>JZKD02S0124624.1:440449-486627 GCA_000966675.3 Picea glauca
TGGAAGACAGGTGGCGTGCAGTCGGAGTTTCGGGGTTCGGGGTTTTGTGTTGCAGGAGACACTCGACACCACAACCTCTGATTTCCCGATAGGGAAATCTCCGAAGAAGAAGAGTTTTGACCCGTTGACTATCGGGATTCGGGGTTTGGTTGTGCATGTGAATCGTGTTTGCGTGAACCGCGAACTCCCGAGCTGCGATATCCCGATACAGAACCAGGGATTGGCATTTCACTAATGCGAAGTTTAGGAGATCTCCCATGTATGGGAGATTAATCCCAAAATTTTCAAAATTTTGGTAATGGGTGTGTTACAGTTGCATGAACAAGCTCTCATGCGACATAGGGATGAAATGATGGTGAATTTTCCCTCATCCTTCCACTCCTTCTGATAACAACAGACACATCTTCATCAAGTGGCCACTTTGCAGGAACCTCCCCTTTCAAAGTACAAGTGAATTTTTATATTTCCATATTTGAAGGTTAGATCGATGCGGATGCCATATAAAAATGGTTAAATATGCTAGAAGGTTATTTCTCTATTCATAATTTTTCTGATAGGGAAAACATCACCTTCATATTCCTTAAGGCTCTCCCCCATGTCAAACATTGGTCGAAAAATTACTAGGAGAAAAGTTCCACAGAGGAGTTTGGAATATATGGGGTTGAGCCCACTTGGGATGTTTTGTGTGGATGTGATCAAGGATTAGTATTACCTTGTTGGTAACTATGATGACCAATACATGAGATGGACCACACTGCGGAAAGAGAGAGGCCAAGTAGTGTCAGAGTTTACAAATAATTTCCATACCTTGCGCACCAAGCTGGGTATCAAAGGCTTCGAGCGACATCCAGTTCTAAAATACCATAAGGATCTTCATAGGTACATACAAACCAAAATGTATTTTCGGGACATCTCATCACTGGGATAGGTCTATCAATATGTTCTCAATATCGATCAGAAATATAGGCACAAGAACAAACGAGATTTTGGGTCTATAAATACACAAAAACCAAAGTATGATAAAGATAGCCCTAACAAACAACCTCCAAAAAACTAGTCCAAGCCACAAGAAAGAAAGTGTAATGAAAATACAAAGAAGGACACTAGAAAGTGGTGTGATTTCCACAAAATCCCCTATCACAACACTGATGAATTTCACTCAAAATAGTCATTGGTGGCTGAGTTCAAAGACAAGGAATCAAATCCTGATTTAGAGTCTGAGTCAAAAATAATGGAAAAAGACAGATCGTCGACTTAGACCCCACTACTAGTATCATGACCAAAACAATTCAACCAGAAGAACCAACATATCCTAAAGAGGGGGAGAACCTTTTTCATTCACATATCTAGGTGAAGGGGACCTCACTACATTTTATTTTTCATAACGGAAGCTAGAAGAACCTCATCTCAACAAATGTCATCAAATAGTTGAGATTTTCGACAACACCACACCCGAAGCCATAAAACATCTAGTTTCTTCACTAGGGACGACACCTATGTGTCAGCCAACAACATCTATTTTCATATGGCATCCATCCCTTCAAGGATGACATATTATGTTATGTTTCTCCACTAGATGTCTGCGATGTTCTATTGGTCCAACTATATATGTGGAAGTGCCATGTTATTTATGAGTCTTGACCCCGTAGTGTCATTGTTAGTCTAGGGGGTCATATTTATAGGATACCATAGGTAGTTCCAACTACTGTCCCACCTAAACAGTGCCACAAGATAGTATCTCATACTACAAAATTCGGCTTCTTCACAGTCTATTCAAAATATGAATAGAAGGACATTGCAACCACTGCAGCCTAAGTCCAAGTACCTTCTATCCAACAGAAGAGGGTCGACAAGATTGAATCTAACAGAAAGGATTACTTATGAACACAATCATATCATATATAAAGACTATATAAAAATTTCCAACCCTTCCAGCAACAGGTTCATGACAGGCATCAACAAGCTAAGCAATGCAACTTCTCTGGCAAGGCAAGCGGCTCACCAAGAAGAAGATTCAGGAAATTCTTTCCCCTCTCCCTCGAGCACTCAAATCAATGGATACCATTTCTTCCTAAGGAGGGATGATTGATACAAGTGGATATTAGTGGTTACCCACCTATTCCAACTAGCTCAAAACAATCTTCTGACAATTTACTATTTTTAGCAGTTTTCCGGTTCCTAAACTTTAGGGGACATTTTGAGGGACTAAATGAAGTTTTTTTAGGATTCATCACGTCAAAGAGATTCAAAGTATCTGATTGAGCCCCCAAAATGAATCTCCTCAATGATACCTTTCAAACGAGATATCGTGTGCCCAAAACAGAGATCATATTCAAACGTTACACCCCCGAGAAGTTGATACACCAAACTACCCAAAACGAGGTCCAAAAAACTATTGGATTTTCATCTTCTGGGGTTATGGTTTTGGACTTTATTTATGTTAAAAATTCCTTGAGAGCCTCATTGTAATCATCTTTTGGTGAATTATTTCAGCCATAACATCTCTTCTCAAAGATAAGCTGCCACCATTCTAGCGAGTCTTTCGCTCTGTAATTTTATAGTCTGTATATTTTGCTCATTAATAGAAACTGTGTATTATTGTATCATTGTGTTATATCTGATGTATTTCTGTTATATGATTGGATATATGATATATCTATGTACATTTATTTATTATATCTCCGCTCTCATTTTGTTCCCAAAATAATCTGGATCACTTTCTCGCTTGGCCTTCTTTCTATTCTTGTACATTTCTTCCACCATGGCCTTCATTGCCATGAATGAAGAAAATAATGTATCTTCAGTACTGAAAGGATTTGGATTATAAGAAAACATGGATTTTGTTTAATCCATTTCTTTCTTTCAAAATTCACACCTTGAACCAATCTCAAGAATGTCCTCTTCAAGCGATCCTTCACCAAGCTTGAGTTTGGACCTCGTAAGAATTCAATTGAAAATACACATCAAACTAGTTCTGATACCAACTTGATCGAAAAATCCTTAGATGTCAAACTAGTTCTTAAACATATACTAAAATATGACCAGATTCAAAAAATTAAGATTGTCTTGACTATTTGCAAAATATCATGTGAAAACACTTACTTATCCATAAACTTCATTAACTGATAAATACAACTTGTGGAAATAAGATTATCAAAATAGAAGAAATAGAGACAACAAATAACAAGGCTCATTACACATTTTGATAATAGATTTCACCCATCTTGGGCTACGTCTTTGAGTCTGCTTCCAAACAATGAGACTGCTCTATTAATGCTCAAATTCTTGATACAATGATGACTTAGAATGAAAAATTTGAAGACACCCTTCAATTCTACTACCCAAACCCAAAAATAAAGGTTACCACTAATTTCCTCACAAAATTATGAAAAAAATGAGTATAAACTTGACTATGTTTTGAACATGTGCTTAAATACCCCCTTGTTGGTTATTATATTCTTTTCAATGAAAGTTGAAGTTGAGGTCGATTGACAGCAAGTCAAAGTCAAGGTGGATCGACATCAAGTCAAAGGTCGAAGTGTTTGACTGGGAAAAGTCAAAGTCAAAGATATTGATAACAAGTCAACTGACAAGAGGTCAATAGAAGGGCACATGGTAACCAAATAAAGACTGAATTAAGTTCGAATGGTGGTCGACTGTAACAGAATCCTGAGATTCACGGTATTTGTAGCTAATCATATGCATGGATCTATAACCGTTATTGGGATCCCTTTCTTTAGGGTTTTCCTACTATAAAGCCTATAAATAAGGCATGTTGTAATGTTGTAAAGGCTAATCATTAGCTAATCTTTAGAGAAATCTTTAGAGGTTGTTGTTCATGCATATGTAAGCCGAATTGGCTATAGCATTGTTTTTGTGTAAGTAAGAGGGTATGATGTCAATTGTGTCTTAGGTGTGGACCATAGTTAGACATGTAACCTTTTATTTTATTAATAAGACAGTAACAAAGAGAAACACTCAAGGAATGTTGGTTTTCCCGGTTTGGGTTTCTAGGGTAAAATCTAAGTATAATACGTGTTTGCTTTGTCATTTACTTTCTTGATTAAATTCTTCCTCTTTTATACTAGGTTTAGTGTGGAAGTGTTCTTCATTTACTGATAATTGGTATCAGAGCTAAGTTAAGATTTGTTTTGAGGTATCAGAACTTGATCTAACAATCTTGGATCTGAGCTAAACCCTAGGTACAGTAAGATTCGTAACTCATAAATTATGTTAAATATCATGGTAAATAATGGTGAGCAACTCAAGAATAGAGATGAAAAAATCAATGGACAGAATTTTGAGCCTTGGAATCTTAAAATGGAATATATTCTTGTAGATCGAGAACAATGGACAATAGTCTATCCAAGTACCATGCCGACAGGTATGTCGATGAAAGAATGGGATAAAATCGAAAGAAGAGAAATAAGTATGATTCGACTTTGTCTTGCTGATTTGGTACTGTTGAATGTCTCAGGTGAAGATTGAGACAAGAAATTGTGGGACAAGTTGGGAAGCTTATACCAGTTGAAGTCTATGGTAAATGATTTGTTTCTCATAAATAAACTGTATCTTCTAAGGATTAGTGATGGTAGTTTTGTGACTAATCATTTAATGCGTTTAATACCATTTTAATCCATTTATCATATGTGGATATTAAAATTACTGAGGAGGAGAAGTGTATTATCATATTATGTTCTTTGTCAGACTCCTGGGATAGCTTAGTCGTGGCTATAGGAAGTAATACAACCACACTAGTAATAGAAGACATGGTTTCATCTCTAATTTTAGAATAAATGAGAAGGAAAAACATGGAAGGATCAACCAAATATTCATTAGTGGTGAGAGGTCGACTGGTAGTCAAAGATAAAGGAAAATTATTTGATAGAAATTCTAGGTCTAAGGGTATATTTAAATCCTCGATTGAGTCGATGAGAAGATGTTGCAAATGAGATAAATATAGGAATTACAAAAATGACTATAAGTCGAAGGCAATGGAAGTCAGGACATGATTCAATGAAAATAATTCAACTAAGAGAAAGATGAACTCATAGAAGGGAGGCAATGTGTGCCTAGTGTCAACCAATACATAGTCAAATGAAGATGTTTGTTTGATCGACTCAGGAGCATCCTATCATATGAAAACACATAGAGAATGGTTCTGTGAGTATGAATGATATTATGGAGGATATTTTTTCTTTGGGTATGAATTGACAACCAAAATTGTCAGATGAGGAAGAGTTCAACTGATACTGTAGGATGGGAGGAGTAGAACTCTTCTAGGTGTGCTATGCATTCTGATTTTGGAAAGAAACCTGATATCTGTCAACAAGATGAGTGATGCAAGAGTGCACACTATATTTTAGAAGGATACATGCAAGATGGTTAGAGGTGAAATGGTCTTAATGAAAGGAGTTCAGATTGAAACCCTATACAAGTTGTTAGGGAATTTTGAATCGATTGGATGCAACAACATTGTTTCTCCTGAAGTCGACTCGACTTAGTGAATGCAAACTGACTCGACAAGACATCATAAAGTCAACCCGGCCATGCTATGGAATGAGAGGATGGGACACATTATAGAGAAAGGACTTCGAGATATGCACATCAAAGGTATGGTCAAAGGTTTTCCTAAATGTAATTTAGAGGTTGACTTTTGTGAACATTGTGTATATGTGAAACAAAGTCAGGTGAGGTTCCCATACGGAGAGATAAGGGAAAAATGTATTCTAGAATTGGTGCATAATGATGTGTTTGGTCTAGTTTCAATGCCTTCCCTTGGCGGATCCCTGTATTATATCTCCTTCATAGATGATTTTTCGAGGAAGACATGGATATACTTCCTAAGCAAGAAATCATAGGTTTTTAAGAAATTTAAAGAGTTTAAATCTCTTGTGGAAAACTAGACAGATAAGAAGATTAAGGTGCTAAGAATTGATAATGATGGTGAGATTTTTGGAAAAGAATTTGATCAGTTATCTAAGCAGTGTGGTATAGCACGCAAAAATACCACACCATATACACCCACAAAAAATGGAGTTGTTGAAAGAATTAACATAACATTGATGGACAAGGCAAGGGGCATGCTTAGTGGTGTTGGGCTTGCACAAGAATTCTGGGTGGAGGTAGTCGACACTGCCAAATATCTGGTGAATATGTCTCCTTCATCGAAGTTAGTCGACAAAGCTCCACATAAGGTATGGTCTGGTAAGAAGCCTTCAGTTTCACATCTCAAAGTATTTGGCTATGATGCATTTCTGCATGTTTCCAAGGAAAAGAGGATCAAGTTGGACAAGAAGGAAGTCAAATGTATTTTCATTGGATAAAAAAAAGGAATGAAAGGATATAAGATCTAGGATCTTGCATCAAGGAGAACAATGTATAGTCAAGATGTGGTCTTCAGAGAATTCGGAGGTAATTTCAAGCCTGAAGAAATTGTTTATATCGAGAATAATCCTAAGACAGTGTGATTTGAACTAAGGAAGGATGAAGTTGATTCAGATGAGTCGATTGAATCAGATGAAGAGGTGGAACAACTAACCCCAATTGTAAGGAGTTTAGGACGAGTAAGAAAACTATTCTAAAATTATATTCCACCCTACTTCCATTTCATATTTGTATTAAATTCCATCGACAATGAGCCCAAGTCAGTCGAGGATGCAGTCGACTCGACAAACAAAAAAATTTGGAAGGACACCAGGATCGAGGATATGGAAGCCTTGCATAATAATGATACATGGGACTTAGTCAAATTACCTAGTGGAATAAATATTGTCAATAGAAAATGGGTATTAAAGAAGAATATGAATGTTGCAGGAAAAGCCAAGAAATTCAAAGCTCGACTAGTAGAGAAAGGATATTCCCAAGTTGAAGGAGTCGACTTCAGTGATATTTTTCCCTTGTTGAAAAATTAAATTCCATTAGAGTACTAATGTAGTTTTCTGCAACATTTGATTTGGAAATAGAACAAATGGATATAAAGAGAACATTCTTACATGGGGACCTGGAAGAATAAATCTACATGAAATATCCTAAAGGATTTGTAGTAAAGAGTAAGAAAGATTTGGTGTGCAAAATGAAAAGATCATGTTATGGTTTAAATCAATCACCAAGGATGTGGTACCAAAAGTTCAACACATACATCCTTAGTTTGGGATTTGTGAGAAGCAAATTTGATCACTGCATATATTCCAAAGAAGAAGGTGGGAATTTCATATATGTAGCTTCGTATGTCGACGACATGTTTTTGATTGGAAACAATATGGACACAATAAAGGAGGTCAAGAAGAAAATGTCCTCCAAGTTAAACATGAAGGATCTCGGTGCAACGAACATCATTTTGGGAATGGAGGTTAAGAGTGATCGAACAACTAGGCAGCTTTGGTTGAAACAAAAAATGTATGTTGAAATGATTCTGAAACATTTCAACATGCACAATTGCAAACATGTGAAGGTGCCAATTCCCATGGGAGAAAGGATAACTATAAAAGTCCTCAAATGGATCTGAAACCTATCCCAAAGTGTTTAAAGCATATTAATAAGTCAAAAATGATTATTCAATCACAGAAAACAAAGATAGGCTCATCTGAGCATGACCTCAAACAATGAGGGCTTCAAGCTCCCTAGAGCTTCCTGAAACTTCAATGGTTAAAAACCTGTAAAAGAATTCTTCAAATGGTTGTGAAAACAATGCCAATGGATTTAGAATGTCCAAAAACCCTAGCTTGGCTTTTACGGCACCTCATTTGGCCAAAAAATGAAGAAGATAGGCCTGCTGCCATTTTCTTCCTTCAAGCTTGTTGTCTCTGGTTCACCAAAACGCACCTCTGGGCGTTCAACCAAGAACATGCTCAAAAATTCATGCTAAAACCTAGCACCCTTGTGTAACTACAAAATTTATCAAACTATAGGACGGTTAGGGTGTGCCTAGCCCTTAATCACCAAAGCCTTGAGCATATGCGTAAGCACCCGAAACCATGGGCTAACCATTTTTTTTAAAATGTCGCACACACAGAGACAAGGTCACATGGGTTGACACATAAGACCGGGGGCTTAACCGTTTACATAAACCAATTCCTACATGCACAAATACTAAGTTCATATAGTATAAAAAGTGTGACCAGGGGCTGGGGCTAAGCCCCATCCCGGACCCCCGCGCCAACCCACACATAATTCAACTTTAAATATAAACACACATATATGTAAAATAAGAACCATCACATGGTATGTTGGTCGGAAGGCCACTGTTAAAGATTTGAATGAGAAAGGAGGTCCGGGGTTCGATTCTGATGGACTCCATAATCTTTTAGCCAACACCCAAACCAATAGAAGGGTGCCACGTGGCAGCCCATGACTGGGCCATGTGGCACCTCATAATTTGCCAAAGCCATGCCACATGTCACATCGTGATTCAACCACATATGCCAATGAGTGAATTCCATGTCACCAACTGCTATCTCAGTGTATAGATGTATGGCCTCTTCCATGTCAGCAGATGACCTCTGCCACGTGAGCATCTGTACAGATGGCACAGTCAGCACTCATTTTTTTACCTATTTGGCGATTCGAACAGATCACGATATCTCTCTCATCCGACATCCGTTTGAACCCAAACAAGTTGTGTTGGGTTTGTGATGACGAGGGATAGACACCCATTCATTTTGAGGCAATTTTGAGAATGTTGATTTTTGAGCTAAAATTTGACCCCTGGCCCAGATTTTGATCACGCCTTCCCACTGAAAGGATTTTGGACCCACAAAATCTTATGATTAGCTGTCTAAAATTCAATACTCCTCTGCTTCCAAGTTATATCAACTGATTCTACTTGAAAAGTCTTTTTGACAATCACCTGGATACTTTGACATACCTTGCACTGCAACTGACTATGTCCCCCAACCACTGTTCTCTCGTTGCTACTGACCCACTGTTCTCTTGGAATAATGCCAACCTTCCAACTGAGAATCAATTCCCTCTTCTGAACTCTTTAATGTCAACACAATCAAATCTCCAATGGCTGCAAAAACTTTCCTGTGACATCTTGTCACAAGCCAAGAAAACCATCAATCTTGAAAACAAATTTATACAAGACTGAAAATGATGCCAACAAAGTCTTTTTTCTCTTCAAGAAAATGTTCGCATCTTTTACTTCATCAAAGTACATGGAATTTTCTTGCATCTTGGTGTACTCAAAATCAACTTACAACCAAACAAACACCATCGACTAAATACAAGTCGAAAAACATGATCAACACAACATAGTCGTCAGAAAATCATCGACACCAGTCGAGACTCATTTGAAACATATCAACCTTCCCAAAATGACAAGTTGAAAAACATGATGCGTAATCATGTTACAATCATGACTCATTCATGATGATTTATCACCAGGTTCACTGCTTATACATACACACGAAACACAAGCATGTGCATAGCTCTTCAACTCTCCTTCAAGTACAATCATAAGTACATATACCCAAAACATGTGGGTACATAAGAGCTCAATATGAAAAAGATATATGGCAGTAACAAGTGAACATCATATCCCACTTTTGCATCCTCCTGGCGAAGTTGTGCAACAACAAGAATGCCTTCAGATGAATTGCATTCACATGCAACTTGCATCATACAAGTTGTGCTAAACCACTGCAACTTATCATACTCTCAACATAAATTCACACATAAGGCTAAAAAGTGCATTTACAATAGAAAATGCAAGCCTTACTTGCTCAAGAAATCCAACCATTTCTTACCAAGCCATCTCAACGGTGACTTTTCTTGTTGAAAATCATCCTCTTGTGAATCATCTTGACTCACATTGATGATGGAATCTCCTCTTCCATTCTTTCCAATCTCTTTATCCATCTACTTCTTATGCTGTGGATGAGTGTTTGGATGCAATGTCCAACATTGGTGAATAAGATGACCCCATTTCTGGCAATGAGTGCAAATCTTTTGCATCCTCTTTTCACATTGTCTTTGCTTGTAAAGTTTCCTGAAAGTGGACAATCTTTTCCAACATTTTGAAACATGATGGTTATATAAACCACAATATGTACATGGAATTTTTCTTCCATGTTTACATACAAATTTATCATGCTTAACATAATCAAAAGCAACTGAATGATAAGCAAAATTATACCTTGAACATTCACCTTTATCGCCTCTTTGAGGAGGTGAATTTGAAGAGTTAAAAGCTCTCCTTTGAAGACCAACAACAGTGTTATTTTCCTCATCCCTGTCACAACTCTTTTGTTTCACACATTTGCATTCATCTTGAACACAAGCTTTGCATGTTGGAGGGGTTGAAATTGCAACAAAAGTTCTTGAACTTTCACCTTTATAGCCTTCTTGAGGAGGTGAACTTGAAACAAAATTTGTTCTTGGAACTTTTTACCTTGTCTCCTCAACTTTGGAATTTTCTCCATCTCTTCGTTCATATCCAAGACCATAATACTTAGGTCTCTCTTCAACAACAATAGGCTCAACAATGCCTTGTGCATGCTTACCCAAACCTCTACCTTCATAGCCCATTTTTAACAATAACTTGGAACCTATTCCTCTTGTGTGATTTTCAAAAACACCAAAACATTCATCTTGAGAGGAGTTAGAAGATAAACTAACATTACATACCTTATGTTCATGCATGTACTTGGTAACGGTTTCCTTTGCCTCATGGAGTTGAGTCTCCATCTCATGCAACTTTTCAAGAAGCTGGTCTTTCTCCCTCTTCATGACCATCAACTCCTCTTCAAGGGAAATGCTCTCCTTTCTATCTTCACACATCTATTTCATCACATCTCTCATGGTTAGAAACTCCTTCAACATCTCTTTGTCAAATAACTTAGATAATGAATATGTATGAGAACTATCAATGTTTGAATCTTCCTCCATCCTTGCAAGATATCAAACTTCAAAACAAAACTTGCACAAATACCAACAGCTAAATCTCAAGCTATCAATGGAAAACACATGAGAAAAAAAAACTAAGCTCTGATACCACCTGATCTGAAAATAGTGGGCTGACTTGTAATTCTATGCAAGCACCCTCTACTTCATTAAAATAAAACTTTACAGGACCTTGCTCCATGTGTTAAAATATGCAAGATAAATTATGTGCCTAGTTTATGCTTCTTCTCTTAAATGTTTATGTGTGAGGTCTTTGCGAGATTAAATGTGTTGTTTTCATAAATACAACATCAAAAATAAATTGTAGAAAATAATAACCACCAAACACTCACAACAATAACAACATGATAAAGGAGTTCACCCCTCTCTGGGCTACACCTCCTTGAGCCTCCATTAATGGACTTGGCTCTCTAGGATTAATTTGTCAAAGATTCGTTTACAAGCTACTGATTAACTCCAATGGAAATATTGACTGTAACATTCGGATCAGAATACATAAAAACCCCAAAAATGACTAATAAAACTCTGAAAACGGATCATGGCTCATCCGGACATGACCTCTTCTACATGTAGCCCTAAGCTTCCCTGAGATTCTATGTGGAAAAAAAAACCTGTAAAAGTTCTCAAATGGATCTGAAACCTATCCCAAAGTGTTCAAAGCATATTAATTAGTCAAAAATGATTATTCAATCACAGAAAACAAGGATAGGCTCATCTGAGCATAACCTCAAATAATGAGGGCTTCAAGCTCCCCAGAGCTTCCTGAAACTTCAATGGTTAAAAACCTGCAAAATAAGTCTTCAAATGGCCGTGAAAATAGTTCTAATGGATTCAGAGCATCCAAAAACCCTAGTTGGGATTTTACGGCACCTCATTTGGCCAAAAAATGATGAAGATAGGCCTCCTGCCATTTTCTTCCTTCAAGCTTGTTGTCTTTGGTTCGCCAAAACGCACCTCTGGGCGTTCAACCATGAACACGCTAAAAAATTCATGCTAAAACCTAGCACCCACGCATAACCACAAAATCGATCAAACTATAGGATGGTTAGGGTGCGCCTAGCCCTTAACCGCCAAAGCCTTGGGCATATGGGTAAGCACCTGAAACCATGGGCTAACCATTTTTTTTAAAACCCCGCATGCACAGAGACAAGGTCACATGGGTTGACACATAAGACCAGGGGCTTAACTGTTTACATAAACCAATTCTGGCGTGCACAAATACTAAGGTCATATGGTATAAAAAGTGCGACCGGGGGCTGGGGCTAAGCCCTAGTCCGGACCCCCGCGCCAACCCACACATAACTCAACTTTAAATATAAACAAACATATATGTAAAATAAGAACCATCACGTGGTATTTTGGTTGGGTGGCCATTGTTAAAGCTTTGAACAGGATAGGAGGTCCAGGGTTCAAGTCCAGTGGACTCCATAATCTTTTAACCAACACCCAAACCAATAGCAGGGTGCCATGTGGTAGCCCATGACTGGGCCACGTGGCACCTCATAATTTTCCAAAGCCATGCCACGTGTCACATTGTGATTCGACCACATCTGCCAATGAGTGAATGTCACATCACCAAATTCCATCTCATTGTATGAATGTATGGCCTTTGCCACATCAGCGTACGGCCTCTGCCACATCAGCATCCGTACGGACTGCACAGTCAGCACTCATTTTTTTACCTGTTTAGCGATTCAAACAGATCGCAATATCTCTCTCATCCAATGTTTGTTTGAACCCAAATGTTTTGCGTTGGGTTCGTGACGACCAGGGCTACGCACCCATTTGTTTTGAGGAAATTCCGAGAACATTGATTTTTGAGCTAAAATTTGACCCTTGGTCCAAATTTTGATCAACAACTATCAAAAGAGTATTCAGGTATTTGAGTGGAAAAAAATACTATGCTATATGCTACCAAGGAAAACCTAAAGGTGAAAATGAATTAAATGTACATGGCTTTGTTGACGCCGACTAGGATAGAAATCTAGATCAACAGAGGTCGACCAATGAATATGTGTTCAAGTTGTTTGATGGAGTAATCAGATGGATGCGTAAGAGACAAGTTGTCATAGACTTGTCAAAAACATAATTTGAATACATGAAAACCACTCATGGAAGCAAGGAAGAAGTATGGATGAAAAGGCTGTGTTTAGGAATCGAGTTTGAACATAAATCTATGAAGATAAGTTGCGATAGTCAAAGAACAATATTTCTGGCAAAGGACCATGCTTATTATTCTAAGAATAAGCATATTGATGTACAATACCATTTCTTGAGAGACATGGTGGAAATAAACAAGGTGTTCCTAGAGAAAGTAGACATGTTGGAAAACATAACAGACTCTTTGATGGAGTGTGTGAGTGCTATGAAGTTCTCTTGGTGCAGAGAGGCAATGAGCATTACTTCCCTGGGTCTATGAATGAAAGTTCAGGAATCTTTCTATTTCAGCAAAGATGACAACAAGTGGGATAATGTTGGGTTTTTATATTCTTTGCAGTGAAATTTGAAGCCAAGGTCAATCGACAACAAGTTGAATTCAAGGTGGATTGACAGGAATTCGAAGGTTGAAGTGGTCGGCTAGGAAAAGTTGAAGTCGAAGATATCGACAACAAGTCAACTGCAAAGAGGTTGATAGGTGGGTGAGTGGAGACTGACTAAAGACTAAATATTGAAGGTTTACTGGTATTCGACTGGAAATCTGAACACGAGCTTATAAATTGCCCAGACGATTCAGGTGACGAAGTGGCCGAAACTCATGTGACTAAACTCAGGGATATAGCTTAGTCAGAGCTACACAAAATAGTTGTACGACTGAGGCTCATGCCATATAATGACATGATAGGCTGGGCCCTAGAAAACATCGACATTTTGACCGGGAACATTTGCAATTCACATAAGATTGTCGTTGGGTCTTTTCGACTGGAGCATATATCATTAATGTATAAACTATCCCTTATTTTTAAATATAGTTACAACACTACATTCACAATGGAGTTTGACACACATGAGTGCACGCAATATGAGAAAAACTACCCTGATTTAATCAAGGACTGGTGGGGGCACCTTGAGAAATTCAGAGCAGACACTCATGGCATATATGCCACAACATCATTAGAAGCCCATATGATTTATGTGGCTATGATGTTATGTATACTTTTCAGGAAGAAGAGCTCCACTCACTTCCTATTGACATGGGTACCAATTATGCATGAAGTGGTCGAGGGATACTCTTTCAATTGGGCCAAGATGTTATCAGACAACCTGGCTAAGGAAATCATAGAGTACCAATTAGCAAAGTCCAAAGGGAAACCTACCCCATTCTATATGTATGCATACATCATGGATGCTCTTTTCTTTATGAATCCTTTCCTTCTAATGAGCTAGAGATAGACCCTGACCAACGCCGAGCCTATCCATTTCTATCACTCCAAGTTTTGGAAGGACAAAGCCAGAGAGTTCTTCTATGAAATATTTCATTATGTAGTGGTTCTAATTCATATCGCCCTATATGGTTTCCCACCTCCCTGAATTTCAGACATAATCATGGAAAACCTGGGAAAGATAGTAGACTGGTACATCGAAGAAAACATTTCCTACATCAGGGTTTTCGGGTGTTCGGTTCCCCCATGCTCTCCCAAATTTTTTACCATATCGAATGGTATGCCGAGAAGTGGATTATTAGACCATGACAGGGGGCATCAACAAGGAATTAAAAGAGGCCCAGAAAAAGGTATGGCCATCCTTCCCTCCTCAGGTCGGTATGTTCCCGTTGTTAGATTTCGGTCATTCTAAAGTAGAGGTTACGGATATAGAAGATGTCAAGTTAGTTGACATTTAATTTAAAAGGCATGATCCCAAAAATATCATGGAAAGTCACTTGAATCAATACAATTTGAAGAAGTATGTACACGAGAATTCCCCACAGGATGAACTATTCAAGGGAGCCAGGTCATACAAGGAATTACTAGACAGAGTAAAAAATCTGTCACTAGATCAACAGGCCAACTTCTTCAATTTCCAAAAGCACAGAAGGACTAGCTTGCAAAAGGTATTATAGGGAGAATCAATAACACCTTCGTCTACACAGGGAGCTACCCCTTTGGGTTTTGAAGTAGGAATTTCCAGCAAATAGGGTACTAAAGAGAACCTGAAGAGTGTTGAAGTCTTAATACAAAAAGTGGAGAATTCACTATCAAACCCATTAGGTACTCAAACAAAATCTCAGGTTGAAGCTTTTCTAAAAAAGGGTTGGGATATGTCTCCTTCTAAACTAGACAAACTATTTATTGATATAGAAGAGCAATAAATGTCCACATAGATAGGTAACCCCTTTATTTCACTAACATCATTGCAATCAAGTCACAAAAATCCCAGTTCTGAAGTTTTCTTTATAGAGGATCTTACCCCTATTTCAGTCGAAGAAATGCCTCCTTCAGACTTCTTTTTCAGCAAGAAGAGGAGGTCCATAGTCAAATGAGAAACGCATCAGAAATATTGTGCAACAATCAAGAGGCAAAGAATTTTGTACGATGGATAGGGTCTAGGTAAACGAAGCTTGTCTAGAAGCATTATCTTCACTAGATAAAGGGATACTTGATGTTGAAGGAAATACTATCTCCGAAGCCCTGGGACAAATTGGCATAGCAAAGAACCAATATAATTCTAGGATAGGCAGAGAAGAAGCCATGATGACCATCCAACAAATGAGCCAGATTGATCTTATCCAAATAAACAAATGGATAGTAAACCCAAGATTGCGGTTACAGGTCACATTATTAGGAGAAAAAAAGATACATGAAAGGTTTCCTTAGGTAGAAAATAAGATATAAATTTTTTAAGCAAATGAAGCAACTGAACCTTCTGGGTTGGTGGTACAGTTAGTGAGTAGGTGCATCCAATGTGTCGAATATGGGAAAGCATGCACATTTGGAAACGAGTAAGAAAACATGTACATGTTACTCATATAGGTCAAGATCAGATGCCATCTGTCTCCAGGCTAAAGGATGAGGAGAAGAAACATCTCTACTAGTAGATGAAGAGACAAAGCAGAATACTAATGGAACTTTTCAATTTTACATGTTGTAATATTTACTATTTTTAAATTATGAAAAGTCCAACCATTTGGGGTTGTGATAGCTTTGTATAAATATATATATTGAATATCTATTGAGGGATGCTTCTTGCTGATTGTAATAGAGAAAACTCTCCTTATAGAGTATTAATACAAGTGCAGACAGAGATTCCAAGTTTTGTTCAATCTGGGTTATGTGTTTCTTTGTTTTCCATTTCTCATCATTTATTTATGTATTCCTTGATAAATATTTGATTCCAATTTAGTACAACAACTACTGTAATATTATTGTATCAGTAATTTATTAGGTAAACAACTTTTCCTCTGCATTTACTCTGAGTAAATCAAGACCTTCTTGCTATGTAGATTCTTTCATTTTATACTTTATTCAAGGTTACACTATCTCTTTTCTTCTACTGCAACAAGGTGGGACTCTTCAGTAATTGATGCCCTACTTTGTTTTATAGTTTTGTATCTTTCTCTCCCACCATTCAATATTACAATTTTGACTCAGATACAAAATACGACCTCTATGTTGTCAAACTGTTAATTTCATTTAAGGAATTTTTCTCATATAACTAAGGGAGAAAAAGCATTTTAAAAACATACTCTCTTAAACTTTCCTGATGCCTGACATTATCATTTGAGCCTTAAGTTTAATCTTAGGACCAACACTATATATGATCATAAACCAACTAAACCTATATCATACCATGCATCAACTCTAAACTAATATACATACTATCTCATGCATAAATCATGAATCAAAATATGTATTAATGAAGAATAGTGAATCATAAACTAGAGCATCAACCATGTGTAGCATGTACCATATACCATACAAGAATATGCATATTTGTACCATACCATCAATGAAGAATATCAAATAACCAACGCATGTACCTCATGAATATGAACATGAATATGCCCCAACCATGTACAATCAACTCATAGATATGAACTATAATAACCATGTCATTTGTTGAATCAAATTTAAGAGTGCTCCTCACTCACCCAAACAACCAAGATATACCATGTACATGTACCAAGCCAACCATACCAAGTATGCCTCAATCATACACCACATAATAACCAAAAGTACCGATCAAAACACATACACAACCATACAAATACCTTTTTCGCTGACCTGAAACACTGAGTTGTTGATCTGTAACCTTCCTTTCAGACTTCAAGAACCTAGTACCAACATTTACTTCAAATTTTCATGAGATTTTCAAATGTACATGAATTCCCCTTCTACACCTTGTGTATATACGTTATTTCCTTCACTACATCTTGTGTACATATGTGCCCTTACAGACCTACAACTCACATATACCTCATAAACTAGGGTTTGTTGTACTTCTGAGATTTTTTCCTTCAACCCTCCTTTGCTACCTCAATGATGCTACAACCTTAGAAAAAAGATTACTAGATCACAAGAAAGATAATTGATGAATAAGTGTGTGAGTGTACTTGTGAATGACTCCTTGAGGTGTATTTATACTTGTGCTAGGAAACTTCCCTCCTTAAATTAGTGCTTCTAGAATTCTCTTTTTACAACAACTTTAACCCTTTGACCAAGACTTGTAACCAACTAGGGGATTCTTGTCCACTCTTCGAGGCTTCCAACTTTACAAGGCCATATCTCCCTAAACATGAGGAACTATGTGGCATTCCACATATCACCATAAATGACACGACAAGTACTATCCATTTATGAGGGTCTTTTCTGCATTCACATTGTCCTTTCTATCCATATTACTCATTAATTTTCGGGTACCAAAACCACACCGTTGGGGCTACTGAAAATTGCTAATGGACTTCTTCAAGGTTTGACATCAATATCTAAGGGTTGACATCAATCTATAAGGGTTGATATAATTTTCCAAGATCACTCTCCAAGGGTTGAAATCAATGAAAACTAACTGTACAACAATCTCCCCCTTTGGTATTGATGGCAACACAGACATGGAATTCCTTATGCTCATGCTCCCCCCATGACCATCGCTCCCCATGTCTACATGTTTCTTTCTCTCCATATTCATTCCTTGCTTTATGTCTCCCCATTTGACATCAATGCAAAAGGGTAATCCTCTTCTGGGGATACTCCCCCTATATACAATCCTCTACTATCTCTACATAATTTTATCTTCATGGTTCTTCCTCGTGTAATTATCTGATGTATATATGAAAAGAATTCAAAATTTTCTTTACTTGAACTTCTTCAAGAATTTTGTTTATCTTCTCGTGTCCAGTTAAGTATGATGCTGAGTGGATCATTGTGGGGCAGAAGCTACTCCAATTTTCTATCACAGATACTTAACGGGTTCCCTTGCAAACAGTTTGGTGAACATAATTGCAATCTTCTCTTTTGTTCAAACATACTCTAGCTTGATTTTATTCTCTATATATTGTTCCCATAAGAAGTGATACTTGATCAGAATGTGCTTTGTCTTAGAGTGCATCACTGGATTTTTTGAAACATTGATGGTGTTGGTGTTGTCACAAAGTATTAAAATGGATCATCTTACTTTACTTGCATATCCTACAATGTTTGCTTCACCCAAAGAGTCTGAGTGAAACATGCTACTGCTGAAATGTATTATGCCTCTACTGTGGACAAAGATATTGATGACTATTTCTTGCTTAACCATGATACAATATACTCACCCAAGTAGAAAGTTGTTCCACTTGTACTTCTCCTATCATCAATGCAACCTGCCCAATCTACATCTGTGTAGGAAACAAGAGATAGATCCTTCCCTTTTAGATACCATAATCCAAATTCTTTTGTACCTTTGAGGTATATGAATATCCTCTTCACTGCCATAACATGTGATTCCTTTGGTTCTGCTTGAAACCTTGCAACTTGTCCAACTTCCTGCATCACATCCGATATAGAAGTTGTCACATAGAGTAAGTTGTCAATCATCGATCTGTATTGTCTCTGATCTGCATCCTTAGAATCATCATCCTTAACTTACAACTTGTCTACATAGATTACTGACTAGTTTTCAATATGTCATTCCAAACTTATTCAACATTTCTCTGATATACTTTTCCTGAGAGATGAAGATACCTTTGTTTCTCTGACATATCCAAAAACTCAAAAATAAAGTTAACTCTCCAACTAGGGACATATCAAACTCGTGCTGCATGTATTTGGTAAAATTTCGACTCATCATGTCATAATAACTTCCGAAGATAATATCATCTACATAGACTTCAATGATTAATATACTTTATCGATCCACCTTTATGTAGATATTGTTGTCTTCATTTTCCTTCTTGAATCCTTGCTATTGTAGATACTTGTCTAGTCTAGAATACCACACTCTTGGAGCCTTCTTGAGTCCATGTAATACTTTCTTGAACTTTCAAACATATCCTTCCTTTTTTGATAGGAGAAATCCTTCTGGTTGTTCAATTCATACTTCTTCTTCCAAGTCTACATTTAGGAAGGTTGAATTGAGATCCATCTAATACACCTTGATGTTTTTCGAACTTGCATAAGATAGGATGAATCTGATTGCTTACATCTTGGAAACTGCGTAAAACATCTCTTCAAAATATATACCTTCAACTTGAGAGTATCATTTGCATATCAATCTTGATTTGTTCCTAGTAGCCTATCTATCCTCGTTCAACTTGTTTATGAAGACTCAATTTGTACTAATGACATTATTTTTCTTCAGTCTTAGGACCAATTCCCGTGTGTCATTCTTCTCTATCTTATATAACTCTTCATCCATGGATTTGACCCAATGTTCATCCTTAATGGCTTATTCAAAACTTCTCGGCTCAATTGTAGACAATAGTGCTAGATGTTGATGTTCTGGTGAATGGATTCTTGTTTTGGTTTCAACCCCTGCATATTTATTTCCAATAATTTGTTCAAGTGATGGTTCTTCTACACTCATCTGCTAGGTTTATTTGGAGGTTCTTGAAGATCTTGTTGCTCATATTATTGTTTTGCTTCTGGATTCTCTTGTTCATCTTCCTCTTCTGCTTATTCTTCCATCAATTATTCTTCTTCGTGAGCATGTTCCACTGATTCTTTGCTTCCTTATTTTAATTTTTGTTCATCAGTCTCATCAACCATCACATTGATGTTTTCCACTATATTATTGAGTCTTATATTAAACAATTTGTGTGATTTACTCTTGCTTGAATACCCAACTAGTATGCCTTTATCAACTCAAGAATCAAACTTTATGATCCTGTCATCTTCTCTTTTGATGTAGCATTTGCTCCCAAACACTCTAAAATGATTTATGTTTGTTGGTCTTCCTTTCCATATTTTGTAGGGGGTCTTGTCACTTTTATTCCTGAGCATTCCTATGTTATATATGTAAATTGTTGTACGCACTGCCTGTACCCAAAAGATGTTTGCCAACTTGGAATCCATTAACATAGTTCTAGACATTTCCTATAATGTCTTGTTCTTCCTTTCAACAACTCCATTTTGTTGAGGTGTCCTAGGTGTTGATAATTGTGTCTTTATCCCATGCTCACTACACAAATACAAAAATTCCTTTGATGTGAACTCTCCTCCATTATCTGATCTAAAGCATTTGATTTTCAACTCTGTCTCGATTTCAACCATCTCCTTGTATGTCTTGAAGTTTTTGAAGGCCTCTGATTTCTTCTTGAGAAAACAAACTGTAGTCATTCTAGTGTAGTCATCAACTAATAGCATGAAGTATTGTTCGCCTTTCAATCTCTTTTTTCTTGTGGATCCAACTAGATCAGTATGTATAATATCGAGTGGCTTTGTTGTGGAGTATTCCTTTGACTTGAAATTTGTCTTGGTCTAGTTTCCCTGTAGACAATGCTTGCATATAATGTTTACTGGCTTTGAGATCTAGGGAATTTCTCTTACTGCTTCTTTTTTTATAACCTTGACAATATTATAAAAATTTATATTACCCATTCTTCTGTTCCAAAGACGACTTTCATCATATTTTCCTAAGAAACATTTTTCCTTTCCAATTTCATTTAGAACATATATGTTACTTGGAGTTTTGGTAGTTGTAGCCACTAACTTGTCTGATCATGCTTTCCTTATATCACATTTCTTTGAATCAAACAAAATTTTATGTCCTTGGTCACACATCTAACTTACACTTAGCATATTGTGTTTCATGTCTTCAACCAATAGAACATTTTCTACTGTGGCATCCTTCCTTCCCAGTTTGAATGTTCCTCTTCCAATGATTCTGGATGAATTGTCATTCCCAAATGACATTGATCCATCTCTTTCATTCTTCAATGTCAAAAACATGTCCTTATCACCGTTCATATGATTTGAGCATCCACTTTCAACATACCATCCATGTTTCTTATGTTTATCTTGTAGAGAAAGGCTACATTCTTCAATATCAAATTGATTTTTCTTTCTTATCCATATCCTTTGAGGTTCTTTCTTATAAATGTTGTGAATCTGCCTTGGTTACCTTGGAGGAATACTGAGCCTATAGTATTTATCCATGTCAAAATTTGTTTCACTTGGATCATTTTAACTCATCACTCAATGATCCAAATTTGTTGTAGTTTATATTATGTGATTCATGAGGTATTCTTAGATAACTGTTTATTGTGTATCCTTGATTGTTTCTTCTATTCTTGGTGTTATCTTTACAATTCACAACTTTATGCCCAAAGTTATTACATGAATAACATCAACCAAGAAAGTTAGTTTGATACTTGGAAGTGGAAGATCTTCTGAATGGTGCTTCTCTTTTGAATCCTTCAAGGTATTTTTGTCTTCTGTTGATATTGTCTTATGAATCTTCTGGATGCTACAATGTCTATGTAATATTCTTCTTGAATCTTCGTGTCTTATTCTTTCTTACAAGTACCTCTGACGATTTCTTCATAGCTTCTCAGTTCTTATTATTGTTCTATCATTTTTTAGCTTGAACCTTTCTTTGTTTGTATCCTAGTCCAGATTTGTCATAGTAAGACCTATGACTACTAATAATATTATCCAATATTTTGGTTCTGTTTTGCTACATGTCCTTATTCTAAAGATATTTCCTTAAAGAGACTATCTCTACTTTCAAGCCTTCAATGGTCTCGTCTCTTTCTTCTAATTTCCCTCTGAGTGCTTCTTTAATTTTCTTGTCTTCTTTTGCTTGGATTTTTAGATTTGTGATCATCTGCTCAACATATTTGGAGTTGGAATTCTAATATTATTCTTTCTTCTTAATTTCTACCTAGAGTGACTTGTTTGTCTTCTTTTCCCTTTTAATAACTTCTAGACACTCATAAATTCTTCTTTGTAATCGATTTCCACCTCTTCATATTCTTTTTCAGATCCTTCTTCATCGAAGTCTTCTACTTCCATGAATAGTCCTCTTTCTATATCACCATCATTGACTTCATCTTCATCTGAAGAGGAGTTGTCTTCCTTGGTGTAGATACTTTTCTTGAAGAATTTCTTTGTGTTTTTTCTACCCTTTTGGGTTTGCTTCTTCTTTTTATAGTCATTTTCTTCATTAGTTTTATTTTTCTTATAGGGACATTTAGAAGCAAAATGGACAACACCATCAAAATTAAAACATTTCAATGGAAACATACCTTGGTATTTTTTGGTTCCTCTTTTTAACTTTTTGACGAAGTTTTCCATCTCTTCATATTCTTCAGAATCATCCCTACAGTTGCAATCTAACATATGATTTTTCTTTTTCTTTTTCTTTGACTTCTTGGATTCCTTGAATTATTAGTCCTTCGTGACTGGATTGTCTTGTTTTTTTCTCATCTCATAAGTTGTGAGTATCCCATGTAACTCATTCATGGTCATTGTAGCTATGTCCACTCTTTCTTCTGGGGTTGAGATCTTTGAATAAAATATCATTGGTAGAGATATTAATGCCTTTTTAATGAAAACCTTCTCCTTTATTGTGTATCCCAAGCCTTTGATTTTGTTTACTATTTCATCAATTCATAGAAAGAAAGATTCTATATTTTCATTTTCATTCATCTTAAATTGTTCAAACTTGGCTCTAAAGATTTGAAGTTTGTCTTCCTTAACATTCTCATCTCCTTCATGGATGGTATTCAATTTGATCCACATTTCTTTGGCAAATTCACAGTGCATGATTTTGACAAATAATGATTCAGCCACACCATTCTTGATAACATTTCTATCCCTTGAATCATTATCTTCAAGTTTATTTTCATATTTATTTGTTGGGGGAGTTGTCGGTGCTTTGTATCCATCTACTACTGATCACCAAACATCGAATCCTTTTCCTTGTATGTATGTTTTAATTATTTTGATCCAAAAAGCATAGTTCTCACCAATAAACTATGGTACCCCAATCCTAGCATGATCCATGATCTCCTTCCAGTGGTTAGAATTCTTCTTGAAGGACCTGCTCTAATACCAATTGTTGGATTACTGAGAGGGGGGTGAATCAATAATGAGAAATTTTATTACTTTTAACCACAATTTATTATTCAACAATATTCATCATTTTATACTTATAATTCAATAGATAATTATCAATATAATCATAAATAACATCACATCAAAATAGATACACAGTATACTAGAATTTACGTGGAAACGCAAATGGTAGAAAACCAAAGAATGATTTTCATATATATTTATCAAAAGAAATCATTCATTGGAAGCACCAAATTATGATTCTCCATCTACAACAAGAAGGAGGATCCAACCCTGTATTCTCAGGCTCCAACCTGAAGGAAGCTACAACTCCTTGAGTTTAATGGCTCGAACTAGAAGGAGGCTACAACCCCCTAATTTCCCCGGCTACAACCGGAAGGTAACTACAACCACCTGTCCTTGCCCCGTCCCGCTACCATGAAATATAAGTGTAGACCAATTTTCACTATCAAAAACTCTGTCACTCTCACTTTCACAACTCTGTCACTATCACTGCCACTTTCACTGTCACTATGTCACTACCACTGTCTTTGTCACTGTCTCATCAACCTGTTTCTGATCATCAACCAAATAAACATGTACCATACCATGCATCAACTTAATACCAATATACATACCATATCTAATCCATATGAATCTTGGGGGCATCCCACCTATTCCAGCTGGCTCATTTTGGCAGTTTTTTTCTATTTTTCGAGTCCCAAACTTTCGGGGTCGTTTTGAGGCCCTAAACATCGTTTTTAGGGATCTCCACACTTGGATTATAGATTTAGTTAGATTATGATAGAAAAATGTGTATTCCTCGGATATACCTTTCCAACGGGCTATCGTGCACCTAAAACGAAGATGGTATGTGAAAGTTACAACCCCGAGAAGTTGATGTACTAACTTACCCTAGCGAGGTCCACATGAATTTTGGTGTTTCATCTCCTAGGGTTAGGTTTTTGGATGTCTAGGGTTTTGGAATGACTGCTTATTGTAAAAAAGTCTTGGAGAGCATCATTTTAACCATCTTCTTGTGAAGGAGTGCAACCATCACATCTCTTCTCAGGAATAATCTGCCACCATTCTAGCAAGCTTGTTTTCAGTCTGCATTTTACAGTTTCAACATATTTCCAGATTGAATAAAAACCATTTTACTGTATTTATATTATTGTTTCTTATTTTTTTGAAAGGAACAATACTACTCTATCAGAAGTTATGATGACCTGTATACAAAATAAACCACACTACAGTAGGAAAGAGACCAAGTAGTTCCAGAGATCACAAATATCTTCCTTACCTTCCACACCAAGATGGGTATCAACGATTCTGAGCGACATCTGGTGCTCAAGTATCATGGATATATGCATAGATACATTCAGGTCGAAATGGATTTTCTGTACATCTCTTCCTTGGGCGTGGCCTATCGATATGCCATCAAAATCAAGCAGAAGATTAAACAAAAGACACGACAATTTTGGCCTGGGAACCCCTCACAGAAAAAACAAGGAAAGGGCAGTCGCAACCCATAGAAAAAAGGACAGATCAAAGATGTATGGCCTTAGGAAAACCATTCTGAGATACAACCAAAGGACACCAAAAATATGAAGAAAGATATCAGGAAGTGGTGCGACTTCCATAAGATCCCTTGGAATAACATTGTTGATTGCCACTCAAAGCATTCATTGGTGGCTGAGGTGAAAGCCTATGAATCAGATGTAGGTTCCGACACTAGGTCAGAACCATAAAAGGGGAAACAGATCATTGACGTGGAACCTAGTGCCACCATTTCTACCACCAAGATCTAGCTCGATGAACCAGACGAGCTAGAGGAAGGAGAGCACCTCTTTCATTCACAGATGTGGATAAAAGGTGCCCTGCTACACTTCATTGTTGATAGAGGTAGCTAGAAGAAACTCATCTCAGCAAAGGTCATCAAGTGGCTAGCCCTGCTGACAACGCCGCACCCACAACCCTACACCATTGAATGGCTCTGCCAAGGAAGCGATCTCCATGTCAGCTAACAGTGTCGCCTGTCATATGACATCAAGCCCTTCAAAGATGATGTAGTGTGTGATGTTTACCCTCTCAAAGTTTGTAATGTTCTTTTGGGCCAACCTTATTTATGGAAACTTCATGCTATATATGAGTCTAGGCCTCACAGTGTTATTATTACTTTGGAAAGGAAATTGTAGAGGATACCTGAGGAAGTCCAGCCTAGTGTTATTTCCTTGATCTCTACCAAGCAATGCAAGAAGGTCATCTCTCATACCGGGAAGTTTGTCTTCTTCGTGATTCACTCTTAGAGAGAGTGAAATATTGAAGCCACATATAGGGCCTTCACGATAGACCTCTCCACATAGAAGAAGCAAGTGGATAAGGTCGTGGAAGAATAAAAAGATATCTTCTCATCACCTATTGGGGTACCTCTACACTGTCAGGTCAATCATCCCATTGATCTGGCCCCCGACGCACCACTACCCAATGGGCCAGTCTACCACTGCTCTCTGTTAGATAATGAGGAGATCAAGTGAAAGATCCAAGAACTTCTCCACAAGGGGCACATCTGTCCCAACTCATTACCTTGTGGGATCCCAATCATGTTGGTGCAGAAGAAATACGGGACCTAGTGACTTTGTATTGATTATCAAGCGCTAAATAAAATCATAGTCAGGAACTAGTATCTAATTCCCTGAATCAATGATATCCTTGATCAGCTCAAGGGGGAGAAATACTTCAGTAAGATTGATCTGAAGTATAACTACGACCAGGTACCAATAGAATAAACAGATGTATGGAAGATCACCTTCAAGTCAATAGAAGGCCTTTTTGAATGGTTGGCCATGCCCTTTGGTTTGAAAAATGCTTCAGGAACTTTCATGAGGATGATGGATGATATATTGCAACCTTTCACCAACACTTTTGTAGTGGTGTATCTGGATGACATCCTCATCTACAACAAGACTTGGGAGGAGCACTTGTAGCATATTCAACAGGCTCTACACACCCTGTGGCAACACAAGATATATGCCAACTTGGAAAAATGATCCTTCGGCATGGATAGGGTCCAGTACCTAGGATACATCATTGCTCAACATGGTGTGCATGTGGATCCATCCAAGATCTAGGTCATCCGTGACTATCCAGCCCCAACCATACTCACCGAGCTTCGAACATTCTTAGGCCTTGCCAATTTCTATCATAGTTTCATGTTGGGATTCTCCCATATTGCATGGGCCCTCATCCAAGTAACCAAGGGTGGTGTTAAGGAAAAATTTGTGTGGGGAATGTCCCAAAAAAAAATGTTAGATTATTTGAAGCAATGTTTGTGCTAAGACCCAGTACTTTCATTACCAGACCTGCAAAAACCATTTGAGATCAAGACAGATGATTTTGACTATGTTGTGGGCGTAGTTCTCACTCAACACAGCCACCCTGTGGCCTATCATAGTGAGACACTATCAGATGTCGTCTGTAAGTACCCTATTTACGACAAACAAATGTACTCCATTGTGAAATCCTACTGCCAGTGGAGGCATTAGATTCTTTGGAAGGAGACAATCATCCAAACTGATCATAAGCCATTTCATTTCATGTAGACACAAGGAAAATTGTAGAATGAACACCATCAGAAGTATTCCACATACTTGCAATAGTTCCGCCTCAACAACAAATATAATACATGAATTACCAACCGAGTTGCTAATTTCCTCAACCGACCTCTATCCGAGACACTCACCATGGTGCTAGAATCTTGTGGCCACGAGGCCTCTGGATGGCCCCACTTGTATGAGAAAGACTCTCACTTTTCCACCACCTACCAAATGTTGGGTGAAAACTCGGTTTTCACTAATTTCCATCTTCGGGACGGGGTGTTGTGCCATCTGGGCCATCTCTGCATTCCATAAAGAAAGCGAGCAAAGTTTATTTGGGAAGCACACTACAGTCGAGTGGAATGACAGATCATGATCTAAAATATAGTTGCAATGCTGCAACAACATTTCTACTAGCCGAAACTTCAACAAGATGTCAACAAGTATATCAGATCATGAATTGCCTACGTTATTGCCAAACCGACCAGTATGAAACATGGCTTGTACACCCCTCGTCCTACTCTTGAAAGGCCATAGGAATCCATCTCAATGAACTACATGTCAGGCCTTCCATCCACGAAGAGGGAAAATGACTGTTTTTTTCTGGTTGTTTATCGCTTTTCCAAGATGGTGATTATGGTCGCTGTTAGACACCAAGATCACCAAATCCATTGCATTCCACCTGTAAACAGATGGCCGAACCGAGGTCTCCAATCAGATGATCGTGATTATCTTGTACATGTATAATTCTAAGAACCCCCACACATGGTATGAGATTATTCCCTATTTTTATCATAGCTACAACTGAGCCCTACATAGCTCAACCGACCAAAACCCATTTCGGGTGGGGTTGGGATTCCAACCATTGGGTCCCATGGATGTTGCACTACCCCTTGCAGCCACCCTGAACAACTCGTCACTTGATCCAACTAAAGATGATAAAGCCACCTAGTTCATTGAGCAGATCCAGTACATCCACCAACAGGTTTAGGATATTTTATAGAATTCCAATGCCAAGTACAAGCAATGCCATGATCAACACCAGGTGCCACATAAGTTTCAGGTGGGAGACAAAGTTTGGTTGCACTTCTAGAAAGAATGCCTTATAGGGCCCCATCGGAAGCTTCACCCACTCCGTTATGGACCTTAAACCATTACCAAAGATATGGGAGACAATTATTTTTAGCTCAACATTCCCCCTTTCCTTGGCCTGCACCCAGTGTTCAACATGGATCTCCTTCAACCATATTTCCTACCATTATTGGACACCTCAAAGATAGCAGAACAATTGACACCAACGAAGTTCAACCCTGACTTCCTATAATAGGAATCCAGTGTAAATATTGTGGATACATAGGTCAAGGGCACTCGCCAGTAGAGGATCCAACTTTATCAAGTTGTCAAAGCAGGGCAACTCTTGCACCAAGGCAGGTGGCTCACCTGGGGCCAAATTCAACAGAAATTTCCTTATATGATGGGGGAACTCAATGCAATGCAAAAAATTGCTTCCTAACGGGAGAGGATTGATCTAGATATATTTCAGTGGCCTCCCACCTATTCCAACTGGCTCATTTTGGTAGTTTTTTAGTTTGGCAATTGTTTTCTATTTTCCGGGTCCCGAACTTTCGGGGCCGTTTTGAGGCCCTAAACAACGTTTTTAGGGATCTCCACAATTAGATTGGACATAGAGTTAGAGTCTGAAAAAAACATATGTATCCCTCGGATAGACCTTTCCAATGTGATATCATGCGCCTAAAACGGAGATCATATGCAAAAATTACGACCCTGAGAAGTTGATGTACTAACTTACATCGATGGGGCCCACATGACTTTTGGCGCTTCATCTCCTAGGGTTAGGTTTTTGGATGTATATGGTTTTGGAATTTCTTTTTATTGTAAAAAAGGCTTGGAGAGCCTCATTGCAACCATCCTCTTCTGAAGGAGTGCAACTGTGACATCTCTTCTCAAAGATAAGCCACCACCATTCTAGCAAGCTTGTTTTCAATCTTCATTTTACAGTTTGAGCATATTTCCTTATTGAATAGAAGCCATTTTATTGTATCTATGTTATCGTTTCTTGTGTTTCTGTGTTAATATTAATAATAATATGTATTCATTTCATTCTTCTAATAAAATCCAGATCAATATCATGCATCAATCATTAATCAAAATAATATGTATCAATTAAGAATAGTGAATCATAAACTAGAGAATCAACCATGTGTAACATATACCATATACAATACAATCATATGCGTATTTTTACCATACCATCAATGAAGTATCTCAAACAACCAATGCATGTCCCTCATGCATATGCCACCACACAACACAAATATTCCTCAATCATGTACAATCAACTCATAGATATCATGCATCAATCATTAATCAAAATAATATGTATCAATGAAGAATAGTGAATCACAAATTAGAGCATCAACCATGTGTAACATATACCATATACCATACAATCATATGCATATTTTTACCATACAATCAATGAAGTATCTCAAAACCAATGCATGTCCCTCATGCATATGCCACCACACAACATGAATATGCTTCAATCATGTACAATCAACTCATAGATATCATGCATCAATCATTAATCAAAATAATATGTATCAATGAAGAATAGTGAATCATAAACTAGAGCATCAACCATCTGTAACATATACCATATACCATACAATCATATGCATATTTTTACCATACCATCAATGAAGTATCTCAAAGAACCAATGCATGTCCCTCATGCATATGCCACCACACAACATGAATATGCCTCAATCATGTACAATCAACTCATAGATATGAACTATAAGAACCATGTCATATGTTGAACTAGATATAAGAGTTCTCCTCACTCACCTAGACAATCAAGATATACCATGTCCATGTACCAAACCAACCATACCAAGTATGCCACAAGCATACACCATATAATAACCAAAAGTAACCATCAAAAAAAGTATACAACCATACAAATACCTCTGTAGTTGACCTGAAACACTGAGTTGTTGACCTGTAACATTCATTTTAGACTTTAGGGACCTGATACCAACATTTACTTCAATTTTTCATAAGATTTTCACATGTACATGGGTTTTCCTTCTACAACCAACGTATATAAATGATTTCCTTCACTACATCCTCTGTACATCCACACCCTTAAAGAAATTCAACTTGAGTATACCTTAGAAACTAGGATTTGCTGCAACTTCGAGATTTTCTCCTTCAACCCTCCTTTTCTACCTCAGAAAATGACGCTACAACCTTAGCAAAAAATTACTAGATCATAAGAAAGATAATCAATGAATAAGTTTGTGAGTGTACTTGTGAATGACTCCTTTAGGTGTATTTATACTTTTTCTAGGAAATTGCCCTCGTTAAATTAGGGATTTTAGATTTTTCTTTTTACAAAAGCCTTACCCATTTGACCAAGACTTGTAACCAACTAGGGGCTTCTTGTCCACTCTTCGAGGATTCCAACTTTACAAGGCCATATTCCCCTAACCGCGAGGAACTACATGACATTTCACATATCACCAGAAATGATACAATGATTACTATCCATTTATGAGGGTCTTTCTTGTATTCACATTTTCCTTCCTATCCATCTTCCTCATTCATATTCGAGTACCAAAACCACATCGTCGGGGCTACCGAAAATTGCTACTAGACTTATTCAAGGATTGACATCAATTCTAAGGGTTGACATCATTTTCCAAGATCACTATCCAAGGGTTGACATAAATGATAACCAATTATCCAACATTTTTTTAGTTTTCAAAAAACAAATTCAACACTTAGCACTTTTGATTAGGTTGTTTTCATAATTAGGAATTTATTTCAAGAAATTTCTTTTCAATTCAACAATTTACTTTCAATATATAACCCATTTCAAAACCATGAAATCACTGACCATAAAAAAACTTAGAGTTTCCTTTAGCACACCATTGATCCTCCCAAGAGACATTATCATGGACTAAAAGGTTTTTGACCTAAGTTTCCTATTAGGCATGCTCTTGTCTCCACCCAATGAAGTAGGGTTCCTGGCCCTGAGCTATCCACTAATTGTAGTTCTTATTAGTTATAACCCTCATATCCATCGAGAGGTACTGGTGCAACAAGTTTCAACACTTTACCTCCTTCACTAGGACCATCCTCCCCTAATTCCCCCATGCATGCAACTTAAAAAACCTCATTACCTTTTATGCTTGATTCAAGCATCCCAGATCTGAACTAGTTGATCAATGACCCTACTTGACCTCCCATGTCTACCAAACTAACCTATGATATCCCCAAGTTTGAGGGTAAGTTAGAAGAATAACTATCCAAGCATGTGATGTCTTTCCACCTTTGGTGTTCCTCCAACTCCATTACAGAGGACTCCATTAGACTTAGAAGTTTTGTAGAAAACCTTGATGGGTGTTGCTACCAAGTGGTACACTGACCAACCTAGGAACACACATCTTACTTTGAGTCCATTGGCAAGGTTTTTCTCACCTTATTTTAGTTACTTGTCCACCACAATTTGGGGATCTAAAACCTTACCTCTTGTCATCAAACTATTTCAACTCATATCTCAGACCATTTCCATGAGAGGTGTAGAGGATATGGTCTATTCAAGGCCAATATTGATGAGGTCTTGTTAAAGGATTGGTTTTTGAAATCCATCCTTCCTCCCATTTCCAATGATGTCTCTATGACATTACCCCAGAATGAGGAAGAGGCTATAAAAAAATACCAATAGTATGATTTTATTTATTCCCAGTATAGATATCTTTACACTATCCTTCTTGATGCATCGTCATCTCACTTATGTGACTCAACTGCTCCAGGGAAATCCCACATAAATGATGGATTAAGTAGATCTATCTCCCAGTCTTATCCAGCAACACCTCCACACTGACCTAGTGGGTATACTCCTACTTATGGTGGGTTCCACATTCCTTATGTATACACAAACCCACCTCAGGATCCTTCACATGTTTCATCCTAGATGAACACTAACACCTCCTACCTTGCACCTCATGCTCACCCCTATCACCATGGTGAGGGTCTCCCTTGTGGTAATACTTCTCGTGGTATTTCCAAAAATAATTATTACCCTTTTCCTAGTCCACACGTAATATTCCAGATATAAAATGTATGCATAATAGAAATAAAATGCTAGAAATGGTAGATAAATGACAATATAACCAGAACAACACCACAATAACACTGAAATGATATCAGACTAACACCAGGAAGAGCACTTTGATTCTAAGAGCAATGTTCACTTGCCTCTTTGAGGGGGAAACCTCCATTCGATAAGAGCTCTATTACAATAATATCCAAGATAGGGTTCTCATACCCTCAAGTCCTATTTATACTAAATATGTCTATCAAAATAACCATATAGAGGAAGATCCTTCTAGAAGCAGAAGCTTCTATTAGGTGTTCTTACATTTGACTTATTCTACCTTATTGCAAGGCCTTATTAATATTGACCTTTATTACATCCGAATATATTTTTCTACATACGTGAGGGGTTAGGTTCCTAACATGTCTTCCCTCTTAAAAACAACCTTGTCCTCAAGGCTTGAGATACGAAAATTGCTACAGAATGGTAGTTGGTTCCCAAGTGGCATCTGTTGGAGTTGTATATTTCCACTAGACTAACACTTCCTTGATGGTTCACTGATGTGGGCGATGCTCACGCTGGTCCAAAACTGCTTGTGGCTGTAGCCAAATGGATCCTTCTTCATCCAACTCAAAAAAGTTGGTTTGAGTTTGGCACTTAGTTACAATCACCTTCTTTAAGCATGAAACATGAAAAACAATATGTAGCTTCGAATGACTGGGAAAAGCTAACTGATAGGCCACCTATCCCAGACTCTTGAAAATGATATAAGGTCCATAAAATTTGGTTGCCATATTTTGAAAATGGTCGGCCTTGAGGGAATTTTTCTTGTAAGGTTACAGTCGAGGAAACACCTAATCCCATTCTAAAGATTGACATTCAGAGCGACCTTGATCTGCTTGTTTTTTCATGTGATTCTGGGAAATGACCAAATTCTTTTTTAGGGTATGAAGAATAGACTCTCGAAATGTAAGCATTTGGTCAACCACTTATACCTTAGAGACACCTGGTAAATATGAGAGAAATGAAGGTGGATTTTATCCATATACCTCTTCAAAAGGAGTCATGCGGGTAGTTGTATGGCATGAAGTGTTGTACCACCATTCAGCTAGGGGTAACCATTGAGCCCACTAATTTTTCTTTTCTGATGCAAAAAACCTCAAATATGTTTCCAAACACTTGTTGACAACTTTAGTTTGACCATCATCCTGGGGATGATAAGCTGTGCTGAGATGCAATTGGGTGCCTTGTAGTTTGAACATTTCTTGCCAAAAATTGCTGGTGAAATTTGGGTCGCGATCAGAAACAATAGAATGTGGCATGCCATGAAGCTTGAAGACCTAATCCATGAAAAGTTGAGCCACAATGGATGTTGTGAATGGGTGTTGAAGAGAACATAAATGAACATACTTGGAAAGGCGATCAACTACCACCATGATGACTGATTTATTTCCTGATTTAGGTAAGCCTGTAATAAAATCCATAGAGATATCCCTTCAAATAGCAGGTGGAATCGAAAGCGGTTGTAGTGTGCCAAGAGATTTGACTGTTTTTCCCTTGTTGCTTTGACACACATCACATTCAACTACAAAATTACGAACTTCTTGTTTCATACCATCCCAAAAAAATGAACGTTTGACCCTGTCATAGATTTTGGTAAACCCGGAGTGCCTAGCTGTGGGTGTAGCATGAAGCTTGGAAAGTACCGTGGATTTAAGTTTTGATTGTTTACTTAAATACAAATAGACTTTGTATCGAAGCTCATCATGGAACCAATAGTACCCTAGGGAAACTAGATAATTGGACTGTAATTGTTGTAATAGATGCGAACTTTTGGGATCGTGTAGCCATTCCTGGTGAACGACTTGGAGCCAATATGGCACAATGAAGGAGAGAGAAAAAAGGGATCATTCATCTTCATATTTTTGGGAAAGTGCATCCACAACCACATTGTCTTTTCCTTTCCTGTAAATTATTTCATAATCATATCCAAAGAGCTTAGTCACCCATTTTTGTTGCTTTGGGGAGAAAATGCATTGTTCCAGAAAATACTTGAGGCTTTGATGATCCGTCTTAATTTGGAAGTGTTTCCCCAATAGATAAGGGTGCCATAGATCAACTGCATGCAGAATCACCAACATTTCATTTTCATAGATTTATTTGACCAAATTTCGTTCAAACAGTTGTTTGCTGGTAAAGGCCAAAGGTTGACCCTCTTGCATAAGGACAACGCCAATTCCTTTCCCTGAAGCATCACATTCCAGGACAAAGGTCTTTGTGAAATCAGGAAGGGCTAGGATTAGAGTGGTGCATATGGCCATCTTCAAGGTTTGAAAATTCTAAGCAGCTATTGGAGTCCAAGTGAAATAATTCTTTTTAAGGAGTGTAGTGAGAGGTGCCGCAATATTTCCATAATTCTTAAAAAACTTGTGATAATAACCTGTTAAGCCCAAAAATCCACGCAGTATTTTGAGAGTCTTGGGGTGAGTCTAGTCTTTCATAGCTTCAATCTTTTTAGGATCCACCCTAATGCCATCCTTGCCAACAAGATGACCCAAGCACTTGACATCCGAGGTGCCAAAATAACATTTAGATTGTTTGAGGAAAAGTTTGTGCTGAGAGAGTAGATGGAGAACTCGATCCACATGATCAAGATGGTATGCCTAGCTTTTTCTATAGATGAGGATATCATCAAAGAAAACTAAGACAAAATGAAGGAGAAAAGGATGGAAGACGTGATTCATGAGGCTTTGGAAGGTGTAGGGGGCATTACACAAGCCAAAGGGCATGACCAAAAACTGATAGTGGGCCTCATGAGTTATAAAGGCAGTCTTAGGAATGTTTACCTCTTTCATATGGATCTGGTGGTAGCCAGAACAAAGATCAAGTTTAGTAAAGAACTAGGCGCCACTCAATTCATCCAAGAGGTCATCAACGATAGAAATGGGAAATTTGTCTTTAATGGTGAGTTTGTTGAGGGCGTGAAAGTCAGGACGCATGCACCAAGAACCTTCTTTATTCAGGACCATGACCATAGGAGAAGAGTAGGGGATCGTACTAGGGTGGATAATGCTTGCATTAAGTAGTTCTTGAACCATTTTCTCAATTTCATTTTTTTGGAAAAAGGTGTGACGATAGGGACGAATATTGGGAGGAAGGATTCTTGGTACAAGGGGAATGGAATGATCATGAAAACCACGGGAAGGAGGGAGTCCATGGGGGGTGGAAAAGACCACTTGATGTTTAGAGAGGATGGATTGGAGGTATTGCAGCATAGAGGGTGTCTTAGTTGCTTCTATCGCATGGAGTTGGGAAACAATTCCATAATGACCTTTTTTGAGAATCTTTCCATGTGATGGGAACTAGTGATCTCAGGTGAAACATCGGTGATGCCTTGGAGCTTATATTTTTGGCCCTCTTGGTCAAATTGCATCATTATTTCCTTAAAATCCATGCGAATGGGAGCCAAATTAGTCCTTATCTAGTCTACACCCAACACAATGTCACAACATCCCATGTCGATAGTAAACATATGAGATTTCAGGTGGTAGTTACCAATTTGGAGACACACATTTTCACAACACCCTCCACATTTCATGGAGCCGCCATTGGAAATTATAATTTGTAAATTATTGACTTCATGGATATAGTAATGAGTTTCTTGGGAAATGTAGCACTAAATAAAATTATAGGTGCTTCCACTATCAACAAGAATGATGACCTTCATATGCTTGATGTAACCAATTAGCTTGAGGGTTTGGGGAGTAGAGAAGCCAATGAGAGAATTTAGGGAAATGATCGGTTCTACTTCGGGAGAGAGTGAGGGAGGGGTTATGTCAGTGGGTTCAGGTGACTCAGACACAAGGGGAGTTTCAACATCATCTTCCAAAATATCCTCCCAGATGGCCATAAAAATATTTTGTTCCTTACACTTGTGGCCCAAAAAATATTTGTCATCACAATTATAACAAAGGCCTTTGAGTTGGCGATCATCCATTTCATCCCTGGTCAATTTTTGGATCTTTAGTGGAGCAGAAGGCGTAGTGGGATTTACTGGTTTAGTGCACGGAATCAAGGAGGGTTTCCAGTTTTGAAAAGGGACAACCTGTTCTGATTCTTTAACTCTTTTAGTAGCCTCCACCCAACTCTGAGGCTGAGCCACGAGGACATCGGAATGAATCTCATCCTTGAGGCCACTGATAAAAAATTCTCAGAAAAATCATCGGACATGCCCTCTGTACGAAAAGCCAGTCGCTCAAAAGAAACTATAAAGTCTTCCACTATTCCAGATTGTTTCAAATTTTTCAAATGGCCTATATGGTTGGTGTTAGTGTCAAAGCGTTCATAAATCTCTTCCACAAAGTGTGTCCAAGAAACATACCCTTTATGGGTAGTTTTTCTCCATTTCCACCATTGCCAATGTTCTTGATCTAGATGGAGAACACCATACAAAAGTTTTTCCAAATCATTTGTAATTTCGTACAAAGAGAAATAATGTTCCATTTGAGTTACCCAACCAGTAGGATCTGAGCCATCAAATTTGGTCACATCCACCCGTGAAAGGCATAGGTCACACTAAAAGTGATGGGGATGAAAATTATGGGAATGAGAGGAAGTTTCATCTTTGGTATGCAAAGGTGGGTCAGATAAAGGGGGATATGCAGGGATATGCAGCTTGGTGCAGATCATCGAAACGCCCGATTCAAGTTGGGTAGTCATGTCTTATTTAAGGTCTTCTTTGAGTTTGGTGATTGATGTGGAAATGGAGGAATGCATGTTTTGATTGATGGTGGAAACATTGTCACTGAGTTGTCTCACTTCTTGTTGGGTCTCAGTGAAATTATATTGCAAGGTATTGAAGTGAGCTTCCAAGTCTTGGCTACGGGTATGGGCCATGATGAAGAGGGAACCGAAAAGGGGAAGGTGGGGTTTTGCTAAAAAATGATAGGTATGAATGTGATAAGGGAGAAGAGATAAATCCAATGGAATAGGTCTCAAATAATGGTGCAAAAATTTCCAGAATTCTTTTTATTTATTTTATTTATTTGTTTTTTTTTCTACACCTACGGAGTTATACTCTGGTCTGAAGAATATTACAGTGATGAAATGCTCAAATTCTTAATCAGGAAGAAATGTGTAGAGATTTGGAAACTCAAACATAGTTGTGTAGCAATAGATCTTGTATGTTTTATGTTTTCTTTATGTTTCGAAGGGTTAGGTATTCAAGGGTTCTACAAACACGGGTTTTCCTTTTTATATAGCTCTCTATTATACGTGAGGGGTCCAATAGTAGTAATCAGCCCAATATCTCAGGGCACCAACTAAGTAGGCTAGACCGTGCCCTTAGATGTACTACCTGACTACCCAGGTACTAGAGAGTATCTTCCTGAGTGTTGTTCTCGGTGACACTATATCATTTAGTCAGCCCATCGGTTTATCTAAAGAGGTCTTCAGGAAATCTAGGTCGATCTGTACACAGGTGTTTTCTGATGTGCTACCATTTGAAGGGGTACCAATAGGGGTTACAAGGGTGGCCAACAAATGTGTTCTTAAGTACCAATTGTATTTCCGGTGTGTATGAATCCCTCAACTGCGGGTTTATGTGCATAACGATAGATCTATGTGGCTTAAAGACATCGGAATATGTCTCTACCTTGAAAAAAAAAATTAACCCAAAATTTTCTGCTGAGGAAAGTGCTGTGATACCACTTTTAATATCCAGATATAAGAAGTATGAAAAACATAAATAAAATGCTAGAAATGGCAGATAAATGACAATATAACCAGAATAACACCACAATAACATTGAAATGATATCAGAATAACACCAGAAAGAGCAATTTGATTCTAAGAGAAATGTTCACTTTCCTCTTCGAGGGGGAAACCTCCAGTCGATCAAAGCTCTATTACAATAATATCCAAGCTAGGGTTATCATACCCTCAAGTCTTATTTATACTAAATATTTCTATCAAAAGAACCATCTAGAGGAATATCCTTCTAGAAGCGAAACATTCTATTAGGTCTTCTTACATTCGACTTATTCTACCTTATTGTAAGGCCTTATTAATATTGACCTTTATTACATCAGAATATATTGTTCTACCTACATGAGGGGTTAGGTCCCTAACACCACAACTATCTACCTCTACCCATCAAACAATTGTACCTCCACCCCATCCTAGTTCACCTAAACCTCCTCCTCCAATATAAGTGTATGAGAAAAAAAATGATCCCCTTCCCAAAAACCAAAATAAAAAGATGAAAAAGGGGAAAGGGAAAAAAGAGAGCCAAAAACAAGGGCCTCAAGATCCTTTCCTCTAGCATGCTTGAGGAAGCCACTCAAACCCCAACCAAACTCGAGTAACCAACCCAACACCCAAGCAGGAAAATAACCAACCCCTGCACATTAATAAACCTTGCACTTGCTATGGTGTCTATGTGAAATACACTCATGACTTCCCTCTCCTACCTAATATGCATTGATCCCAAGAAGTATCCAAATATACCAAAAGAAGCAATGGCCAACCTATTTCCACCTTCTCGTCGCAACCAAATATGTTTTATAACCCTTTCCCAATGAAAAGGTTAATGTTTACTTTTGTTCCTCATCCTTTTGGTGCAACCTACAAACCCCAACCTTTTGGTAATTAAAAATGCCAAATTCTCTTTTTGGATTGAGCTGATGTCAATATGACTAATTGATCCTACCAATATGGTATTCCCTCCAGGACACAACCGATTAATCCCTCCAATCCTCCTTTATCCATCATTGGACCTTTATATATTCCTCTCTCTATAATGGATATCCCTCACAAGGTTCCTAAGTTTATGCTAAGGAGGAATGATGCTAACCTTCATGGGAAAACAACCCATCATTAAAGAATTATCGATGACTTATCCCAATTCCCTGCTACCATGTCATCGCTCAAAGTCTTTCATACATTACCCACACAAAAGAAGGATTTACTTTCCACTTTGGGTGATGTTGATCCATTAGATGGTCATATTATTACTTTTGATAGTGACCATTATGAAACCTTTTGATTTCCACTCTCCATAGATTTAAAAATCCTAATTTCCATAAATAAATTCACCATCCATGAGTGCATTTTTGACAAGGGTGCATCCACATGGACCATGTCATCCTAGGTCTAGAAAAAAATTGGTTACCCTACCCTTGTCCCATATATGATATCCCTTCAAGTGTATGATGGTCATCCCTCTCAGCCTAAAGGCCTTTAACAGAACTATCCTATTTAGTTAGGGGATAAGGAATTATGTACTGATGTTAAAGTCATTGATTCCCTCTCAACTACAATTTCTTGTTAGGATGAAGCTTCATGTATGCCATAAAGGCCATGGACTCCTCTGTATTCCAAAATATGATTCCCCCCCACAATGGAAAATTCATTGTCGTCAACTAGTTGACTTACCACAACCTTCAACCTCAATCTCATCCTGACCATGTGGTTTCTTCTCTCAAAGTAAATCAAATCATTACTTCCCTTGTCGACATTAGCTGAGGAGTCTAGTGTGTACTACATGCATTCTCCTTCAATCACCAAGCCTAGTACATATAATGTTTGTATGTTGTCATTCGATCATGGAACAACGAGCTCTCACCCTCAACCCTCTCCTAGACCTTCCCTACCCGCCTCATCCATGCCTCCACCTATAATGCATCCACATCCACATCTTCACGTGCATCTGCAGCCACATGTGTATGCACATCCTCACTACTCTTTTGGTTAGGTTCCTTTCTTGTTACCACCTCCAAGGATCATTAGTACCCTATTTATGGCCAATATTAACCTACTTAACCTCACCTTAGGGATTCTAGTGTGGTACTTGGATCCACCTCCCACCCCATTTCCTAGCTATATTCCTAGGACACATTTTCCTTTGAACGTTGTGCAACCTATACCTCTATACAATGGTTCTCATAAATCACCTACACAACCCTCCCCTCCACCTTTGCCTCCCTTTACTGAGCCTTCACTCCAACTTTCCTAGGTTCCCCCTTGACCACCGCAGGCGTCACTTCAAACCAAACCCAAGAAATCTAACAAATGGGGAAATGATAAAGTCAAATGATATGGCCACTTAGACCTCTACATCCATGCCTACCCTTCCATGTGTCTTATGCGATATTCATGGACATTCTACCTTCAACTATCACAGGCTTCTCAAATTGAAAGAGTTTTACAATTATGATGAATTATAGATTAATCCTTCCACCCCCATCATGGAAATATCTCTTCCTGAAACCACCACCAAACATCTAAATTCCTTACACACTAACCACCTGTTAGCACTCTGTAATTTCCCCAAGGCTATGGAGGCAGTCACATGGGTAACCACAAAACCAATTTGAGTCAGGGATCTATCCCTCCAAGACCCATAGAGGGATCTCTCTGTCAGGTTTAGATTTGTTTGAAATAGGATATTAGGATAGTTATGTAGAACAAGATTTTTTTTTTATTTGAGGTGTTTGGCTGAAGGACTGCTTTAGAATCCCATTAGGCTATGGGGTCTGTGACAAGTTTGAAATCAAAAGAAGATCTATAAGGTATTTTCAGAGGGTGATTTAATGAAAACGTTGGATCATTTTAAAGTAAAGTGGTGTACAACAGAAGCAGAGGAGATGATCAATCAAAATAACAAATCATTTAGGAATTTCATCATTGTAATATCGGAAGAAAACATTAATATTTTTAAAATATCGACACAGAGTATCAGAGATAAATTATGCGCTAAACCTCCTTTTAAAAATTAGTGAAATAAAACATAATTATGACTAAGTATAATCACATTCAACGAAGAAATAATACTTCACCAATCGTCAACACGCAAGAATCCTGTGAAAAAGTCCCTTTTTATTGCTGGTGAATCTGAAAAATATCACAGAGAATCAACTTTCCTGGGTGCAAGAATCAACCCATTTTACACTAAAATTACATGAATAAATAGGAGAGATCACCCCACAAGATTAGGAAATCAGATTCAACCACCGCGGCCAAATATAGCAACAAATCCCTCAAAATCTAGAATTGTCCACCATGAAAGATGGGTGGAACTGCTAAACAAAGGGGTCAACTCAAACCCCTGTTTCTCCTCAACGGTGACACATGTGTAACAAATTAAGGATTTTATTGTATATTAGCATGTTATGGACAGAAAACTCCTTCGATTTCTCCAATTTTGTCTCCATCTCGCCGAAACATCTCCCGCACAATCAGGACTGAAACAGAAAAACCAAAAATATGAAAAATGAGGCTAAAAGATGGATTTGATTATCTCAACTGGTGGCACCTATGAAAACTATGGAAGATTTTTTTGTTATTCATCCCGTGATGAACAAAAACCTCTCTCAGTTTTTTAAATTTTGTTTCCATTTTCCCGTAATCCACCTCGGAAGAAGACTGGTTGAACTGGGAAAAAGATGGTTTTTTTAGTTTTTTGGGTGAGCGGTTTTGGAGGGCAGAGTGGTTTTGGTCGGACCCCCACTAAGGTGGTAAGTGGTATTGGGAGGGGGGGTATGTGTTCACCAGATAGGTGACAAGTGTCCCTCCCAATACCACTTATCGGACCCCCCTTGAGTTGATGTGACGTGTGGGAGGGTGGGGGATCCGAGTTGTACGGGGAGTGTGTGCACAGGTAGAGTTAGGATAAAATTGTTTTAATTTTTGGTTTTGTTTTTAATTTTTGTTTTTACTTATTGTTTTAAATTTTTATGTTTTATATGTTTTCAATTAGTATTTAATTACAATTTTGATTAATAAAATACTAACCTAAGTACTAACTTTATTATTAATTTATTAACTAGTTTAACCTATTCTAACTATACTAAATTTTATTACTAATATTATTAATCCTATTGTTTTCTTATAGCCTAAGTTAATTTATTCATGCAGGGATGAGTGGCAGGCGAGATATTGAGTATGTGTGGAGGCGACAGGATTGGTGGGAGACAGATGCCTAGCGGGGACAAAGTGACGTGATAGGTCAGGGGAGAGGCGATGAAATACGCGGGAAAGGTGAGTGGAGGAAAGGTGCGAGCGAGAGCATGGGTGGTATTGGGAGGCATTCTGGTGGTTTACTTGGAGGGTGGGGCAAGTGGTAAGTGGGAATGTGCTAGGGGGTTCCAAGTTAATAGAAAACCGACACGTTATGAGGGGTCCACCTTTGGAATACCACCAACTCGGACCCCCCCCATCGTTAAAGGAAGAAGAGTCAGGGGGGTCCGAGATCCACTACAAACTGTTGATTTGGGCACCCGAAGATCGACCACTGAGATTAGTGCACCCTTTAACATGATGCACCAAAATGTCAAATTTCCATAAAACTTAGGATAAAAACATATTGTGGGTTGCACTAAGGCCCCCTTTTTCCAATTTCATCACCGAGATCTTATCCTTAAGAAAAAAATGACCAATTTAATCAATTAATATGTGTTTTGACTGTGCAGGCCCCAAATGCTTTCCTTTTTTCTTTTGGAAATCATGGGAAAAATGTATCATGATTTACAACATAAAACTCCTGAGGGAGAATCTCAATCACAGTGTGATTCCTATGAAATATAGGGTCCTAACAGTGGCTCCACTTAGGGATGGAAGCTCCTAGGGAGGTGTCAAGAATATCAGATCTCTAGATCTATGAATTGGTGCCTTATTCATTGGGCTAATCCCAAAGTTTGCATCTTTCTCAGTCCTGAATCTCTATAGCTAAAAATTCAGATATGAATCTGATCCGAGTACTAAATATGAACTATATTCCGAGATCCTAGTTGTGATTTAAAAAAAAAAACTAAAATTGAAACCAGGCTGAGAATGAGACTGATATGTAATGAAAAGATGCTTTTCCAACAAGCTTATTTGCACACTTATCTACCCTAATTGACTGAGATTATTGTATGATTAAGAAATGGAAAAATGCCAATGCAACCAATCTAGTAGATGATCTAATGGCTCTTCTTTTTCATTGTTTTTGACCAATATAAGGAATAGAACTTTCATAGGCATCATGAACTGCTTTCCATCCTAATCTTCACAACACAAAGTTTTGGAACTCTGGACAATTTCAGAAACTTTGGGAATCGATGGGTATTCTGAAAAGAATTGCTCCTCCATATAGGCCGCTATAGGGTCATGATAAACATGACCTATCTATTGAATTTCAAATTTATCCATTTGAACTCCATGATATGATAATACACATATACCATTTGTATCATTTTGCACCTGTCAATTTATTTGTGGTTTCTCTAATGAATTTTGAGAAAAAATTGATGTTGAATGAAACCATAGAAATGATTGTCTAACCATGTCTAGATCAAAGTTTCTTTTCAACTCATGACTAGTGAATGAAAAATGATTTTGACAATATAGGTCATCCAACTGATCATCTATTGGATCTTGAAAAGACTGACAAGACGACTGCATTGATTCAAATGAAATTTCCTGACATTCTATGAGTTTGTCCTTCAACATTTGTTCAAGAGTCTCCTTCAAAATTTGAAATGAATAAAAAACTAATGGTACAGAGTTACATTCCACTGATTCAGATTCTGTTTCGGGCTCATAACCTTCATCTAGAGTTCGAAAATCAGGAGAACTTGGAGACATTAATTTCGGATCTAAAATGGCCCCTTTATCATCAATGACATCTTTTACTGACTCATCAAAATTTTTTATGTCTTCATTATTTACAACTTGCCTAGATTTTCTTTTCAAAAATTAAAAAGATGAGAAACATAAGGGTAGAGTGTTTCCACTTACTCTAAGATTTTCTGCATTTTGATCATTGCTTTCATAATTACTATATACAGATTGACTGTCCTTCTTGAATTGCAGCTGATCTTTTTCTTCCCAACAATGAAACGAAATGTAATCAAACATACATATCATATCAGTTGGTTGTTCCTCTGCCAGTTGAGATGGATCTTCATGTTTGACTAGGTTGTGAATTGAATACATGAAATAATCATTATCCAAACCATGGTACCAAGGATGAACTACAAAGTGTTTGGGGAAATTGATCTTTGTCCTTTCTGTAACTAATGGAACATGTGTTCTTTGAACAACAAGTTCATCTTTTCTACTAATCCTCTACATCATCTCTCTTATAGTGTTTCCCGGAACATCTAGTTTCACTTCTGAAGATGTCATCCGTTCCTTTTCTATTCTGTCTTTCTCTTCTGCCTTTAAATTTGCCTTTTTGTTTAGCAAGTTAGCTTCCACATAAACTGCAATATTTTGCATCTCTTCAAGTGTTGCAGCGTTCTTTTCTCTTAATTGGAATGCCATCTCAGGATCAAAAACATCAGGGTAATGCAAGTGAGTTGATCCTGGGGGTGGCCTTATATCAGCAGGCATTTCATGATGTACCTTATTGAACCTTGCTGAAAATGGAGGTAGTGTCTCTCCTGGCTGCCTTTTCAAATGGTCAGATTCTTCTAGGATGAGAAAGACATTTCTCACGATCACCCATCGATCTAGGAAAATTTTTACAAATTGATGGAAATTTCTAATTCTTGCAGCTGGAATATTCTTAAACCAATTTTTTAATTTACCTTGCAAAGACAGGGAAAACATACTGATATAAACATCGTCATCTTCAACCTCATAAAGGTCAAGGAAATATTCAAACCTCCAGATGTGTTTTTCAGTAGTGATATTGGCATTATCTCCATCAAACCTAGGCATATTATTGTTATAATTGGCAGGGAATTCATGGAGAACATAAGGTAAAACCAGAGGTTTTTATCTGTTTGGGACTTTCACAGGTATAGGAGGTAAAGAAAAGGGCTTATAACAAGATGGAAGTTTAACATGTGAATCTGGAATTTTTACATATGTATCAAAGATTTTTACATCTGTAGGAAATAAAGTAGGAGACTTATGTCTATCAAGGCTTCCTATAGGTATTTGAGTGTGTACCGGAGCTATGGGAATGGGCTCAATCCGTTGAGGCTCTTCAGGTTGAAACTGATCATTATGAATTTCAAAAATATACTTTGGACTAGGATCATGATAAGAGAGGAAGTAATTACAGATGAAGCCAATAATGTCATGAATACAATTTGAGATTGAGTACCTGATCTTTCCAGATTGCTTTGTCATGTTTCAGGTTCTTCCTCTAGTGGAGTCTTTGAATCGAAAATGATCTGGAGATTGGAGTTGCCAGGTGAATGATCTCAGCCTTCATGTCTCTGGTCACTATCCAGCATCAGTGATCATGTTTGGAACTTGAAGTGCACTACCGGAGAAAGGTCCCCAATATGGTCGCCATTATGTTATCACCTTGTAATTTCCCAGGCCAAGGAGGAAATCGGTAGGAGTAACCACAAAACCACTTTGAGTCAGGGATTTATCCCTCCAAGACTCAGAGATGGATCTCTCTATCAGGTTTATATTTATTTGGAATAGGATATTAGGCTAGTTATGAAGAACATGATTTGTTTTTTATTTGAGGTGTTTGGCTAAAGGAATGCTTTAGAATCCCATTGGTTATGGGGTCTGTGACAAGTTTGAAATCAAACAAAGATCTATACGGTATTTCCACAGGGTGAGTTAATGAAAATGTTGTATCCTTTTAAAGTAAAGTGGTGTACAACAGAAGTAGAGGAGATGATCAATCACAATAACAAAGCATTTAAGAATTTCATCATTGTAATATCAAAAGAAAACATTAAGATTTTTAAAATCTCAACACGGAGTATTAGAGATAAATTTTGCGCTAAACCTCCTTTTAAAAATCAATGAAAAAAAACATAATGATGACTAAGTAGAATCACATTCAACGAAGAAAGAAGACTTCACCAATCATCAACACGCAGGAATCCTGTGAAAAAATCCCTTTTATTGCTGGTGAATCTGAAAAGTATTACAGAGAATCATATTTCCTAGGTGCAATAATAAACCCCTTTTACATTAAAATTACATGAATAAATTGTTAATGTTTATTACATTATTATAGTTCTTTGCATTTCAATAGATAAGAGCAATATAAGAACAAGATCATTGAGAAATACACATTCACAAGAGACACAACATTTATCCTGGGAAACCCTCTAGGGGAAG
>JZKD02S0124624.1:490885-501450 GCA_000966675.3 Picea glauca
GTTGCCGCAGTGTTTGGAGGACCTGTCGGATATGGTGGAGGTGCTCTTCCCAAGTCTAGCTGAAGATCAGAATGTCATCCAAGTAAACCACTACAAATGAGTTGGTGAATGGCCGTAGGATGTTGTCCATTAGCCTCATGAAGGTTGTAGGGGCATTCGTCAACCCGAAAGGCATGACCAACCATTCGAAAAGGCCCTCCTTGGATTTGAATGCAGTATTCCACACATCAGAGGGTTCGATTGGTACCTAGTGATACCCAGACTTCAAGTTGATCTTGCTGAAATATTTTTCCCCCTTGAGTTGGTCCAGAAGGTCATCAATCCATGGGATTAGGTACATATTCTGAACAGTGATCTTGTTCAGTGCCCGATAGTCAATGCAGAGTCTCCAAGTCCCATCCTTCTTCTGCACCAATACGATCGGGCTCCCACAGGGCGATGAACTTGGTCAGATGTGACCTGTCTGCAACAACGCTTGAATCTGCCTCTTGATTTCGTCATTCTCCAGGACAGAGTGCTGGTATATGGGTCCATTGGGCAGCGGTGCACCTGGGGTCAGATTGATGGGGTGCTTGACCTGGCAGTGTAGAGGCACCCCTATGGGGGAGGTGAAGATGTCCTTGTACTCCTCCATGACCTTATCCATCTATTGTTTTCTTGTAGTGGGGCCTTGTCTAGAGGTCATGGCCATAGTCTTCCACTTTCCCTGAGGGCGGATCATCAGGAAAACAAATTTCTTGGTTTTGGAAATGAGCTTACTACATTTTTTTGCAATAACCAAAGAGATGGTGGTAGGCGGTGCTATCTCCGGTATCCTGTACAGCTTATTTCCCAAAGTAATAATAACAGCACGAGGCCTAGACTCATACACAGCATGTCACTTCCACAAGTACAGTTGGCCTAATAATACATCAGAAACATCAAGAGTAATGTCACATAATACCTCATCCGTGAAGGGCTTGATGTTGTAGGGAAGGCGACATTGTTGACTGACGCAAAGGTCCCGTCCTTGGTGCAACCATCCGATGGTGTATGGTTGTGGGTGTGTTGTGGTCGGCAAGCCCAACCGCTTCATGACCTCTACCGAGATGAGGTTCTTCTGGCTCCTGCTGTCGACAATGAACTGCAACGGGGAACCCCTTACCCACATATTGGAATGGAAGAGACGCTCTGCCTAATCTGGATCTTCTGGTTCCTCCTTCTGGATCTTCGTGGTGGCAACGGTGGCGTTGGGATATGCATTGATAATCTACTTACCCCTATCATTCCCCTTGCCAGGTTCCGATTCAGAGTTGGAACATGCATCCGATTTAGAAGCCTTCAACTCAGCTACCAGTGACTGCTTGGCCCGACACTCACTTGTGTTGTGAGTGGAGCTCTTATGGAACTCACACCACTTCCCCGTGTCATTTTTTGGCTTTGTGGTGTTGTTCTTTGCTTGTGGCTTTGGCGGGTTTTCCTGGGCTGCCCCGCCTTGGCTTGGTCCTTTGTTTTGCGGTTTGGGAGTACCTTTCCCGTGCTTTTGATTTCCAGACCCAAAGTCTCGCTTCTTCTGTTTGAACTTCTGCTCAATCTTGGCAGCATGTCGGTATGCCACACGAAGTGAGGAGATTTCGAGGAACTCCATTTCCTCCTGAATGTATCTGTGCAGAAAACTGTGGTACTTTAACACCAAATGTTTCTTTCAATCTTTGATACCCAACTTTGTGCATAGGGTATGAAACATATTCGTAATCTCATGCACATCTTGGTCCCTTTGCTGCCGCAACGTAGTCCATTGTATGTATTTGTCCTCATAGCTCCCCATGGGATAATATTGTTCCTTAATGGCATCTTGGAAAGAATTCCAAGTGGGTGCGGCCAAGAACAAAGAGGTTTCTCCCTCGCCCTCTTTCTTCGAGTAGGTTTCCCACCAGTCCTTGACATGGGGGCCGGCTTTGAGGAGTGCGAAAATAATCTTTTCTCGATCGGAAAAGTCATGAACCGAGAAATATCCTTCTAACACATTCAACCATCTATCTACGACATATGCATCTATTTGGTCGTCAAATATGGTAATGTCAAAGTTTATTTGTACCTTAAAAGGAGTGACACCTCCAAAGTGGCTTCTGGATGTCGATGCACCGCCAATCGGTATCCGTTCAAGAATCTGGGCAAAGTTGTCCATCATCGCGTTCCTTTGTTTCTCGAGGGCCTCCTCGAGCAAAATTTTGATAGGATCTCCTGCTCCCTCATCTTTCTTTTCTTCCCCCATGGGCGGTCGTCGGTGTTTGCGAGGCTAATCTTGCAAAGTTTCAACCAGATCGAGCCCCAACTCCTTATACCCCAATCTCGTTGGGGACATGCAAAGAAGGATCGAGAATGAGCAGAACGCTCTGACACCACTGATACGGATTTATGTAGGAACAAAATGAAATATAGAAATACACATGAACAAATAGATGCAATGGAAATAATACTTCATTTCATTAATAACAAATGACTGAAATATGCTTACAGACAGAATGGAAATAAACTAGCTAGGGCATTGGTAGCTTATCTCTGAGAAGAGATGTGGCCCCTACTCGCATACATGGGAAGATGATTACAATGAGGCTCTGAAGGCCCTTGTACAATAAACGGGAATGCCAAAAGTCCTAGACATCCAAAAACCTAACCCTAGGAGATGAAGCGCCAAAAGTCATGTGGGACCCATTTGGGTAAGTTGGTGCATCAACTTCCCGGGGTCGTAACTTTTGCATACGATCTCCATTTTAGGTGTATGATAGCTCGTTGGAAAGATCTATCTGAGGCCTACAATGCTCAAGACAAAATAGCATTGTTAGATGTTATTTTGTGATAGAAACATACCCAAAAAAACATCGTTTAGGGCTTCAAAATGGCCCCAGAAGTTCAGGACCCAAAAAAACTGCTAAAAATAGTAAATTGTGCGAAAACTGAAAAACTAAAAGAAGAAATGGTGGGGGTCCAAGTGGAATAGGTGGGTGGCCACCAATATCCACCTGGATCACAGCGAGGTCAAAAGCAAGGAATACATATATACTCCCCCTTTTAGGGAGGGTCCTTTCAGACTATACCAAGCTTATCTCAAAAGTGTTCAAACTTTACATGAGATAGAGGTTTGGTCAACACATCAGCTACCTATTCATCTGTGCTAATGTACTGGAGAATCAAGGCTCCTCTCTGTACCATGTCATGGATGAAATGATGGTGGATCACTATGTACTTCGACCTGTCATGTAATATAGGATTCTCTGTCATCTTTATGCAGCTCTGGTTGTCACATAGAATCACGGTTTCTCTCATCTCCAAGTCAAATAGGCCAGTCAGCAACTTTGAAATCCATATAGCTTCGCAACTAGCAGAACATGCGGCAATGTACTCTACTTCTATTGTGCTAAGAGAAATATTGTATTGCTTCCTACTTTTCCACGAGATCATGGTTGATCCCAAACTGAAACAACATCCAAAAGTGATTTTTCTATCAGCAACGCTTCCTTCCCAATCTGCATCAGTGTATCCTTTCAATGTGAAGTCATGATCTGCATCATAGCTAAGACCATAATCCATTGTACCTTTAAGGTGCCTCATCACATGTTTTGCAACCACTAGGTGAACATGTCTGGACTCTGCCAGAAACTGACCCAAGGTGTTCAGTGCAAAACAAATGTCTGGTATGGTGTTCATCAGGTACATTAGTGATCCAATAATATGTCTGTACAGTGTGGCATCAATTAAATCTGACGAAGTATCGACCAACAGCTTTATCTTCGCTTCCATGGGTGTATTCATGGACTTACATTCTAGCATGTCGAATCTCTTTAAGATTTCGACTGTGTACTTCCCTTGGTTAAGGAAGGTCGTTTCTGGACTCTGCCATACCTTTAGACCTAAGAAGTAATGCATTAGGCCAAGTTCTTTCATTTCAAATTCTGTGGCAAGTCTCTTTTTAAATTCATTGATGAGATTTTCTTCTCCGGTTAAGAATAAGTCATTCACATACAGTAGTAATATTACTGGTTCATTGTCCATAATTTTGAAGTAGACATTTGAGTCTTCTTTACTCTTGTTAAAATCTAAGATCGTCAAGAAACTATCTATAGGGCCATACCAAGCTCTAGGAGCTTTCTTCAATCCGTATAAGGATTTCTTCAATCTACAGACATGAGACTTCTTGTCTTCAACCTCAAATCCTTGGGGTTTCTCTATATACACCTCCTCTTCGATAACACCATTCAGGAAAGTTGTCTTCACATCCATCTGGTGCAGCTTCCATTTTATCTTAGCTGCAAGAGCTATGATGGTTCTGATCGAAGTGTATTTGGCCACATGAGTGAATGTCTCTTCATAGTCAATGCCTTCCTTCTAGGAAAATCCATGAGTGACAAATCTTGCTTTATATTTCTCAATACTTCCATCAACAACATGTTTTATTTTGAAGAGCCATTTTGATGATACCACATCCTTACTTTTTGGTCTGGGAACTATTTCGCATACATCATTCTTTATTATAGATTGATATTCCTCTGTCATGGCATCTACCCATTCCTTCTTTTGAATGGATTCTTCAAAGCATGTAGGTTCTTCATCAAGTAGATTTCACATCAAAGCCATGTAACTAGAGAATGGCTTTGGTCTTTTCACCTATCTCATGGTTCCTTCTAGAAAACCATACTTCTCTCCATCTTGAATAAGCTCTCTTACCCAAGCATGATTTATTTTATGGGAGAAGTTCATTTGAGGAGGTTATTGAAATTTTCTTATATCATGATCTTCAGGAATCTCCTCATCAGGGGAAGTTACGACTTCTCTTACAGGTTCTGCAGTTCTGGGAACTTCCCTCACAAATTCTATAATCCTGGGATTTACAAGTTCCTCTTCATATACTTCTTCAAGCTAACAACTTCTTGATTTCTTAAGTGTTGCTTCTTCATCAAAGGTCACGTCCTTGCTGATTTCAATGTGGCGGTGACCAGGTATGTAGATTCTGAAGGCCTTGGAGACCTCACAGTATCCCACAAATCAAATATTTCCTTCTTTCTAAAGGGTTCCAACTTGTTTCTTTTCTCTTTTGGTATATCAATAAACAGTGGACAACCAAATATTTTGAGATGGCTTACCTTTGGCTTCTTTCCGGTGAACATCTCTTTCGGGGTCTTGAACACAAGTGCACTATGGGATAATCTGTTCTGCATATAAACAACTGCCATTGTTGCTTCTTCTCATAAGAACATAGGAAGATCTTGATCATGAATCATGGTCCTTATAGCTTCCATAATTGTTCTGTTCTTCCTTTCAACTACATCGTTTTGTTGAGGATTATAGGGAGTAGTGAGTTCCCTCTTGATCCCAACATCTCTGTAGAAGTTCATGAACTCTTTTGAGGTATATTCTCCTCCATTATCTGACTTGAGTATCTTAATATTTCTTTCAGAAAAATTCTCTATCAAGGCTTTGAATTCCTTGAATTTACTGAATACTTCATCTTTAGATTTCAAGAAATATATCCAAGTCTTACAAGAATAGTCATCAATAAATGATACATAGTATACATACCCACTAATGGAGGATGATGGCATTGGGCCACACACATATGAATGAATGAGTTCCTATACTCCTTCTACTTTTCTATCCCTTTTTGGAAAAGGGTTCTCGATATTCTTCCCTTGTGCACATCCATTGCATATGCCTTCTTGATTGACCTTGATTTCTGGTAAACCTGTCACATCTTTGCATATGTATGGTAGCACCTTGTAGTTGATGTGGGCTAATATTCTATTCCAAAGTTCACATGAGTTTTTGATGGCATGGTTCATGGCAGTTTCTGGGTGACCCTTCAATTTATATAAACCATTTTATTCATTTCCGATGATGATTGCTTCATTTAAGGTTTTTTTGGCAGCCAATATGCATTGTTCTATTGTCTTATAAGCTGCATACACCAATGTTTTGCAAACATCAATTTTTCATCGCAATTTTTAAATAAACAACACTTCTATTTTTGCGACATTTTTACATTTACCTTCGTTTTGTTTTCACAATTGTAAGCATGAAAACTTAGTCTTTCGAAGTCGCATTAAAATCACTATTTGAACTGTCATGATCCTTCTTGTCAATATGCCTATTGCGTTTACTTTTCACTTATCATTACGTAGCTGGAAAAACTTTCGAACTATACTCATTGGACATTCTTGGATTGATTGTGTGACTTGGTTTCATTGATTTTGTAATGCATTGGCATTTGAATTTGCATTTTATTTAACCTACTTGACCATTGGTTTCATGAAAATACATAGGTGTTATGGTTAAATCTTTCATATATATCTTTTAATATAATGCCTATGTTCGTGCTTGCATAACTATTGGTATGTTGATTATATGAAGACCCATTGGCACATTGGTTAAACTATTGATATGAGCTGATACATTGGCACATGGTTAAATATTTGGCATTGGTTTCAAATTTTATGTCCATGGTTTAAAACTATGGCATAATGTTTCAATTTCACGCGTTGGTTTATACACTTATCACTGATTTCATTGGTTGGGTGAATGACATGATTGTTGAACTATACTATAATGGGTAGAACAGCTATAAGACGACAGTTGTACTTTGGCAATAACTATTATGCATGGCAGAGATAAGCTCCACCACCTTCGCATGATGACATTTATGACTATCCCTTATCCCTGTTTACCTCTGTTAGCTCGGGTAACCCTTCGCGCATTTTTCTCCTGTGTGTGTTATGACCCAAACCTTGGACTCACCATGTGCTCGACTCCATGGCACCGGTGGTGTGAATCGAACCAAACGGCAGCCAAGCCTTGTTGTTATTTGAAAATGCTCTGAAAGATTTGAAGGATAACAGTTGGCTTACCTTCGTGCAAAGATTTGAGGGTTTTAACTTATTTGTGGCATAGCAGTTCGCTCTGACGTTCGATGGCTGTAGAGATAAGGTGGGTGACATACAGTTGGAAATTGATGAGAAGTTTATTAGTTTTGCTACGAGGTTACCTACCATGGGCCAGCATTGTTTCAAAAATTTGAAAGTGGAAGAGGTTCTGTGGCCACTACTGTTCGTCTCCCAAAAGGTCACCTCTTGTGACAGAGGTATGCCCATCTCTGTGATGAAAACTCAATGGCATGATATTTTCATAATAGTCAAATAGTTCATGACCTGTGAAGGTCGATATGGACTCGTGTTTCTCTACCACGTGCGTTTGTTAATGAATTTTATGGGATACCCATTGAATATGCCCTTTTACTTTCAGTGTATCCTATATAGAATGTCTAAAAGGTTTAAAAGGTAGAAGGCCGACAGTAGCTTGTTCCACCATGGACTAATTAAACTTATCGTTGTTTATCACTTGAGTTTGTATGGTGATAGTTTGAAAGCTTTCATCGCTCAAAATGGTTTTGATGATACAGAACCTATCCAGGTCGACAAGCCTGTGGTTAATGAAGCCAATGTCTAGCCACCCATGCCCTTACATGTCCTACTACCATCTCCTAAGCCCTCGGTCAACCCTGACTTTGATTTACCAGAAATTGTGGTAGAAAGGCTGAGGCTATTAAAAAGCCTGTGAGAAAAAGAGCTAAGGCATAACCTACTGTTATTGCTAAGGCTAAAAGGAACGCTCGTCTTATTTCGAGAATGGATAGAAATAAACCTAAACCCTCTGTCTAGCAGAAGCCCATAATCCTTAGTAAGGATTCAGACTCTGACATAGAATGCTTTTTAGCCAGTGAGTACCCTTACTCATAGGGTTTATGCCCCGAGCCACCTTTTGATTTCGTGACGAATCTTCCCCCTTGCCTAAGGAATAATCCTAGATACCCTGGTATCAAACTGCGTAACGAAACCCTTGGCAATGTAATCAAACCCTCACCTTCTTTTTCGAAACCCAAACATTCGCCCTTTGACCAATGTGATTTATGGTTGGAACGATACTACATCGACGTTCCTATAATTCAAGCGAAAATCCAATCACTGGAAGATCAAATTGCAGTATTGACCAATCAAAGAAACCAACTCCAAGCAACTGATAAGAAGCAGAAGACAACTGGCTCCATCGTTTTCAAGAATGTTGAATCAGCCACAGCTGTTGTCAACTCCAAATTGTCATGATTAAGCCGTATGCTCGTCATATAGGTATGATTTTGATATCGATTTAGTTTTGTGGATGACCAGTAATAATATACTAATTTGAATTTGGTCTTTGAATAGCTCTGTTTATATTTCGAAATGGCTCTATTATAATGTGTTCATCCTGTATACATTTCACTTTGCTAAAAATAAATGAAATTTCGTTTTGAATACATGATTTGATCATTCCCAGTTTAGACGCTAATAGATTTTTATCGGATTTGATTGGTCTTCGTTTAGATTTGATTTGTTCGTTTGTCTGATTGAGTTAACGAAACTGATGGTCAGCTTTCAATTGAATTGGTTTTGTATCTACTCTGAACAGGAAGTTTTTCATGCTCAAATCAGAATACGATCACGTTTGTATTTGAATTCGTTATGGTTTGTATGCTGTGATTGGCAAACGATTTCAATAAGTTTGATTGTTACGATCTTTTAATATATATTGTGTCATGTAATCTTCTAAAAACAGGAATACAACTCTGTTCGATTTCAATGTCATAAGAATAACTCTATTTTTATGGAAACAATACTTTCACTTTAAGCCTGTGTGAATGATATTCAAGCCCGAATCATGGAATGGTTTCGATCCACGACAACTTTGTTAAACCTCTGCTGTTTGATTCGCTTGACTGGATAGTGGTATCTTCAGTTAGTTTGATCGATTTTATGAATTGCATTCGTATTAAAAAAAAAAGAGAGATTTGATTACAGCTCTGTTCTTAAACGAGTTTGTTAACTCAGTTCAACTTATGTCATTCTGTTAAATTCGTATGAGGAAATTCAGGTAATAATCGTTTCAAAATGCATTCAAGAAATGATCTCGTGAAGATTTTGTCTGCCCCAATTTGCATAACAAACAATCGGCTAATCCTGTTATGATTTCATTTATGCACCAGTATTGATTTAATCCACTTGTGGCATGAATCGTTTGCTAGGACAATACAGTTATAATGATTTGAAAAAGATCTGATCTAGATGCAATCGTATCTCATGTTGATAAGGCAGCATAAAAATTTCCCTCGATTTGTTTTGATTATATAGACTTCAAATTGATATCAAACGATTTCACAACTGTTGATTATGATTCTGTTCATTCGATTTTGGTGGTGCCAAAAAAAACAGAGTACGCATATCTCTATAACCATTTGATTGATCTTGATCCTGTTTGATTTCGAATGGTGTAACAATTTCAAATTGATTGATTCGTTTTCAAATAGCTATTGGATGTTAATTAAATTTAATTCTTTAAAAAGATTTTCAATCGATTTTAATACTGATTCTGTGTCATATTTAGACTAGCTAAAGAATCACAAGATTCTGTAGCTAGTCTATAGAATTAGATTTTCATCATTTTATTAATAAAGGATCCTTCTAACTTGTCCATTTTTTACCCTTTTAAGGTAAATTCGAATTGTATGGGATGTGCTAGACAGTCTAGGGGATATTTGTGTGTTTAGTTTTGTTGTAGGTTCTTAGTTTAGTTGAACTTGGGATATCTTCCCAGATTTTATGTAAACAATTTTGATAACTTCCACAGGGAGGTTTTACCCTATGGAAAACCTTTAAATAATTATTTTTTTTTTAATAAGGATCATCCTCACTTGTGGGAGAACCAGGCTATGGATTCCTAATACAAACTGAGACAGAAGTTGATGTTCTGCTACAGCTTTCACTTTCATAATATCAATCTTTTGTTTCAAGTTTATGCATGACATTAGCAAATTGATTATAGACTACTTTTTCTATCATAGTCTTTTGCAGAATGATGTGATTTAGTTAATATAATCCATGTCTGATTTCTTTCATTAATTTAAAATACAACAATCATTTTGTTCAGTTAATGAATGACAGATTTCTCTTCTTCATCAATTGAATTATTTCGTATAAATCTTTGCATACAGGTTTATCTAATTGTGAAGGTTTATAAATTATAAGATTGTTGTAATTTTTATGTCTTGTTTGTCCTGTAAACAAACTTAAAGATCACTACAACTATCGTTTATGAGCAGCTCCTGGATAATTCCGTGCGGGTTTCCTCCCTCCGCTCAGCTAAAACAATCATCATACACAGGACAAATCTGGAGCATTTCTCCAGGTCAGTTTGTGATTATTTTTGTTAATTTCTTTAGTATACTATTAGTATTTTAGTTAGATATATTTGTAGTTTAGATTAGTGATTTAGTTTAGTTAGTTTTCTATTTTATTTCTGTTCATAAAATTATAAAATCAACAAAAACATCTTTCTCTGTCTTAGGGAAGAATATTAATGATTTTTTTTAGGTTTTATTTAAATCTATAATTTGTAGATATTGTACATTTTGTGAATAAGTTATATTTCAGTTAGTAGTTAGATAGTTAATTAGTTAGAGTTAGTATAGTAGTAGTTAGTAGATTGTATATATAGAATAGTTAGAT
>JZKD02S0124624.1:501500-512834 GCA_000966675.3 Picea glauca
GTTAGTAGTTAGATAGTTAATTAGTTAGAGTTAGTATAGTAGTAGTTAGTAGATTGTATATATAGAATAGTTAGATTAGTTTAGTTTATTTTAATAATTAGTTTTAGTTTAGTTTGTTTAATAATTAGTTTTAGTTAGATTAGTTTATTAGTTTGTTTTATTTAGTTTTAGTTAGATTAGTTATTGTAGATTTGTTTTCTTTTTTGTTTTCTTAGGACCTTAGTTTGGCTAACGGAGCCGCTAAACCCGTCAGGGTGGTTCATCCCAAATGGATTGGGTTATTAGACAACCCCGGACCGGTTCCACTCTCTCAGTTGATGGGCGGTCGATTTCACCCGTCAACAAATGGCGCTAGAAGGAGGGCCTGAACTTAATTAATGGCACGAGGCGGTCGCAAGACTCTTCCACCACCTAATCGCTCACCTATAGTGACTAGAAGCCATTCAAATGATAATATTCCCTTTCAAACAACAACTACTTCAACCAATGATCCATAGATCACAGTTGAGCCAGCAACCCCTAATCCCACAGGTGGTGACATACAAGAGATTGTTTGCCAATCTCTTATAAAAACACATAGTGACTTAGCCCGTTTGAGGCAACCAAACCATCCGTGGGGTCAACCTTTGGATTTGTATGATATTAGAGAACAACTAGGTGACACTAACCTCACTGTGAATCCTTCATATCCAATCTTAAATCCTGTTGCAGGAGGATCTGGGATACCTCCTTCACCACCTCCATCATCTCCTTCCTCTTCTGGAGGAGATTCTTCTGACGAAGGAAATTCCCCTTCTCATCCTTCCACACCCACTACCCCAATGGAAAATTAAAATAACCCTTCTAGACCCTGGCTTGACTAGGATGCCGTAGCTATACCTGGAGCTCAGCATCTTCTACCTAAACACCCGGAGAAATGGCTTCCAAAGTTTGACCCTGACTCAAAACAGATTGTTGAAGATCACATTAAAAATTTTATGTTAGCCATAAGACTCCACAATGTCGAACATGAAGACATTGTCTGTAGGTTGTTCCCGTATACTTTCGAGGGTAATGCATCAACATGGTACTTTGCCCAACAACCCCATACCATCGTGTCTTGGGAAAAGTTTGAGTCATGCTTTTTGGAAAAGTTCGGAGACAGTAAACCTCCGGAAGTCCTAGTCATGGACCTTTCTAGCTTAAGAATGAACCCAAAAGAAAAATTTAAAGACTTTCATCAAATATTCTTAATACTTAAAAAACAAATCCTTGCGGATTCTATGCCATCTGAAAGTCTTATAATAGCATACTACACTAAATCTTTGCATCAAAGTATAGCTATTTAGGTCAAACGATCTAAGAAAGCCACGTTGTTAGAAGCCTTCGAGGAGGCCAGTAAGATTGAAAAAGACATACTTAGTCATAAGGACTCTACTAGAAATGAAACTGAAACTAGTTCTTCTTCCAAAAAGAAGATTGAAATCCTCCCCAGACCCACTCAAAGTAAAACACAACCTGAAAACTCTGATTTGGAAAACTTAACGAAAGTTGTTCAAAAACTGTCAAATCAAATTATAGACATGAAAAGGTTGACTGAAGAAGCTTATTCAAGCAAAGGGCCTTACAAACCCCCGTTCTGGAAGCCTTTTCCCACCAACCGACCTAACCCAACCACCGAAGGCCTTAATCTAGGAAGTTTGCAATGCACCCTTCAAACAATTCTAGAAGCCCAAGATAACTTGATACCTCCTGAGATCCCTGAAGAGGTACTTCAACAAGAGACAGTTCAAGAAGAAGAGTCTTCTCCAAACATTTTTGGACACTTCTCGGATAACATGTTTCAAGCCAACTTCGAGATAGTTCATCCTTATAATACCAAGAGTAAGACTGCAAACAAACCTTCTACCAAAAACACTACAACTTCACCTCCAAAGGAATCTAAATTAGCTGAGACTAAACAGAGTAATGTGAACCCCAACTTAGATTATGATGTTGTTGAAGATCTTAAAAAGTTAAGGGCTAACATTTCTATTTATGAGTTATTGAAGTTTCAATTTTTGTTACAAAAAATGTTGCAAAATATCTCAGAGAATGGAAAAAATGGTAATTTTAATGGTAACAAGGTTGTGCAAGACAAAGCTCCCCAGAAGACTTCCACCAAAAACAATCCCGATCCTCAAGATAAAGGAAGTCTTCCTGTAAGTAATGTAAATAATGTAAATAATGTAGATAAAGTAGCTGTAGAAACTGTGAGTAAAAAGCTGCAAGCTACTACTCTTAGTACTCGCAAAAATGTACCTCCATTTCTATTAACTTTTGAGATCTTTAATAGAAACATGCACAATTGTATGGTAGACTCAGGGGCGTCATCCAATGTGATGCCTTGGTCTGTTTGCCAGAAAATTAATGCTGAAGTTGAACCCTCGACTTTAAAAATCATACAACTTTATCGAACAAATGTCAAAGTTATAGGCAAACTAAAGAATGTGCTTATTAGATTATCATCTAACCCCAAGGTTCATCAAGTCATTGATATAATTGTTGTGGATATTCCAGAAGTGTATGGTCTATTTTTAAGCAAGGACTAGTCCGAACAGCTGCATGGTTATTTCGCGACAGATTGGTCCCATCTATGGCTTCCAGAAAACGACAAGCCTAATAAGATCAAAGTAAATCGTGAGCGCTATCTTCAATTCACAGTCATAGATTTGAACGATCCCAACGAACCGTATACACCTTCTATTGATTCACCTGAAGTACAAGGGATGGACACCTTCTTCGGAAATTTCATGGCCGAGGCTTCACCTATCACCAATCCAGAACAACAGTCTGAGATTGTAGCATATATGCAGCCGGCAGCTTCGACGCAATGATCCTATGTACCCGATGCAAATCAAATTTGGTATTTGTATTTCGACGGGTCAAAGTCCAAAGAAGGAGTTGGAGCAGGCTGCGTCATTATCGATTCGAAAGGTAACAAAACATTGATAGTGTGTAGGTTGGGATTTGAATGTACTAACAATACTGCATAATATGAGGCTTTACTGCAAGGTCTCAGAAAATCTTTGGATATGAACATTCAAAATTTAATCGTCTTTGGCAACTCTGAAATAGTGGTTAGACAGGTAAGAGATTCTATCCACTGTTTGTCCCCGCATCTAAAAAGCTACCAGTCTAAGGTATGGAATTTAATGAACAAATTTTCTTCTTTCAATATAAATTCTATTCCTAGATTAAATAACTCTGAAGCAGATTTATTAGCTAATGTAGCTTCTAAACTTATTCCTGCAGAAGGCTTGTCCCCATATGCATTCTCCATTGAACTGCTTTTCTGGCCATCCATTCCCGACAACATCACGAACTGGAGAGTATTTGACAACGATCAGCAGATTATTAACTTTCTGCACATGGAAGAAATATTTCAAGGCGCGGTGATAGACGAACACATGCATGACGACAATTTGCGCGATTTCACGGTAATACCAGATCCGAGAACTCCTGAATCTTCATTGGATATGGTAAACTCGATCCCTAAATCTGTAATTAGATTAGAGAAGTTTTATGATTTTCAGGATAAATTTAAAAAGACAGTCAACTATAAAACCAATCATTCCTCGTTATCTTATGAAAAAGTAAACTTAGGAACTAATGAAAATCCTCAGTGCATTAATATAGGGTTGGGATGTTCTCAACAAGAAAAAGCTTCATTTATTAAATTGTTCAAAGAATTTAAAAATGTCTTTGCATGGACGTATGATGACCTCAAAACTTTCGACCCTAATATCATACAGCATGTCATCCCTATGAAGCCCCAAACCTTACCCTTTCAACAAAAACTGAGGAAAATGAACCCCAAACTAGAACCAACTGTTCAAAAAGAATTGAATAAGCTCCTAAATGGTAAGATAATTTTTCCAGTTAGGCACACTCAATGGGTTTCCAACCTTGTCCCAGTCCAGAAGAAAAATGGGGAAATCCGACTCTACGTTGATTTCCGAAACCTTAATAGAGCGTCTGATAAAGACAACTATCCTGTCCCACCCATGGAACAGATCCTTCAACAGGTATCTAGTTCTAAGAGGCTATCCTTACTAGATGGTTTCTCGGGGTACAACCAAGTCCTGATGTCTCTACCAGACTAGCTTAAAACTACCTTCTGTATTCCGTGGGGCACTTATGCTTATCGCAAAATGCCCTTTGGATTGATTAATGCTGGTGCCACTTTTCAGAGAGCAATGGACATTGCTTTCCGAGGCTTAATCAATCAGTCCATCGTAGTTTACTTAGATGATGTGACTGTATTTTATAAAAACAAAAACGATCATCTAGCTCACTTACGAGCCGTCCTACTGCGATGTCGTAAATACGACATCTCCTTGAATCCCAAAAAATCCATCTTTGCAGTAGAACAGGGTAAACTCTTAGGATTCATTGTGTCTAGTGAAGGGATGATTATTGACCCCGAAAGGACTCAAGTCATTGCAAAACATCCCCCTCCTACATCAAAAAAATCTATGCAGTCTTTCTTAGGCCAGATTAACTTCGTGAGAAGATTTGTCCCCAGTTTCTCCGAAATGGTCAAGCCTTTACAAAATTTGATTAAGAAAGACACCCAATATCACTAGGGATCCCTAGAAAATCAATCTTTCAATGCAATAAAGAAGGCCATAATAGACGCTCTGTCTCTCATGAGCCCTGATTTTTCTCAAGATTTTACACTTTACACTTTTGCTTCTGACCGTTCCTATGTCGCCGTCCTAACCCAAAAGAATGTTGAGAACAATGAAGTACCCATTGCCTTTATGAGCTCTGCTTTCAAAGGCGTTGAACTTAATTACCCAACGGTAGATCACCAAGCCTATGCTTTTTTCAAAGCAGTTAAGCACTTCCGGTCTTATCTTTTGAAGTCAAGGACGAAAGTCATTGTCCCCTACCCAGCCGTAAGAAACTTGTTAGTACAGAAGGAACTAGGAGAAAAGAGATCCAACTGGGTCACCTCCTTGCAGGATTATGAATTAGAAATTACCCCAGCTTGGATAGTGAGAGGCCAAGGGTTATGCAAGTTAGTTGTTGATTCAGCAGCAAGCCATCAAGCAGAAAGCGATACATCAAACCTAGGACAAAGCGATAAAAGTCTAATCTGTTGCGCACAAAACCCTGTTAGTCTGTGGTATGATGATATAAGATTCTTTCTTGAACATGGGTCAACCCCCCCTCACTTGAACCCCTCCAAAAGAAGAGCGTTGAGACTGAAGTCTGCCTCCTTTCATCTGGTTAATGATATCTTGTTTTGTCAAAATTTTGACGGCATATTGATGCATTGTCTTGAAAAAGACGAAGCAGAAAAAGTCTTGCTAGAGTTGCATGCAGGAGAAGCTAGTGGTCATTTTGGTGGTGACACCACTACTCATAAGGTTCTAAGAGCCGGTTATTACTAGCCCACACTTTTTAGAGACACCCATGCCTTGTGTCGTAAATGTATCATCTGTCAGAAAGCATCATGGCGGTTGCAGAAACCAGCCTTTCCTTTGCAACCCGTTACAATATATTCTCCTTTTCAGCAGTGGGGCCTTGATATCATAGGTCCAATCAACCCCCCGTCCTCGCAACAACACAAGTTTATTGTGACAGCCACGGATTATTTTACCCGATGGTCTGAAGCTGTTGCGTTAAAAACTGTCAACACTAGGCAGGTAATTGCCTTTCTAAATTTGAATATTATCACTCGTTTCGGTATCCCTGACTGTTTAGTTTTTGATAACGCTTCTTACTTTTCCTCTCTTGAGATGAGCAAGTTTTCTTTGGAAAAATGAATTAAGCTAAAGTATTCTGCTAGCTATTACCCCCAGGGCAACAGATTAGCAGAATCAACAAACAAGAACTTGATCAAAATCATCAAGAGAACGGTGATTGAAAATCAAAAGAATTGGCACAATGCACTACTAAACACACTATGGGCTGATAGGGTAACACCAAAAGCTGCTGTAGGTAACTCCCCCTTTTTTCTCATCTATGGAAGAGAAGCAATTTTGCCACCTCGCATTCTTCTTCCTTCACTCCAGTTGTCACAGAAAGTCCAAGAAGAAGATTGCCCTCCTTTGGAAAACCGAATTAACGCTTTGATGAAGCTAGAAGAGGTAAGAGCCCAAGATAAACGTAAGCTAGATCAACATTGACAATTGGTTAAAATTTGGTTCGATTCTAACTCTGCTTCTAATAGGAATTTTGAAGTAGGTGATCTCGTCTTGAAGTGGGACAAACCGCATGAGGGAAAGGGAGAGCACACGAAATTTCAAAACTTATGGCTTGGACCATTTTTAATTGTTGAAAAGTTGGGTCCCAGTTCTTTTCGATTGCAAAATCTTGAAGGGCAGCTTGACACCTACCCGGTGAATGGCAAAGCCCTTAAGAGATACTTTGCTTGATAAATACCCTTGTATATTATGTATATATTTTTCTTCTTTTTTTTTTTTTCTTTTTCGTTTGCTTTCTGTTTGTGATTTTGAATTGAATTTATCAGTTTGTGTCTTTGGAAATACACATACCTATACACTAAGCTATTCATACAAAGACAATAGAAATTTCCTTCGCTGAAATAACTTCTGAAAAAATTGTACAAACATCGATGGTATATTTCTGAAATTCATATCTATGTTGGAAAAGTCTGTTGTTTAAAAGAAAATGGCTGATTTCGATCTCTGAGTAAAGTTCATCATGATCATTCATTATCTTTTTACGCTGTCCCTATTCCATAAAGGAATGACTCAGAGAATGTCTCCCTGCCTTAGGAAGTTTTTTTTGCAAATAAAACATCTCTGGATCTAAATACATGACAGTTCTAAAAAATTCTGATGAGGTCTGAAAAAATATGTTAAAATATCATGATTTTTAGTGTCACCTTGCTCAAATATATATCTGTGAAAAAAACAAAACAAAATAAATTATGAATAAGAGCTGTGGGAAGTGCTTGTAAACCCGCCGAGATACTGAACAGGTCTGCTGGCAGTGGGTAAATGCATCCATGATGCCAAGACAACTTCGTCGGGGTACTGAACAAGCCCGCTGGCAGCGAAGCAATGTCGGGTATATGAAAATTTGCAAATAAGAATCCTCTTAATGTCCTTTATTCAGATCCAGAACTTCTTGGTGGGATACAGATGTCAGAGTGGGTTAAATGACAACCCTATTGAGGCTATGGACACCTGCTGGCAGCAGTGGCTATGCCAACAATATTGGAGATTTTATCTTTAATATCGTGACTTGTCGATCTTAATACTATTATCAGTTTTCATCTTTTGAAGAACTGCTGGAATAGTTGGTTAATGATGATGTTGATACAATTTTCTGGTTGTTATTTTTGAGTTGGAATTATCTTTGTTGCCTAATCTGAATTTGTTTCTTTTGGCAGAGATAATTTCTTCTACCAGTGTGTTACCATTGTTGGCAACCAATACACATTGTTCTGTTGTCTTATAAGCTGCCTACACCAATGTTTTGCAAACATCAATTTTTCGTTGCAATTTTTAAATAAACGACACTTCTATTTTTGTGACATTTGCACATTTACCTTCGTTTTGTTTTCACGACTGTAAGCGTGGAAACTTAGTCTTTCGAAGTCGCATTAAAATCACTATTTGAACTGTCATGATGCTTCTTGTCAATATGCCTATTGTGTTTACTTTTCACTTATCATTACGCAGCTGGAAAAACTTTCGAACTATACTCATTGGACATTCTTGGATTGATTGTGTGACTTGGTTTCATTGAGTTTGTAATGCATTGGCATTTGGATTTGCATTTTATTTAACCTACTTGACCATTGGTTTCATGAAAATACATAGGTGTTATGGTTAAATCTTTCATATATATCTTTTAATATAATGCCTATGTTCATGCTTTCATAACTATTGGTATGTTGATTATATGAAGACCCATTGGCACATTGGTTAAACTATTGATATGAGCTGATACATTGGCGCATGGTTAAATATTCAACATTGGTTTCAAATTGTATGTCGATGGTTTAAAACTATGGCATAATGTTTCAATTGCACGAGTTGGTTTATACACTTGTCACTGATTTCATTGGTTGGGCGAATGACATGATTGTTGAACTATACTATAATGGGTAGAATAGCTATAAGCCGACAGTTGTACTTTGACAATAACTATTATGCATGGCAGAGATAAGCTCCACCACCTTCGCACGATGACATCTATGCCTATCCCTTATCCCCATTTACCTCTGTTAGCTCAGGTAACCCTTCGCGCATTTTTCTCCTATGTGTGCTATGACCCAAACCCTGGACTCACCATGTGCTCAGCTCCATGGCACCGGTGGTGCGAATCGAACCAAACAGCAGCCAAGCCTTGCTGTTATTTGACAATGCTCTAAAAGATTTGAAGGATAACGGTTGGCTTACCTTCATGCAGAGATTTGAGGGTTTTAACTTATTTTTGGCAGAGCAGTTTGCTCTGACGTTCGATGGCTGTAGAGCCAAGGTGGGTGACATACAGTTCGACATCAATGAAAAGTTTATTAATTCTGCTATGGGGTTACCTGCCACGGGCCAGCATTGTTTAAAAAATTCAAAAGTGGAAGAGGCTCCGTGGCCACTACTGCTCGTCTCTCGAAAGGTCACCTCTTGTGACAGAGGTATGCCCATCTCTGCACTAAAAACTCGATGGCATGATCTTTTCATAATAGTCAAACAGTTCGTGACCTGTGAAGGTCGATATGGACTCGTGTTTCTCTACAACCTGCGTTTGTTAATGAATTTTATGGGATACCCGTTGAATATGCCATTTTACTTTCAACATAGCCTATATAAAATGTCTAAAAGGTTTAAAAGGCAGAAGGCCGACAGTAGCCTGTTCCACCATGGACTAATTAAACTTATCGTTGTTTATCACTTGAGTTTGTATGGTGATAGCTGGAAAGATTTCATCGCTCGAAATGGTTTTGATGATGCAGACCCTGTCCAGGTAGACAAGCCTGTGGTTAGTGAAACCAATGTCCAGCCACCCGTGCCCTTACATGTCCTATTGCCATCTTCTAAACCCTCGATCGACCCTGACTTTTATTTACTAGAAATTGTGGTAGAAAAGGCTGAGGCTATTAAAAAGCCTGCGAGCAAAAGAGCTAAGGCAAACCCTACTGTTATTGCTAAGGGTAAAAAGAACACTCGTCTTATTTCAAGAATGGCTAGAAATAAACCTAAACCCTCTATCGAGCAGAAGCCCATAATCCTAAGTGAGGATTCGGACTCTGATGTAGAACATTTTTTAGCCAGTGAGTACCCTTACTCACAGGGTTTATGCCCCAAGCCGCATTTTGATTTCGTGACGAATCTTCCCCCTTGCCTAAGGAATAATCCTAGCTACCCTGGTATCAAACTGCCTAATGAAACCCTTAGCAATGTAATCAAACCCTCACCTGCTTTTTCAAAACCCACACAGTCGCCCTATGACCAATGTGATTTATGGTTCGAACGATACTACATCGACATTCCTATACTTCAAGCGAAAATCCAATCACTGGAAGATCAAATTGCAGTATTGACTAATCAAAGAAACTAGCTCCAAGAAACTGATAAGAAGCAGAAGACAACTGGATCCATCGTTTTCAAGAATGTTGAATCAGCCACAGCTGTTGTCAACTCCAAATTGTCATGATTAAGCCGTCTTCTCGTCATATAGGTATGATTTTGATATCAATTTAGTTTTATGGATGAACAGTAATAATATACTGATTTGAATTTGGTCTTCGAATAGCTCTGTTTATATTTCAAAATGGCTCTATCATAATGTGTTCATCCTGTATACATTTCGCTTTGCTAAAAATAAATGAAATTTCATTTTGAATACATGATTTGATCATTCTCAGTTTAGACGCTAATAGATTTTTATCGGATTTGATTGGTATTCATTTATATTTGATTTGTTCATTTGTCTGATTGAGTTAACGAAACTGAAGGTCGGCTTTCAATTGAATTGGTTTTGTATCTACTCTGAACACGAAGTTTTTCATGCTCAAATTAGAATACGATTATGTTTGGATTTGATTTTGTTATGGTTTGTATGTTGTGATTGGCAAACGATTTCAATAAGTTTGATTGTTAGGATCTTTTAATATATATTGTGTCATGTAATCTTCTAAAAACAAAAATACAACTCTGTTCGATTTCAATGTGGTAAGAATAACTTTGTTTTCATGGAAACAATACTTTCACTTTAAGCCTGTGCGAATGATATTCATGCCCGAATCATGGAACAGTTTCGATCCACGACAATTTTGTTAAACCTCTGCCATTTGATTCTCTTGATTGGATAGAGGTATCTTTAGTTAGTTTGATCGATTTTATGAATTGCATTCGTATTAAAAAAAAAAAGAGAGATTTGATTACAGCTCTGTTCTCAAACGAGTTTGTTAACTCAGTTCGACTTATGTCATTCTGTTAAATTTGTATGAGGAAATTCAGGTAATAATCATTTCAAAATGCATTCAAGAAATGATCTCGTGATGATTTTGTCTACCCCAATTTGCATAACAAACAATCAGCTGATCCTATTATGATTTCATTTACGCGCCAGTATTGAGTTAATCCACTTGTGGCATGAATCGTTTGCTAGGAAAATACAGTTATAACTATTTGAAAATGATCTTATCTGGATGCAATCGTATCTCCTATTGATAAGGTAGCATAAAAATTGCCCACAATTTGTTTTGATTATATCGACTTCAAATTGATATCAAATGATTTCACAACTGTTGATTATGATTTTGTTCGTTCGATTTTGGTGGTAACAAAAGAAACAGAGTACGCATATCTCTATAACCATTTGATTGATCTTGATCCTGTTTGATTTCAAATGGTGTAACAATTTCAAATTGATTGATTCATTTTCAAACAGCTATTGGATGTTAATTAAATTTAATTCTTTAAAAAGATTTTCAATCGATTTTAATACTGATTCTGTGTCATATTTAGACCAGCTACTGAATCGCAATATTCTGTAGCTAGTCTATAGAATTAGATTTTCATCATTTTATTAATAAAGGATCCTTCTAACTTGTCCATTTTTTACCCTTTTCAGGTAAATTTGAATTGCATGGGATATGCCGGACAGTCTAGGAGATATTTGTGTGTTTAGTTTTGTTGTAGGTTCTTAGTTTAGTTGAACTTGGGATATCTTCCTAGATTTTATGTAAATAGTTTTGATAACTTCCATAGGGAGGTTTTACCCTGTGGAAAAAATTTAAATACTTATTATTTTTTGTAATAAGGATCATCCTCACTTGTGGGAGAACCAGGCTATGGATTCCTAATACAAACTGAGACAGAAGTTGAT
>JZKD02S0124624.1:545855-600537 GCA_000966675.3 Picea glauca
TAAAATTAATTAAAATTAATAAACTCATTTGAAATTAATTAAAATATATTACTTTGAAATGAGTGTACTTTGTTTTGTTTGAGTGTTCGTTAAGTGTAGAATTAGTTTGTGGCTGAGAAACGAGGATCTCTGATGTACTTGATCGAAGACACATCAATCCATAGCATGAATGGATTTTTAAGTGTCTCCAAAGACAACTTCAAATTTGGGTAGCAGCACATATTATAACTTTTCTACTCAAGTATTGTAATTTCAAATTTGGGTAACATAACATTTTTACTGGAAAAGTAAATTGAAAATAATATTTTTTTAATGCTATAAATATAAGATTTTTTAACACTAACAAAGTACAGTGGATTTATGTTGCATTATACATTTTTAAATACATAGATATAATAATATTTTTGTAATATTACAAATAATATTTTTTAATGCTTCAAATATCATTTTTTAATTTCCCACCTCCTCACTATTGTCTCGAGTGGATAGTGAAAACCACCACTATCCATTCCACGAAGGAAAATGGTTTGGAGGTAAATGAAAGGAGTTGATCAAAAGGAGTAGAAAGTGTGATATATGTGTAAAATGTCAGCTAAACCTTAATGTCTAATTTACTAAATGCAAGTAACTTTTCATTAATTATAAAATAAAATTGTGAGATTGGAACCTTTTATTTAAAAAATATATTAAAAGATTTTCCTTTCATTAAATTTTAGTCATACATATTATCTCTACATTAAAATGAATTATGATAATGATAATAAAAAAATAATATAAAAATGCTAATGATACATCTATTAAAGATTTTCGAACGTCTAAAACTTCTGTAGATTTAGTCAAAGTGAAGATATAAACACCTATCCATATAAATATAAATTAAATAATTTATTTAAAAAATCAAATTTTAAGTAATACATAAATGATATCCATATTTAGTTGAATATTTAAAAATTTATATAAATGTGATATAGGATGTAATATCAATAAATCAAAACAACAAAATAGTAATACTAATTGTAATTGTAATTGTAATTATGCTTATATTTGTTAATTTAATTGGTTAAGGTGTGGGTTTGATCCTTGTGTGATTTAGACGGTTTAGATGTCCATAAATTGTTGTTTCTTAACCAATGATTAAAATGCACATTTTTAACAAACAAACAATAACAATAATAATAATAATAATAATAATAAAACATACATTCATTTCAATCACAATATTATAAGCATAGATAAATTTGTGCCTAAATTTTTAAAAATAATTTTAAATATTTAACAAATCACAATTTAATATAATAATAAATTAAAATATACACAATACATATTGGTAAAGAATAAAGATCAATCTAAGTAGGCAATATCAAACTTGAAAAATTATTTACAATGACAATATCAAAGCTGATCATTATAATTTGGAAATTAAATTTTTCTTATAATCAACTTGGATCCATGTCAATCCCACATCAAATTTCTTTAGCTATAAACATTTTTCAATTTTTTCTTTGTCAAAAATATTTTCATCTCAAATGATTTTATCTCTCTACTTTTTATAGATGTGAAGTTAAAATGAATTCATGCTAAAACAATATTAACTTCAAATCTATTAATCATATATGAGGATGAAGGTGGGGACATTAATAAAGAAAATATATTAAGGAATTAATAGAGAAAATATATTAATATATTTTCTCTATTAATGCCCCCACCCTCATATATGAGGGTGGAGGTATTAATAAAAAAAATTATATAATCAAATTTCTAGAATGCAAACCTCAACTATCAAATATTAAATAACATATTTTTTGTTTTCCCAATATGCATTAAAAAAAATTAAGTAAAAAAAAAAAGAAAAATGGGGTATGAAAGGTGAATGATCCAATCAAGATAAAAATAACCAAGTTTTGGAAAACATGTTGATATGTATTTGGTAACATTTTAAGTGTTTGCAACCATGTTTTGTATTAGACTTTAGTTGTTGTATTTATTTCTAAAAAGTGGTGGCCAAGGCATTTGATTAAAAAATTATAATTTATAGTAAATATTTATAAATAATTTTATATAATTATTTTTATGTATTAATATTGTAAATTACAATTATATTTATTTTTAATTTGTTTTTTAATAATTTATTTAAATTATTAGATTTATAAAATATAAAACATACAATTTTAATATTATTTTAATATTTCTAAGATATATACTACCATATTGAAATAGTATATTTCATTATAGAGATATTGAAATATAGAGTAGCAAATTGACCAAAACATGGACTAAGATAGAATAGGTAATGGATTCAACTAGACGACAAATAGAACTCTGTTTTCACTTAGGAGACATTTTCTACCACATGTATCAAATGATAGGAGACCTTTTCTACCACATGTTATCAAATGCCATTCTATATGAATTCTACAATGTAATTACTTCATTATGACGTATTTAAGACCATTTTCCGTAACTTTGTAAATTATTTTAATTTTAAGGATTAATGAGGGGATAAGAAAAGTTTATATACAAATATTTGTGTGATACGAAGAGGTTCATTTTACATTTTTGTGGGAGATGTGTCACGTTTTATAGTCGAGTATAGGGAAGACGTGTTTCATTTTACAACCCAATTATAGAGAGAGTTATATGATATCACCTAATTGTTTTGTTTATATATATATATATATATATATATATATATATATATATTAAATAAAAGTAAGACAAGCTAATTGACACCTTAAGCGGTCATCAAAATGTTGGAAAATATCATCTAATAAGAAATGATATCATATGTATTCTAACTTTATGAGGAAGACATTAATGTCAAATATCTCAGCATAACGTTTTGAAGAAAATAAAGAGGATATTGCGGGACAAGGAATAAGGATAGAGCAACCCACATGGCATGTTAGCAAAGGTAAAATAAATAATGTGAAAAAATCATTGTTAAAATAAATAGTGTGAGAAAATCATTGTTAGTAGTTTCTTTGTTAATCTATTTGGCATGTTAGCAAAGGAATACTTATTCACAAAGGGGTAAAAAAATAATGTGAGAAAATTATTGTTAAAATAAATAGTGTGAAAAAATCATTGTTAGTAGTTTTTTGTTAATCTATTTGATAGGATGAATGGAACAATGTTAGAGTTCATTCTCAAGTAAATTTTCTACTTAAGAAATCAACTATCAATTGCTTGGTTACTTTTAAATTTTCCATTGAGAGAGTACGAGGGAAACATAGTAATTGTTATCTTTTTTGTGTGGATTTTACTATAACATTTTTAATATAATCTATGAAATAAACTTTTAGGAAAGAATTGAGAGAGTAGGAATTCTACTTGAGTGGAGAGAAAGAAAAATTGTCCACTTACTTAAAAAAATTGTAGAATTGGTGGTACTCATATATGATAAAAATGGAAAAATGGAAGTAAAAAACTCAAAATCAATAAAAATATTGAGGTTAAACAAGGACATCCCATCTCATCAACATTATTTGTCTTATGAGTTACAGTATTGGATTAGGAAGGATAGAAAAGGATGAACATGCATATAAGATTACATTTTCATATTGTTGACTTATGCATATGATGTTGTGCTACTGACAAAGCACAAAGATGACATCCAAATAATTCCTGAAATCGTAAACCAATTCTATAATTACTTTGAAACGAAAGTTAATGTAAAAAAAACCAAGGTAATGGTAATAGGATCTTTGTATATAGAAATAACCATCACATTTAATGGTGAAAAATTGGAGCCGATCCCTTATAGGTATTAGAGTCTTGAATTTGATTCCAATGACAATTGTAAATTTTGTGTGGAGAAACTTGTGATAAGAGGCCTGAATAATTAAACTTAGAACAAGAGGAACACATAAGTGAGACAATGCTCACGAAACTTAATTCATTGAGAGAATTTCATTACATTTATAGCTAAATAGAGGATTGGATCACACTCCTATCATTATGGATCTCCAACCACCCACAAACTAAATCTGCGTTCTTGTGAAACAAACTTGAAATAACATTCTAAATTTACAATAGATCTAGAAGCTTCTACATTATTCTAACATCCACCTTTAATGGAGAAACAAATTTTCTACAACACTAAACTTGCTTCAAAAAACTTCAAACTTGAGTTTACCAAGAGGCTTGGTAAATATATCAGCCACATTATCATTTGTATTACAAAATATCAAACCAATTTCGTTTGATTCAATCTTCTCTCTCACAAAGTGATGTTGTAGCTTGATGTGTTTTGATCTTGCATGATATATTGGATTGTGTGACAATTTTATAGCACTTTGATTGTCACAATTGATGCATGTTGGACCATTTTTCTCCTCTTCGACATCTACAAGAATTATCCACAACCAAACAACTTCACATGTAACATTGGTCAAGAATTTATACGCATATTCTATTGACGACAAAGAAACAGTAGGATGCTTCTTGCTATTCCATGATACAACCCCTGATCATGTATGAAATGCATAGCGTGAGGTAGATCTTCTATCATCAGGATTTCCTGCCCAATCTTAATAAGAAAAACCTGTTAGTTCAACATCAAATTCATCAGTATACATAATACCAAAATTTATTGTTCCTTTCAAGTATCGGAGGAATTTCTTTGTAGTTTTCCAGTGACTGTCAGAAGGCTTAGACATGAACTGACTAAGGATATTGACTGAATATGCAATGTTTGGTCTCGTAGTGGTGAGGTAGTTCAAACTTCCCACCAATTGATGATATAAAGTACCATCTGCATCTTTAGTTCCATCATAACTGTATAGCTTTGCATTATGTTCTAAGGGAGTTGACATAGATTTGCGTTCACTCATATTGAACTTTTTAATAATTTCTTTTGCGTATTTACTTTGAGTGATTAATTTCTTACCATGCTCTCTCCAAACCAGAAGTCCTAAACAATGATGCAATTCATCAAGATCTTTCATTTGAAATTCTTTAGACAACTGAATTTTATTCTCTTCAATTAACTTGCATGCACCGCCTATAATAATGAGATCATCCACATATAAAGATATTAAAGCAACATTTCCTTCTTCATCTTTCTTAACATAGAGGTTAGGATCATTTTTTCTTTTCACAAACCCATTATGATAAAATAAAGTATATATCTTTACATACCATGATCTGCGTGCCTGTTTCAAACCATATAAGGCTTTCCTTAACCTGTAGACTAGATGATCATGTCCTTGCTTGACCAACCCTTCATGATGAACCAAATAAACCTCTTCCTTTAAATCACCATTCATAAAATCAGATTTGACATCTAACTGATGTATTTTCTAATTATGTTTTGTAGCTAAGGAAATCAGTACTCTAATTGTATTCAATTTAGCTATTGGTGCAAAATTATCATCGTAATAAATTCCCTCCTTTTGTGAATATCCTTTTGCAAATAATCTTGCATTATATTTATCCATCTTCTTTAAATTTGGATTTATACAACCATTTTCTTCCAATAGGGACTTTGTTTTCAGGCAGTTCAACTAATTCCCATGTGTAATTTTTCATAAAGGAGTCATATTCATCATTCATAGTATTTCTTCACTCTTCATGTTCTTTTTCTTGTTCATAGTTTACAAGTCCTACAACATTCATTACATGGGACATCAATGCATAAGCTTTATACCTTACAGGTGTCTGAGTTTGTCGTGATGACCTCCCTGGTCCTTCATTGCTTTCATCTCGTCTCTTGCTCTGTGGTGAATCTTCTCCACTTGATGTATCATGACTGCTTGAAGTGTCCATACTGTTTTCATTCCGTTCTCAAACCTGTACCTGTTCATGGTCTTGTTTAACCATTGCATTTATTTTGAAATGCTCATCATTATCATTATGCCAAGCATCTACATCATTCATTGTATCACCTCTATCTTCATTTTCATGAAACACCACATCTCTACTTGCAATCAATTTATGTGAACTGGGATCAAACAATTTGTATGTTTTTTTATCAGTACAATACCCAATAAAAACACACTTGATTGATTTTGCATCAAGTTTTTTTCTCTCATCCTTTGGAATATGTGCAAAAGCAGTGGATCCAAACACTCTTAAATGACTCACATCAGGTTTATAACCATGAAGAATATCAAAAGGAGTTTGGAAATCAAATTTCTTATTTGGACTTTGAGTCTTTAAATAAACAACAGTATTAACGAATTCTTCCCAAAAACCATTAGAAATGTTTTTATCTTGAAATATACTGTGAGCACACTCCACCAGTGTTATGTTCCTTCTCTCAGCAACACCATTTTTCTCAAGTGTATGAGGTACTGTAAATTGTTGTTGGATCCCATGAAATTTACAATAACTTTTAAATGCTTCTGATGTATATTCACCACCCTGATCAGATCTGAGAATGTTAGTACATTTGTATGTCTGTTTTTCAGTCATAGTTCTAAATTCTTTAAAGTACTCAAATACATCACTTTTTCTTCTTATGAAATAGACCTATGTATATCTAGATCTATCATCAACAAAAATAAGAAATTATGAAGCACCACCAAGTGACCTAGTTTGCATAGGTCTGCATACATTAGTATGAATTAATTCAAGTATATCAGTTTGTCTTTTCTTTGTATGTATGTGAAACTCCTCTCTATGTTGCTTATCAAGTGCACATGCTTCACATGGAAAATGATCATTCTTCATAACAAGAGGACCTTATACCATTGTTTTTCTTTGCAACAAAATTAAATCATTATAATTGAGGTTCCCATACATGTGGTGCCATAAATATTTTGTTCACATTGTTGTGGATGTCAATGCAACATGACGGTTCATTGTCACATCCAAATTATACAATCCACCAGCTCTAGTACCTATGGAAACAATCATGTAGTGATCCTGGATATCTTTTACAACACACTTCAACTTACCAAATTCCACTGTTAAATTATTATCAGTGATAGTTGAAACATATTTTAAATTCTTTTTAATACCAGGAACATATATCACATCATGAATTTTTCTCAATTGTCCATTAAGTAAGTTCACACTTATTAATCCATAGCCCTGAACTTTATGTGATATGTTATCTCCTAAGTAAATGTGTGTGCCATCAATTTTCTCATAATATTCATCATACCATTCTTTATTACAGGTCATATGAGATGATGCACTAGAATCTATGAACCATGCATTCTCATCATTAGTTTCAACAAACAATCCACCTTCAGAAATAAACAACTTAAGATTTTTAAATCCATCATTGACTGAAGTGTCTTTATGCACAAAATTTCCATTATGCCTTTTATATATTTGATTTGATTCATGATTCTTTCTTCTATAGAAATCTTTCGCAATATGTCCAAGTTTTCTACAATATTCACATTCAATATTTATCTTACATAAGAATCATGATGTGTCATACCTTTCTGCTTTGCTTGAAACCAACCTATGTTCTTGTCCCATGGTTTCCCTCGATATGATCTTTTACCTCTTGCAATCAAGGACAAGTCTGAGCCACTTGAGTCCAGATCATAATTATTCATTCTCTCTTCCTCTTGAAGAAGGATACTAGCCAATTCATCAAAAGTTGGGGGTGATTGTCTAGCTGAGAGTGATGAAATAAAGACTTTATACTCTTGCACTAAACCTTTCAAAGTGATAGTTACTAAATCACTACTAGAAACCTTTTCACCAATGTCACCCAGCTTATCACTTAAATCTTTAATTATGGATACAAAATTACTTATGAATTCATTGACTTCCATTTTGATAGATAAGAGCTTAGTTTTTAAGAATAAAATCCAGTTTGCATGAAAGGTTTCGTACAAACCTTTGAGAACGTCCCACGTCTCTTTGGAAGTTTTACAATATCTTATATGAGGAATGATGTTGTCTTTTATGGACATACGCATCAACACTTTCACTTTCATTTCTCATCTTAACCAATCTGGAATCGAGGTAGTAGTAGTGGGTTTGAGTTCATCTTCTTTGAAAATCGTCCATGAACTATATGCCTCTAAAATGGTCCTGATCTCATTCCAATTTACATAATTTTCGCCATCAAGTTTGGTGGATTCATTTAAATAAGAATCAACAAAAATGTTTTCCATATTTCACCACAAACAATTCAACAAGCTTAATAATTATTAGCCAATTTAAAAACAAAAAAATGTGTTGTTGGATTTTGCTGGCTTTTCCCCTCCCAAGCGGGCTTTTTCTTTGCTGCAAGTCTCCCTTCTCTATTGCACACTCCTTCTCTACGAGCACACCTTCTTTGCTGCAAGTCTCCCTTCTCTATTGCACACTCCTTCACTACGAGCACACATCACTAATCATATGCGTTGATGCCAAATCAAACTTATAGTGATCGATGTATACCTTTAGGCGGAGAACGGACATTTGAATATCAAATGATGTAGATCAATGAGTTATAGTTGCATTGGTTGAATACCAAAAATGACGGCATGAAGTCTGCAACTCTTTCCACCTGCACGTCTATACTCAGAAAAGTGAGTCGGGGGGGTGAGGAGGCTATACTCTTGTAGCAGCCATAAAGTAGTCAAGGGCGGCGAAGACATGTTCACTCATCCACCCACACCAGTCAGCGACACTCACACCACTCAACACCTCCACGCGGCACTCACACCAGTCGAAGAATCTCTATGGGAGAAAACAACTCTCACTATGGCTCTTTATGATGGCAGAAGCACGCTCTCTAAAAAAGCTGGCAACAACGGCGGTGTGGTTCCTCACAATGTTTTGGCCTCAACTCTGATACCAAATTAAACTTAGAACAAGAGGAACAAGTTCATGAAATTTAATCTATTGAGAGAATTCCATTCCATTATATTTATCATTATATTTATAGCTAAATAGATGATTAGATCACATTTCTATAATTGTGGATCTCAAACCACCCACAAACTAAATCTGCATTTTTGTGAAACAAACTTGAAACAACATTCTAAATTTACAATAGATCTAGAAGTTTCTACATTATTCTAACATGAATGATCTCTAATATTCAATGATCATGCTGGAAATTGAGTTTGTTGGTCTTCACTACATTGACAAAAATATTTTTTTTATGGTTTTCTATTTTGGGGTTGGGGCCTCTCTAAAGAATCACGGAAGAACAATGAAAACATTTAGGAAAAAAGTTATTATTAGAGGAACACAGGAGTTGAAATACAAACTCCTTACCCTATGATATTCGTAAGTTTAGGTACATTACCATTAGAAGGAGAAGCAAATCAAAATAAGGGTAGATCGTAGTTCAAGAAAAGGCTTGGTACATTGAGGGGATTGAATGGGTTAAACATGAAGAATTGAAAAATAAAATAGATTTTATAGAGGGCTTGGTACAAAATAAATTAATGTAGAATTTATAGCAAGATTTTACTAGAAAAAATGAGATTCTATGAATATGAAATGAACTCAATGGGTACTTACAACACAATACATGGAAAATAAAACCTCCATGAATAAAAGAACATATAATTTTTCAATTCAAGATCACTTCTTATAACCTAACCTAGCACTTGAGACATAGAGATGGAAAAATATAAACCCATAAGAATGTCCATATTGTGACATTTTTAGATCAAAGTTGATAATATATATATATATATATATATATTTATATAAATTTATAGAGCTTACACATCTTAAATAAACTTAAATCAAAAATATTATATTCAAAATATTTACTCCAGATTTAGGTTAACTTATATTTACAAATTTATCATGTTTATTGATATTTCAAATCGATGTAAATGAAAACATTCTTTTAAAGTGAAAATATCTAAACACCTTAAAAAATTAGATTCTTATTAACCCAATAAGAAAATTGCTCAAGAAAATTAAAAACAATTACAATGATATGATATTACTTTACAAACACAACCAACCACCCACTTAATATGATATCATTAAGCTCAAAAGAATAATTAACTAATAACCTTTAAGAATGAAACACATGTTCTTAACCATTAAACTCAATACATCTTTCTGATTAAAAAACCCTATTTTTATTTAAATTCTTCTAATACATACAATATATTGATTTTATTTTTCACAATTAAAAACCCTTTTATGAATTAATGTGATCAAATATTGATCAATGAATCCTATTTTTGCTAAATTTCCTCACTACTTAGAATATCTATAATATATCCCCCAGATGGGGTGCTAGTGGAGCACACACGTAAGGCGGAGTAGCCAAAAGAGATCCTCCATGGTGCCAACTACTCCCTCTCACCTGCCTCATGCCTTTAAGTTCAGCTCACTCGAGGCAGGGTGCCATTACTCTCAATGTGCCATGCTCTGCCTTCTCGTCCATTCGATGGACCAACACCTTGGTTCATCCTTTACTCTGCACGTGCAGTTATTTATGGAATTTTGCCAGCTCCCCGACCTATTTAAATTGCTTCAATAGCTCTAGATAGCTCATTCCTTCCTGGTTGTTTTTCTCAGAGCTTGACCTCCTGCCCAGTCTTTCCCTGCTCTGCTATCGTCCTCTCCTAGTCTGTTCCTGGCTCACTTTCGCTCTCCCAGTGTCTCAGAGATTCCCAGGCTACGAGGAAAGTCTAAATGCAGGTCAGCCTGGCATCCAAGCCGACCCCGCTTGGTCCTCCATCCCCCATCCCCTCCCTCCCTTTTATCCTCCTCCTCGTCGGCCACCTCGTCCTCCTCCCTAGTGCAGTCGACCCAAACCCCTGCATCTCTCCCACCCCTCTCCGCGTCCCTTGCCAACAGAATGGAGGGGTTGGACTGCTCATCGACCTCACTGGATTACAACCCAGGACCTTCTTCTAATTCGGCCTCTGTTTCACACCTAGGCCCATTGGCTCCTCCCTACTCTCTGGCCTCCCAGACGCTTCAGGCCCAGCCTCTCGATGCTCGATATCAGATGGATGGTCCAGAAGCCAGTCAAAATTCACGCCAACAACCCCACTCTCGAGCCAGCTCCAACGCTGATCCAGAATGTGAATGGAAAACAGGCCTTGGACTGTTGCAGAGCTTGGTATTCGACTTGCGTCAAGACATGGATGACCTCCGGTTCCGCCTAGAGACCTTAGACGACAAAGCCTCCCAACTTCTGCATTTGCTCTCCACAATGCAGGGTGCTCCTCACCTCCCAGCAGACGTAGCCCAAGCAACAACAAATTTGGCACCAATGTTGGCACCACCCCCCTCACTGGAAACGTTGGTCCACACCGAGCCAGACCACGAGGAGCAGGGGCTTCCATCTCGATCGGAGGATGTCCAGAAGGAGGAGAACGTGCCACCACAGTTGGAGGATGCCATGGAACTAGACGAGACACTAGTCGAGGAGGAGCCTCCTCCTCCTGGGGACCCGACATTCAGCACCTTCTTCCTAGCCGCGTGGCCGCACTACAACCCATACCGGTGATTTGTCTGTTGCTTTGTTTTGTGCATGGCCACCTTTTTGGCCACCTCTCATGCAATTGTCTATGGTTATTATGCTTATGTTTACACTTTGCACAGTTGTAACGACCACCGTTAGGGGCCAGAATTTTGAACTCTATTTGCGTCAGTAGCAGTCTAAGACTTCAGTTATGAAGCAGTTCGACTGACTAAGCTGGTTTCTCCTCAGGGCAACTCAGTGTTTACAGATTGAAACCATGGAAGTTCTGTGCACTCTTTGATTTTGAGAGACTTTTATACAATCTTATATATATATATATTTGTAATATATAGATTTTATTTTTCATAATTTAAAACTCCCTTCATGAATTAAATAATAATATATTGGTCAACAAACCCTATTTTTACTAGATTCCATACCTACCATATATCTACATTATATTGATTTTGTTTTTCACAATTTAAAACCCCTTTATAAATGAAGTCGATAATGTTCAACAAAATGAATCACCATGGCTGTCTAACTGTTAGTCTAAATAGTTTTGTTTTTTTTGCCAGAATCCAACTACATAAATTTGCATGAAATCACTAATTTTTGTTGTTAAAATCCATTTCTAAATGTAGAAATGGATTCAACATGCTGAATACCCTGTGACACTAGAAATAATCACTTAAATCTGGGAATCTAACAATTTCTTGTCAGATTTCGAGCAAATATCTCGTTATAAAAAAAATATTCTTATAACGTTTAGACTCGGACCTTCAAATTCAAAATGAAAAAACTGAAATGAAATGAAAGTGTGTACTACTAAATCAAGTGGGTTGATGCTGTCGAAGAGGATCGAAAGAGACTGCGACCCATTTCTCCAAGTAAGAGCTTATTATTCGATTTGATATCTAATGATTTAAAGATGGACTGCAAACTGTAGTCGGAATATTACACAACCAACTGTTACTGGCATATCAATTTTCAATGATATATTATCTCATATTCTCTTTTTTATTCTTCATTGTCAAGCTCAAGAATAAGAATACAACGATTCATAATTGTTAAGCTCAAGAATGCGAATACAATTGTAGCAGAGCAGAACATATTCAAAGAAAGTTCTAATATACCATCCTCATTACAATACATATTATTCGTATTTTATTCTTCCCTTCAGCATTTAAACTGTTATTATTATTTGCTTCTTCCAGTGGAGGCCTGTAATTAATTAGTCAGGATTTGGAGCGATCAAGGCACGAAGTACATGGGATTAGGAAGCTTGAATGTACGAGCACCCACAGCGCTTCCAACAATATCACTCCATTGATCTCCAACATTGCCCCATATACGATACCCATTCTTCATTAATTCCTCCCTCTTTTCTGACTTGAACACTACTGCGCTTTTTCCTTTCGCTTTGCGTTCTCTACATTTATATTTCATCAACGAAAATACCACACCATTACTTTCGTTTCACAACATACACAGTTCAGGATTGCAGAAGACGAAAAATAAATATACCTTAAAATAAGTCCAGCATAGTCGGTATACCCCTGCAAGACGAGATTTTCTTCTGTAATGTTACGTTGAGATTCATCCCTTCCTGTGAGAAAGAAAACCTGGTATCCGGAGGTCTTAAGATGCTTATACAATCCCAGAATAGCAGGTAGAGCAACAGATTTACCCTTTATGGCCCAATTGTTAAAGGAAACCGGGTCAAAAGGCATTCCACTGTAAAATCAGTTCAACCCAGAAGAATTAGTTGTCATCTTACAAAATAACTTAGAAAAATTTCAGCAAACATTTCAAGAATACAAACATTTTTCAGTAAAAAATAATTTCGCATATTAACAATTTTCCATCTATGTTAACATTGATTCAGTCTACCGAACAGCGAATAGTCTAGCACAGATGCACGTCTGTCATGCGAAGAGAGAGGTATTGAAACTTCAGGCGCCAATATGAGACGTGTGATGATTGAGATATGCATATATGCCTTGCAAATATTTTTTTTTTCCTTCAAACCAAATTCTTTTGGGAAACTCGGGGCACTTCTCGACATTTGGGAGGCTAGCAACAGAGTCAGGCTGATTATGAAACCTGGCAACAGAGTGAACCAACAAATCCTGGAAATCTATCCAGAGACCTCCTATCTAGCTGACGAGACGGTTAGATCCCCATTTATATATATATATTATTTGGAACAACTATCTAAAAGATCTAAATATGATCAATAGAGGATTTACCCAAAATTTCGTCCCATGTAATATTCGAGATTGGACAAGGCGGTGTCATCTACATCTAACAGCCACGCATCCATACCATCTCCAATTGGGCTGATTTCTTCTGTGTAAGAAACAATATAGTTGATTGCAGTTGCCAGATCTCTTTCGTACTGCCCATACAGCATGTATTGCTGAACATACGTCAAGCAATCTTGGGGAACTGTCCACCAATTCCTGAGATTATTCACTTCGACATTCAGCCTCCAAGTCAAACAATCCGCATTGCTCTCAATTGCGGCATCATATAATTGGGCAACGGCTTCAAATTTCCACGAAATGTTGATATAGATAAACAGTATTGCGAGAAATCTCCATGGCATAATAGGGCACCTCATCATGATGTTGCACTTCAACGGATAACTAGGTTTACGAGAATTCAGAGCTATGTCCAGCTGCGATCTTGCTTATAAGCCCTCGATCTGAACAATTGTGTTTTGTAGACAAAGCCAGATCCGAACGAGGGACTAATCAAATATACCTTTATCTGATTGGAGAGCTATTCGGCGAACCCTTTCGCCAAACTAGGCCGTGCTCGCAGCTTTTCATAAACAATTCGTCGAAACCAGCCGACCAACCAAAGCATTTTATCATAAAGGCCGTCGAATAACGTCAGTTGAGACTGAACAGCCAACCCACAACACGAATACTTTGTTCCCCACTGCTTTTTCCACATCGATGGCATATTCTATTGCAGTACAGATAATTTGTGCAAATTGGGCCAATTAAATACGACATTACTGATTCTGCGCCGTCCACTCAAGCTCAAACAATAGACCCACGAATAATAACGATCGTCATGATTTATCTGGACATGACTAGTCAAACAAATTTGCATGCGTGCAGGAAGTGACAGCAATAGTTGGACGTTGTTTCAGTCGTTTTACAGTAATAATTGGAAGCCGCGGAAGAATTTTAGGTCACGGAGCTTGGAAATTCAATCTCATATGAAATATTTATCTGGAACTATCAACTAGCACAGCCGCTAACGACTGTATTAGGTTGATAAATGGAACGTGGTAATTACACATCCTTACAGTAATTTTTTAATGTGATTAGGTAAATGTTAAAAAGTAAACATGTTAACGGATGCCTTGATAAATGCAAGAAAGTTATGAACAATAAATCTGATACTAAGAATATGCCAGCATCTTCAATGCATAGCTATCAGATTAGGGTTTAAGGTTAAATAAAATTAAAAGATCATTAATTGTGCCCTTTGTCAATAGGTGTAAACCTTTTGACATAATAATTTTGATATAGTCGATATGGTCCGTACGATTTGGGAGGTTTGTTTTTCCAGTGAAAATTTCCAGTTGGAAACTCATCTCATCAAATACTTCTCCACTTTGCCGATGATATGATCTTTACTCATACTATAAGAGTGAAGAGTGTGAGCACGTTTGTTTACGTCTTACTATCTGTGATATTCCATGAAACTCGATTTGAGAAGTTGTACTTATTTAGTTGTAGAAATTTGATGTTTTAGAAGATTTCAATAAAAAAAACCCTATTCCATCAAGTTTTCAGAAGCTACATTTATGAGAAGCATTTTTGGTGTTTAAGGGTTAAACCAGTGGTTTATGTTTACAAGTGAAAATGATTAAGCAAGTGGAGGTGCTATCATCTCTGTTTTGAAGTTGAGTCAGTGGTGTCTTTTTATTAGTGAAGATTATTAAGCAAAGTGAAGGTGATATGGATTCACACCCATTAAAATAATAAATTTCGTACTCAAAACTTTAAAAACAAAGTTGGAGAAACATACAAAATTAGAAAGATCTTATGAATAATATATGGCTATGGCTCCATACAAAATTAGAAAGATGGCAAGGATCCGTGGCTCTGGCTCTATTTAAGGTAAGTGGGTGCATATGAATGCCATTGACTAAACGAACGATAATAAGTGAAGGAATATATTTTAAATTAAAAAAATCATTCAACGCATTAATGATACTATTGGATAGACTTTAATGGTATATTGGGGAGGCCACTATAATATAAAGCTGTTCCTCGAATCATTTGGCTGACATATATTCATTTTCAATAAGTGTTTCCCATCAATGTACCTTCATATATTCCACAATCCAATAACTTTAAGGTACAATATAAAGTACAAGTCAATATTGTCACTATCAATATTGATCTATATTACTTTTGTTCCTTCCAAGACGAATTTTCTTCAAAGCATTCAAGTTTTGCTGAAGCATTCCGAAAGAGGAGTAGTATATCTGTTTCCTATATTAATTATTGATTTCATTATTCTTGATAGTAAGGAAACCATAAAAAAGATTCCCCTTGTTGTTCATTGGTAAGAAGAATTAAAAAAATCCATTCAACCATGTTTTCATGATGTTATTAAATAAACTTCTACCATAATGGGGAGGCCACTCTAGTATAAAGTTGTTCCCTAAATATTTCGTTAGCATATGCCTATTTTGAGTAAGTGTTTGTCATCAATACACTTCTTATTTTCCACAATTATACATTATCACTAATAAATAATGTAAAGTATAAATCACTAGTGTCAATATCATTATTTATCACTAATAAATATAATATAAAGTATAAATTATTATTAAATAAACTTCTACCATAATGGGGAGGCCACTTTAGTATAAAGTTGTTCCCTAAATATTTCGTTAGCATATGCCTATTTTGAGTAAGTGTTTCTCATCAATACACTTTTTATTTTCCACAATTATACATTATCACTAATAAATAATAATAAATAATGTAAAGTATAAATCACTAGTGTCAATATCATTATTTATCACTCATAAATATAATATAAAGTATAAATTAATAGTGTTAGTGTTATTATTGATCTATATTATATTTGTTTTTTTTTTATATATTTTTTTCATTTAAAGATATATACATTTTTTAAAAGCATATATAAAAATTTTAAAAGCATTATTAGAGAAAAGAAAGAAAAAAAGATGTATCTATATTTCTTATATTAATTTTATTATCCTTAATATAAGGAAATCATGAAAATATGTTTTCTTTATTTTTGTGATTTCAAAAATATATTGGTTTAACATTGAAATGAAACATTATTCAAAGTTAGTAAAAAGATGTAAGATATAACATGCCCACTATAAACCCGTATTTAATTAATGCATATTGTAGATATGAATCACTTTAATTAATGCATAATATAGATATGAATGTGGCTACAGAGATGTGATATGCAAAATGTGCTTTGAATTTTAACAAATAAAATGTGATGCCTACTGCTAGGTGATATGGTCGGAGATGGAGGATGAGTTTTCCACAAGAAAAGGCAGTGTCTAAAAATGATGATGACGAAATCTGGGGGTCCTTTGTTTCGAGCTTCCAATGATCATGATCCCGGGACTTGTGGGTTATGGGCCCACACATTAGCTTATATACAACTATGACAACAAAAAAGTAATAAGAAACACATTATCTTCAAATATCAAAACTTCTCCATACATAACTCTCTATCGTTATCAATGATCAATGCTCCATGCACAGATCTTGAAAGGTCACTTTCCTTGTCTTCATGTGACAAATACCCAATGCTTAATTGTCTCAGAACCAATTCTCAATCAGAAAAATAAATAAGAGATCAAATACTAGTCTCTTCTTATCTTCAGTTGATCCTCAGCTCATTAAGATAATTGAATATATCTTCCATGATGTCGATTAGGAAGATATCTCTATTGATCCATATTGTGATCGATAGTATATCTTTATCCCTCTTACAAATGGTAAAAGATCAATCATCACACAACCACACTTTTCTTTAATAAGAAAAAAATACACGATTTCTTACTTTTCCTCAGATCTACACCTCTCTACATTCAAAATCCTCAACAACGCTTAAGTCTTTCATGAGATACAATTTAGAACAATGATTTATCACAATATCCATGCACGAATATCACAATTTGTCATTAATTCTCAAAGATTCACTTAATTTCACTCACACCTTTAATAACATGGAGTTCATGTTTTATCAACATAAACAAATAAGATTATAACCACAAAGAAAAAAAAGACATAAAATCCACCATATTATCAATTCACTATTCTATTACATACTATGGACAAACTCTATGGGACAATCTCCCTCTTGAATTCTATTACATAATGTTTGTCTCCTCCACATAATCACAGACTCACATATTTATAGAAAACAAATTCAATAGTGATAGGGTCAAGAACATATCCAATCATATTATCAATTGCTAATATCTCTCCTATAATCTCTAAAATCACTTAAAATTTGTTGACTAAATGATTTGTTGTGTTTACATGGCATATTTGGATGAAATCGAATCCTTCTAGATGAGTGATTACAACCTTTGGGAGAATATAATTACAAACAAATTAACCACTTAATCAAATATCATGCAAATTTGCACTCCATTTGTATCTCGTTGTCCACGTCTCTCTTTCTTGAAGCTTGTTTTGATGATATCTCCGAGGTGGGTTGATTCTCCTGCAATAGACTTCTGGGGTACAAAATTTATGACCTCCTGGTCATATGCTTTCTTGGTCTTCTTGTAACAACATTAACTCGTGATCGCAACAAATTCTCTAGAGTAGAAAGCCTCCTCCTTACTACACGATACCTCACTAAGCTTCTCTCCTTTGAGCTTAGTATTTTGGTATTCTCTTAGTTCTCTCCTATAGAACCGTATGAGAACACCTTGCTCTAGGCTGCTGCAAATATTCTCACCTTCCTTTGTTGCTACTTGCATAATCATAAAGACCAATTTACTTACCAAAATTCAACATACTTCAACATACTTCTACCTCCTTCCACTGCACGCAGAATATTTTTCTTCTCTGATACCACTTGATGATGACGAACTCTAGGGGTCCTTGATTTCCAACTAACAATGATCCCGATGCCGGGACCTGTGGGTTATGGGCCCACACATTAGCTTACATACAACTATGACAATAATAAAGTAATAACCAACACATTATCTTCATCTATCAAAAATTCTCCATACACATATCTCTATTGTTGTTAACGATCAATGCTCCATGTACAGATATTGAAAGGTCACTTTCCTCGTCTTCATGTGACAAATAACCAATGCTTAATTGTCTTAGAACCAATTCTCTATCAAGAAAACAAATAAGAGACTGAATAATAGTCTCTTCATATCATGCACTGATCCTCAACTCATTAAGATAATTGAATACATATTCCATGATATCTCTTAGGAAGAGATCACTATCGATCCATATGTTAAATTTTTAATTAAATAAAGTACCAAGGCAAGTGTTTCTCTTCCCTAGGTGCCTAAGGGGGAGAAAGTGCCTAATGTGGGTCCTAGTCATTTAATTTGTGAGATGCAAATTAAAAGGTAACTTTATGACTGAAGTGAGGGTGAGTGAAGAGACATCCAATCTCAACCACTCATCTAATCTAATCTCAACCGTTAGATTAGAAAACCCCTCACTGTCCCTCATGAGGTCGATTAGCGCAAGAGGGCACACCCATTCTTGGGTTGTTGTTGCATTCTTGTTGAGAGAGCAAGAGAGAGCAAGAGAGAGGTCGAGCTTGAGAAGAGAGACAACATTTGTTGAAGGAGGGCATGCATTCCAAGGCAAAGAGCAGGCACGATTTTCCAGGCAGCAGACAACAAGGAAGAACAGGTTGTACCGTATGGATTCCTGGAGGTTGTACAACATTAAATGTGCACATAAATCAAGGACAACAACTGCATTTTCTGAGAGTATTGGCATGCATTCCAAGGCTACCGTACAACATTAATTGGCATAGAAATCGAGGAAGAAGATGGGCACTATTTTCTGGCCATAGAAAATCCATACAGTCCATATGGACATGCACAGAATTCAAGGGGTTGTACTGTCATAAATTATGGGCACATTTTTGAAGGTGCTGGCATGTTTTTCAAGGCATTTATACTGTTGGTTTTTTCGTACAGTCTTGGCATAATTTTGGGCATGAATTTCAAGGACATTTTGTACAACATTTATTGCTAGTACAATCATACAGTGTACGGATTTTTGGTTCAGAAATCGAGGATCAAAGCTACAGGAAGTCCAAATAAGTTTGTGTAAATTTCTGAAGATGAATATGCTGTAAAAGAATTTCTTAGAAGCCCATAAATAATAAAAATCCCTCTCTCACTGGTTTTCCCTTTGTGGGTTTTTCCAGGGTCAATGTTAGACCAAAAATCCCTGTGTCTATAAGTTTATGAGTTTTGCATTCTGCTGATATTTTATTTCTGCATTTAAAATTATGTTCAGAATCCTCATGTTTCAGTTTTGAAGTTTATTTTTTGCTAAGTTTTTATATGATGATATAAAACTGGGTTTGGGCATTTAACATTGGCTGAAAAATTAGCGAGAGTGAAACTGGGTTGGGGTCTAAAAAATTAACATGGTATCAGAGCTGAGTTGAAGGGAAGCAGAAATTTTCAGCAAACAGAAAGTTGGGACAACAGTCACTTGACAGGGCAAAATTTTGAATTTGTGATTTTCAGCAGAAAAAGGGTCATGGCTACTGGTTTGAGAGTTGAAGACAGACTTGATGGGGCAAAAAATTTTGGTTCTTGGAAGGAGAGGATGATCTTGCTTTTGCAAGAAAACGAGTTGTGGGACATTGTGGAGAATACCACTACTCATCCTATTGTGGTACCTACTGATGCTACTCTTCTTGCAACCTATACTAAGAAGAGTATCAAGGCTAAGATATTTATTCTTGATGCCATCAAGGATCATTTGATTCCTCACTTGACGGGGAAGACACATGCCTACGAGATGTGGGAGTCTTTGACTAAACTGTACCAGAGTAAAAATGAGAACCGAAAAATGGTTTTGAGGGAAAAACTAAAGAGCATAAAAATGACCAAGGATGAAAATGTGGTCACATACCTTACTAGATTGACACAGGTGAGGGATGTGCTTGGAGCTGTGGGGGAAGCCATAGTTGACAGTGATCTTGTGAGAAAAACATTGAATGGAGTTTCCAAACAATGGGCTGTTTTTGTGGAGGGTATTGTTGCTAGGGAGAAGCTTCCCGATTGGGAACGTCTTTGGGATGACTTTGTTCAGGAGGAGACCTAGAGAGGCTATGTACATGGCAGCTCATCTATAGGTCATGAAGAGGAGAATGTGGCTCTTGCTACCACTAGCAAGAAGAAGTTCAAGAAGGGTCCAAAGGGAGAACAGAAGCCCAAGGGTGAAGGGAAGAAAGACATGAGAAAAGTCAATTTCTTTGCTTGCCATAAGTTTGGGCACTATGCAGGACAGTGTCCAAATAAGAAGAAGAAACAAATAGCAGCTTCAACAGAGGTGGAAGAGTTTTCCACCAGGTTTGACAAGGAATTTTTCTTGATTGTATGTCTATCCTCGAGGAACACTACTAAAGATGCTTGGTATATTGATAGTGGTGCCTCTCACCATATGATAGCAGTTCGTGAGCACCTGATAGATCTTACACAGTGTGGAGATGTAGAGGTAGTGCTTGGAGATGACAGAGAGGTCAAGGTGGCTGGTTGTGGGACCATATCATTTCGGAGGGAGTCTTTTCCTCCCATGACTTTGACAGAGGTTCTATATGTTCCGGGCTTGAAGAAGAACTTAGTGTCAGTTTCTTGTTCCGTGATGGGTAGGTGCTTCTTTTCCCCAAAGGGTCTAGCATCACTCCGGCCAAAGTGATTGGTACTAGACATGAGAGGTTGTACAGGTTCTTGTTCCAGCCAGTGAGAGCATTGATTCATTCTACTAGTAGCAGCAGTGACCTATGCGAGATATGGCATAGGAGGATGGCACATTTGCACCATGGGGCTTTGAGAGTTCTGAGGGAGATGGTGATGGGAGTTCTAGATTTCAGTTCAGAACACCATGAGTTGTGCAAGGGGTGTACCTTGGGAAAGTACACCATGACTACTTTTTTGAGTAGTGATAGTAGAGCAGCATGGATACTTGATCTTATACATTCAGATGTATGTGGCCCGATGTCTTCGGCATCGTTGACTGGTTCCCTATACAATGTTGTACTCATTGATGAAATCTCACAGAAGTCCTGGATTTTCTTCATGAAGACCAAAGGACAGGTCTTTAGTCGGTTCCAAGAGTTCAAATCTCTTTTGGAGAACCAGACAGGGAAGAAAATCAGAGTCTTGATATCAGACAATGGGGTTGAGTATACCTCCAAGGAGTTCATGGATTTTTGTGCTAAAAGGGGCATCAGGAGGGAGTTGAATATTCCTTACAACCCGCAGCAGAATGGGGTTGCTGAGAGGAAGAAAAGGGCCATTGTTGGGGCTACGAGAGCCATGCTACACGATCAAGGGCTGCCACTATTTTTATGGGATGAGGCACGCTACACTGCAGTTTATCTACATAACATGAGTCCTCATAGGGTTGTGGGGAGCATGACTCCTGAGGAGGATTTCTCTGGGAAGAAGCCTGAGGTGGGGCACTTTCGGATTTTTGGGTGCCTCACTTATTTATATGTCCCTTCCGAGAAGAGGAAAAAGTTGGAGCCCATGGAAGAGAGAGGGATCTTTGTTGGGTACAATGAGAGTTCAAAGACTTTCTGTATTTACCTTCCTTCCTTGAGGAAGACTGTCTTGAGGAGGGATGTCAGATTTGAGGAGGACAGAGCCTTTAGGAAGTCTAGAGGGACTGAGAGAGGTGAGAAGTCTTCATCTCAGATTCAGGTGAGCCCGCAGCAGACTACAGTGACACAGAGTTCAGGGCCACCAGCTTCGGTGACTACAGGTTCATAGGTGACAGGGCCACAGAGTTCAGGTTCGAAGGCTACTGGTCCACAGGTTTCAGGATCAGGTACTTCAGGGTCTACTATAGGATCATTGTTTTCAGTAGATGGGGTTGAGCAGGGAGAGTCCCCTCCACAGGACACTACTTCAGAGAGGAGGAAGCTCAAGTGGCTTCATGACACTTTCATGGAGGCACATGGTTCAGTGGGGAATCCCAGATAGGAAGTGAGGGAGAGTAAACCTCCTGAGAGGTTTTGCAACTACATTGCGATGGTGAGCAGTATTCGGGAGTCTGAGCCTTCCACTTTTGACGAGGCCACTAGTAGATAGGTATGGAGAGATGCCATGATGGAAGAGTATAATTCCATCATGAAGAATGATGTCTGGGAAGTTGTTCCTAAACTTGAGGGGAAGTTAGTGGTAACTTCCAAGTGGCTCTACAAGCTAAAGCATGTTGCGGATGGAAGCATTGAGAAGTACAAAGCTCGCTTTGTGGATCGGGGGTTTTCATAGGTTGAGGGAGTCGACTATGATGAGACCTTTGCGTTGGTTTCTAGATACACTTAGATCAGGGCAGTGATCTCCATTGCAACAGAGATGGTGTTACACATCAAAATTACTCACTTCGATAGTGTCGCAAGTGTCGTCATTGCAAGTGTCGCATTTTCCTCACAAGTGTCGCAAGTGTAAGGAAAAGCATACTACCATGATGCCTATGTCGTGCCTATAATGACGTAAGGAGGACACTTGACACATATCAAACACTTGATTTGGAATAGGAGGAATGGTTAACTGGGCTTATGAACCTCTTTCCATCTGAAAGAACCCAAAAAACTGAGTTTTTGGAGGAGAGCGCTCCCTTATACCTCTCTTAGGAGTGTTGGCGCCCCCCCTTACACTGTTTGGGAGCGTTATAACACTCTGATAGCCCTTCTGGGGGAGCGCTGATGGGTTTAGGGAGTGTTGGCACCCCGCTAAAGCCTACTGGGGAGTGCTATAATGCTCTGATGGCCCTTTTGAGGGAGCGCTACCTATTCTGGGCAGCAGTTGGTTTGTTGAGATGAATGGGGGGTGGATCCCTTCAATCCCTGAAGGTAGTTGGATTCAGATCCCTATTCAAACCATGATCTTAGGGAAGATCCCTAACTGAAGGAGGAAAATCCTCAACTCACCCCAAATATATCTCAAGTGGTTGAGCCTCTCCAAGGCTATATAAGTAGGCTTTCTAATGGTGAAAGGGGGATCTGGATAGAGAATGATACCAAACTTATGATCTCATAAGTGATATTTGGAGAAGCAATTGAAGGCATGAAACCTATGATCTCATAGGAAACATAAAGGAGGCTAATCAGTGAAGCTATTGTCATTCTGATCGTGGAGATTTTGAGCAAGGGTTAGACAAGGAGAACTTGACGAAACTACTGCATTCCATCTACGGTTGTAAGTAACGTTTCATTCTCATTAATATAATTTGCTTGGCCTGTTTCTTTCTAATTTTTGTTTGATATCACATGAATTAGTCTCTAAGTAGATAGGTTGATTTCAGACTAACCTTGATAGAGTAGGAAGGTGGTTGTACTTTCGTTTGTCTACAGGGCTTATCAAGAAGCGAAAGATTGGAGCTCAACTCGAAATGTGCAAGGACAAACACCAGTAAAAGGTACATCTTTCCTCCTTCCTCCTCATGCATTAGTTTATGTAGACCTAAAAAGAAGTCAATGACCATGATAAGCATTTTCTGTCTTAGAGTTAAGAGTCTATCTCTTTGAGGAGATCTACCTGTCTGCAGGGAGATTTTCCTTCAACAAAAACTAGCGACTCCATTGGGGATCAAATCGAAACTTTTGGTTTTGATTTTTCCTCATAGACCTTGTCTTACCCTTTTTTGTTTTCAGACCTTGTTCACCCCATATGTTTGATTTCATATGCTGATTGACTCTTTACCCCATCACGTTCAACTTGACTATCAAAATTTGACTGAAATTTTGGGTTTTTGGACATTTTTATGAGTTTTTTAAGCCTGACACCCCTATGCCCATGTTAGCAGAGAGCTGGCACTCCCTAAAGGTGTTGGACATAGCTTTATAATGCACTAGTGTCCCTTACACTAGAGAGCCAACCCCTTTTTGCAAAAAATTCTTTCTAGAATTGCAGTTGTTGAGGTCCAGACCCTGTTTTTTCACTTGTTGAGGTTCTTTGTGATTCAATGCTTCTTCCTTTTGAACTTTGACATCCCTCCTTCTGAGAAATAAGCACTTTGTTGTTCAGAGTTGGTGGCCTTCTTCCTTATTTTTGAGCTTTTTGTTGTTGAGAGCTTGAAATCAATCCACTTCTTTCTTCTCTCCTATCCGACTGAGCGGGAACTCTGGTGAAGGGCATTAACAATCTGTGAATCATCTTGTTTGGTTCTTTGAGGTTATAGTTCTTAAAAATCTCTTTTTGTGTGAATTGTTTGATTTTTTCTTTGTTATCCTTGTTTTCTGTTTGTTTCTTGTTTCAATCATAGCAAGAGGGTGTGTGTTGTTTGTGCGAAATATGCTCATACTTGTCCGAATATCCTTGATCTAAAAAGGTAGTTAGTAGGAGAAGTCTTTGAATTGAATTAATCATCATTCACATACAAACAATAAAAGATACATTTTAGTGATTGGTTTTCATATAAGAAGGCGTTTTTGAAAATGTTTTAGCATTGCATTGGATTCGATTGAGAACCAATTGATTTCAGGACATTTCATATTAGTGTTTGAAAGTGAAAACGACTCTTTCTCTTTCCCTTAAATAGGCGTTCATTGAAAAGAAATGATTTCTTATCATATTTCATGCATCTTTTTGGGAATTGACTCCTCATTCCATCAGTTTCACTTTCGTGCACCCTTTGAGTAAAGAACAACTGTAAAACAAATGCTAATTAAAAATTATCTAGAACATTTTTGTTTTTAGGATCTTCCACCAATAGTAGACTAGGGTTAGCACTTTGGATTAGGCTGTGAGTAAAACTCTCCAAAGTTTTCAAAACAAGCATTAGCATACTGAGCTAGGGAGAGTCAAATCCAATTGTCATATTGGCTTTCTGGGATCCCCCTCTCACACAGGGGTTACGCACGAGGTCGCATTCGGGAGAATTATGGAGATTGTCCCTCTGTGGTTCAACTATTTGCAGTGGTTGGATCATATATTGGGAGTCACTTGGAGGTATACCCATGATTATGTGTGGGAGCCTCTCGGGTTGATTTTGGACTTGTTATCCTGCCCATATGTTTCGGATCGGACTGTTGACTGTACCCGCCCAGGGACTCACTACGAATTGGTGTCTTTAGTTGCCATAATCTTTCGGTACTTACACAAGGTGATGGTGAAGGGAAGTCTCACTGTACCTAGAACAGACATTGGTCAAACTCACTCGGGCTCCTTGGAGGGTAAATCCACAATTACTGCGTGAAAGCTTGCACCAAGGTGAAAGTCCGTTAAGCAGGTCGCCATTGTAATTGTTCCACCATATCCTAGCCCCTTCTTGACTTGATCACACGATGTTGGATTTCATCACCAACTAGTACAATCATCGAGAGATTTTTTTTGTTTGCTTGGTTGATTCCTAGATTTTATTAGCGTATGTTGTTTCTTTTTGTTAGTTGGCCCTAGATTTTCAGTGTGTTCTATTATTTTCCACAATTGATCCCGTAGACGATCAAGGTCTTTGCCAATCACGTAGGATGCAAGGGCTACCTCCGGAAGGCTATCAACCCTTACCTCCTAACCCTCCAAAAGACAACTACCGTAGAGAGGTAGAAAATCAATCCGATGCTGGAAGTGCTATTGCTCCTCTATCAGATAACCCAGAAGACACTTTGGGTACAGTTGAAAATCCCACTACATCTATGTCGGTAACCCCTCTCGAACCACTTTTAGTTCGTTTAGACTCCCTTGGGAACATCATAGACGAAGAGGTCCCACAATTACCGGAGAAGATTTTTACCGAAACATATATGGGATCCATAGAACCAATCTTTGGTGATGAGTATAGGACTCCTGTTCGTCCTAGCACCGCAGTAGAAACCAATCCAACACCTGATCGTTCTATATGGAGGACTTCATCGGGAGGCAATCTCTATGAACATTTCAAATCCTTTCGATAGCCTTTTCATCCTCATGACCCTCCTAGTGAAACAAGACCATTCAAACCATGAATCACCTCGTCGATCAACTAATTAAACCTACTGTTACACCAGCACAAGTCCATCCTAATGCTGGACTCATCACCTCTACTCATCTCCAAAGCACTTCAATCTCTACCCCCGTTTCTACAAGATTTTACTCTACAGCTCCACATATTCCACATGATCCTGCTAGGACACCTTCTCACCCGAGAATGCAAACCCCTGCTGGCCAAACACAACCGGCTGGAGGGAAACCAACATCCAATGAACCTTCCCCTCCTGGAGGACTACCTTTCCATGGTGGTCCTACCCCTCCCGTGGGATAGCCACCTTTTCATACTCCTCTTGGAGAGCAACCTCCATTTTCCAGTCATACCCCAGTCATAAATCCACCACTGGTAGGGGGGAAACCCTCATTTTCTGGGAACCCTTCACAATCCTGGGGAGGATCTTCAGGATGCACTTTTACTCAACCCCACATTGGGGGGAACTCATATAATAAACCACTAGGAGGAGTATCCAATCCTGTTATTTCCGGAACATCGTACGCATAATCTTATCCTGGCGGCATCCCAAACACCACCTGGAGTTTTCCGAGACCACAGTCTTATCCTCCTCATGGGTCTAATGTGTATCCACCTCCGGGATCTACTCCTTACCATTCTCAATGGAAAAATGTTTATCCTCCTCATGGGAAAATAAATCACCCAGCCTATAATGCTCAGAACCCACCAGGTTATGCCAATGTTTCTCATTCATCATCGAATCCTTCTTATCCTGGCCAACAACAACCATATGTAGGAGGACCTACTGGTTACAACTATCCACCTAACCTAGTTTATGGTCCTATTGGTGTTCCTATGCCGCACTAGTGTCATTCACAAATTAACCGACAGCTACCTTTCCTTGCAACTCTGGATCTCCCAGACTTGTCTTGGTTAACCAATGATCCTATTTTTCATTCACCGATTTGGCCAGTCATTCCAGCTAAAATTCCTTCCGATATTCAAAAATTTGACGGAAACCCTGGTGAAGATCCGAACAACCATGTGGTGACTTTCCATTTGTGGTGTTCATCAAACTCCCTCATGGATGATTCTATACGTTTGCGTCTTTTCCAGCAAACAGTTACTGGTTCGGCAACAAAGTGGTATATTGAACTACCACGTGCTTCTTTTCATGATTTCAATTCCCTGGCCATGTTTTTCCTCACACACTTTCAACTACCTATTCGCTACGAGACGGGTACTGAACTCTTGACCTCCCTTCGTCAAACTAACTTTGTGCATACCTCTGACCATATTCATGAGTGGAGGCGATGACGAAGGATGATCAAGGTAGTCATTCCTGACATGCTATTGGCAGAATGGTTTACTAAATCACTGTTACCCCCGATCGCTCGCGATGTCACTATGGGTGGTGCCGTCACAGAGGAACAAGCCATCACTCAGGCTCAGTATTTAGATTTGGTTTATTCCCAATCTGGTACTTTGTATGATTTGCTTCCGAATGTTGCTCGAGCTAATACCGATCCTTCCAAACCATCATTCTCATCTCATGCGGGTGGTGTTATCGGTTCCGTCAAAACTCAATCTATTCCCCATTCGCTCACACCCTCCTCTACCTCCCCCCAAACTCATATCTCTGAGGTGAATGTAGTTCAATCTGCCCCTTCACAACAATTCAGAGGTAAGAAGAAGACAAAGAATAAATCAAAAAATAAAAATGAACAAACAAAAAATCAAGCCCAACCACCTGCTACTGAAAAGCAACCACAACAGAAACTAAAATTCCCATGTATCATTTGTGGTGACGATCACTACACTCGAGATTGTCCACTTTGCAATGAAGTGGCCAAAATTTTCCAAGGAAAGTCAGAACCCGCTGTGCTTACTTAGCCTTTTCCACAGCAGCAATCCATTGTTGCTCAAACCCCCTCTCCTGGGGGCAGTTCTAGCGATCCTCATGATGAAGCCTCGTCGAGTCCACATATTTATATGTTTAATGGGATCAATTTCACCACTCACTCTAAGACATACGACACACCAGGTAACCCTGACAAAGGAAAATACACTAACGATACCAGTACGTTATCGGATCCATCATCGTCCTCCGTTAGTTTTCCATTGGTTAATCCTCCGTCTGGACCACTTCATATTGAGAAATCCATGTTCAACTCTATATTACGCCCTCCTAAGAGCACTATCTGCAAAGATACATTTAATCCTAGTTCACGTGCCACCCAGAACTACAACATTGTTGAATATTTGGCTCAAGCACCATGTGCTATGTCTGCATTAGAAGTTCTACAACAGTGCCCCAGTCAACATAAAATGCTCTTGGCCTCCCTTGGCACTTTTGATCCTGAGTTGTCCAACCATATCATGTTTAACCTGGATAATTATGTGTCTCGACTCTCCCACCAACTTGCTTTCCAAGTTGATGTTGTTGTTCACAACCAACAAATCCACCAAACTATTCTGGATGAGGGAGCCTCAACTTGTGTCATGTCTTTGGCATGTTGGAAAGGTTTAAAATTGCCAGAACTCAACAAATCCCCAATGATGTTACGCACCTTCGATGGGTGAGGTTTTCATCCCCATGGGATTTTACAGTCCCTGCCCATCCAATTGGGTGGCAAAACTGTTACTGTTGATGTCGAGGTGGTCGATGCTCCCCTCGATTACAAATTGTTACTTGGGAGAAGTTGGTTTTATGCTATGACTTTCATTGCCTCGTTATTTTTTTTATGTGTCCAATTTCCTCATCAGGGCAAAATTTTCACTGTTGATCAGTTGGATTTCTGCATGACCGATGCTCGCATTCATGCTACCAACAATATTCCTTTCTTAGGAGACCACAAGATCATGTATGAAATCATTGGTGTTGGCTTACTAAAATATTATAACCTCATGGGTACCTTCCCTACACCACTTCCACTGACTACGCAACATATTTCCACCATCGATATGATTTCGACCGCGGCTTATCAATCTTTGAAATCATCTGACCCTTGGATTGTTCCTCATCCGTTGGAATTCGATGCACTAGGTGACACTGTGCCACTTAGTCCAGCCGAAATGTCATGCATTTGTACCCAATATGCTTCTCCCTCGTCAGATGACCAACATCTATTGGCGCCTGACGTTTCCTCGATGCAATCATGGTTGAGTTCCTTGTTGTCTGCGATCGACTACATTTCCCCAACTTTTCCTTCGGATGAATATATTCCAGAGATGCTTTGCATTAACAAGTTACCTTGGGATAATGACCATCACCGATCCTCTTTTCTCCCCCCTCGTGAAAAAATTCGGGCAGATATACAGTCTATCTCCCCTCCTGATGTCGATTTTCTATCGTCTTCCATTATTTCAACTTCTGATGATTGGATCTGGTAGTGGACATGGTGATTTCTTCGGTGGGTTTATTGGAGCCTGATCTCCTTACTCCTATCATGACCCTCGACATGTGTTCCTTCCCAAGTGATTATCTTCCATCCAGGGAAGATCTATTGGAAGCCATGACTGAGTTTTGTCCCTTGACATGGTATCCTTCCAGAGCATTATCCTCTCGGAAGCCATGATCAAGAAGCAGTCACGATCACATTTTCTCTTCTCTGTGGCAAGCTCGGTAAAAGATGAAATGGAGGCCCTGAGCATAGTTCTTTTCCTATGGCAAGCTCGTTAAAAAATGAAACAGAGGCCCTGAGCATAGTTCTTTTCCTGTGTCAAGCTCGTTAAAAAATGAAACAGTCATATCTCTTGAACCTTCTTTTCATCCACCCTTCTCCTTTTTCTCATCTACTAGAGAAATTGGTGACGACCTTAGAGCCGGTGAATGAATTGAATCTTGGAGGGCACGTCTTCAGCCTTTGATGATCTTTCTGGAGTTAAGCCACTAGATCTCAAGCTGGGGGCATACCGAGCTTAGTCTTTGTTCTTTCTTGTGCTCGTAAATACATGAGAATTCATCTGGGTAAACTTTTATCTCTTTTTCGGACCTGTATGGATACACGAAAAAGGAACCCCCTGGAGTCGTCTTTAAGCTCTTTTCAGACTCTCTAAACATGAAAAGATTGTTGAGTGATCTTGCTTCCTTTCCCACTCATTAAAAGGTTTGAAAGGGCATATTTCGAGTGATAATTTATCTCTTTTTCGGCCTCATGAGACTAACATTACGAAAAAGGAAAACATTGGATTCACCTTTAAGTTCTTTTCAAACTCTCTAAACATGAAAAGATTACCGAGCACCTTGTTCTCTTCACGCTCATTAAAGTATTTGAAGAAAACATTTGCTGAGCGATATTTTATCTCTTTTTTGGTCTCATTAGACTACTTTATGAAAAAGAAACTGAGAGAGTTCTCTTTTAAGTGTTTTTCTTTTCCAGACTCTATACTCATGAAAAAACTTCGAGTTTTCTATCTTTGGACTCGTTAAAGCAAACATCGATAGGCCCATACGGGATTGAACCCTTACTCCTTCCAGTTCGTTAAAAAAAGGAAGAGGAACTTACCGAAGGTGAGTTTTATCGAGCATGTGTTACCCTCCTTGAGCTCATTAAATTAAAAAGAGGTAATCGTCTATCTGGATGGGGGAAAAAATTGAAAGAAGCAAGCCAAATAGTTTTTGAGAACATTACCAAGTAACTCTCAGAGTCGCCCTTGAACACGACACTTTGTCTTCGCACACATCTTAATCTGCTAAACCTCTACACTAAACCAATCCTTTGAGTTTTTCTTACTCCTTTGGGTCACCCAATGAAAGTCACAGTATCCACTGCATTATTGTGTTTTGGTCCGTGTCTTGTTTCTTCTGTTGTGCCTTAGTGTTCAAGGGAAGTATCCACCTCGAGAGTCAGCCATGACAAATATCTTGTCTCAATACCTGTGTCAGTCCATGTTCATTTGATATACCAATTACATCTCTGTGTTCATTTTGTGTTGTTGATGGGGGATACATCAAGTCTCTCCTTCGACGATTCTATTCCTCTCGACTTCAACACATTATCTAGGAACTAGACTTAGAAACTAGTTAGTACTTTGGGACCTGCATGCCTCAATGGCAGGCCTCCTCATGTTTGAAAGTGGGTTTATATCATTGACCTCTAATCAGATGATTCCACGCATGTTCGACTTCAACTCATCCATTCACATTCACTGGAATGCACTAGGGTACCTTGGGAATCATTGACATTAATGATGACTTCCCTCGCGCTTGTTAACGGTTTACATCATTGACCGGTAATCAAGTGGTTTCTTCCATGTTCGACATCAGTACATCTATTCACATGGTTATATTTGTACTACATCAAGATTGGTAAGAAGACCCTGGGTTGAGTCATCACTCTTATATGTACTTTGCCCAGGTTGAAAAGGAGTTTATTTTGAATAATGACACATATATTGTCACATAGATCCACTTTGTATTGGTCGTGGCTATGTCTTTTCATCTCATAGATCCACTATGTATTCTTCGTGGCTACGATCAATTTAGGTCATAGGAGTATAGATCCACACTGTATCCTCGGTGGCTATACCTTTTATCAATACAATTATGGATACACAATGTATTTAATGGTAGCCATATCCCGCAAGTATTTATCACCCAAGCATAGGTATGTCGGCCTTGGGTTTGAAACATGTCATAATATTTGTTGGATGCTTGTGTGCAGCTTCTATCAGGTTCTCTGCGTCTATACCCTTGTTTGAAAGTCTACAAAGCATTTCAGTTATCAGTTCTCATATTCTAACTTCATACTTTGGGGGGAAATGTGTTACACATCAAAATTACTCACTTCGATAGTGTCGCAAGTGTCGTCATTGCAAGTGTCGCATTTTGCTGACAAGTGTCGCAAGTGTCAAGAAAAGCATACTGCCATGATGCCTATGTCGTGCCTATAACGACAAAAGGAGGACACTTGAAACATATCAAACACTTGATTTGGAAGAGGAGGAATGGTTAACTGGGCTTATGAACCTCTTGCCATTTGAAAGAACCCAAAAAATTGAGTTTTTGGAGGAGAGCGCTCCCTTATACCTCTCTTAGGAGTGTTGGTGCCCCCCCTTACACTATCTGGGAGCATTATAATGCTTTGATATCCCTTCTAGGGGAGTGATGATGGGTTTAGGGAGTGATGGTGCCCCCCTAAATCCTATTGGGGAGTGTTATAATTCTCTGATGGCCCTTTTGAGGGAGCACTGCCTATTCTGGGCAGCAGTTGGTTTGTTGAGATGAATGGGGGGTGGATCCCTTCAATCCATGAAGGCAGTTGGATTCGAATCCCTAGTCAAACCATGATCTTAGGAAAGATCCCTAACTGAAGGAGGAAAATCCTCAACTCACCCCAAAGATATCTCAAGTGGTTGAGCGTCTCCAAGGCTATATAAGTAGGCTTTCTCATGGTGAAAGGGGGATCTGGATAGAGAATAATACCAAACTTATGATCTCATAAGTGATATTTGGAGAAGCAATTGAAGGCATGAAACCTATGATCTCATAGGAAACATACAGGAGGCTAATCAGTGAAGTTGTTGTCATTCTAATTGTGGAGCTTTTGAGCAGGGGTTAGACAAGGAGAACTTGACAAAACTACTACATTCCATCTACGGCTGTAAGTAACGTTTCCTTCTTATTAATATGATTTTCTTGGCCTATTTCTTTCTAATTTGTGTTTGATATCACATGAATTAGTCTCTAAGTATATAGGTCTATTTCGGACTAAACTTGATAGAGTAGGAAGGTGGTTGTACTTTCGTTTGTCTACAGAGCTTATCGAGAAGTGGAAGATTGGAGCTCAACTCAAAATGTGCAAGGACAAACACCGGTAAAAGGTACATCTTTCCTCCTTCCTCCTCATGCATTAGTTTATGTAGACCTAAAAGGAAGTTAGTGACCATGATAAGCATTTTCTGTCTTAGATTTAAGAGTCTATCTCTTTGAGGACATCTACTTGTCCGCAGGGAGATTTTCCTTCAACAGATGGGTTGGAAGATCCAACAGATGCATGTGAAGACCGCATTTTTGAATGGTCTTATTGAGGAGGAGGTGTATATTGAGCAGCCATTGGGATTTGAGGTGCATGGGAGAGAGTCTCATGTGTGTAGACTGAAGAAGGTATTGTATGGGATGAAACAAGCTCCTAGAGCTTGGTATTCGAGGATTGATGCCTATTTGCAGCAATTGGGTTTTGAGAAGAGTGAGGTGGATCCCAACCTATACTTCATTGTTGTTGGAGAGGATCCTCAAATTATTCTACTATATGTGAATGATCTTTTCATTACAGGGGTAGAGAGACTCATCAGTAGTTGCAAGGAGAGCCTTGCTTCAGAGTTCGAGATGACAGACATTGGACTGATGCATTACTTTTTGGGATTGGAGGTTTGGCAGGAGCCTGGACACATCTTCCCGGGATAGGGGAAGTATGTATGTGATGTTCTGAGCAGATTTCATATGGGAGATAGCAGGCCCATGACCACTCCCATGATTACCAACTGGAAGAATCTTCATGCTTCTAAGTCACAGTTGGTGGATCCCACCTTGTATCGTCAATTGATCAGGTCATTGATGTATTTGGGTAATACCAGGCCAGATATTTGTTTTGCTGTCAACCCTCTCAGTCAGTTCATGGTGGTGCCTAGGAGAGTGCACTAGGTGGCAGTGAAACATGTGCTCAGGTATCTTTATGGTACCATAGATTATGGTTTGGACTATCAGAGAGGAGATGGAGTTCGTCTGGTTGGTTATACAAACTCAGATTGGGCAGCATGTGTCAGTGATAGGAAAAACACTTCAGGGTGTTGTTTTGGATTGGGATCAGCAGTTGTGTCTTGGTTCAGTTGGAAACAAAAGTTAGTGGCTTTGAGTTCTGCAGAGGCTGAGTATATGGCGGCCAGTCAGGCTAGTTGTGAGGCCCTTTGGCTTCACAAGATGTTGGTGGGATTGTTCGGTGTGCAGTTGAGGCCTACCGTGATTTACTGTGATAATCAGAGTTGCATTAAACTCTCGGAGAATCCAGTTTTTCATGACCGGTCTAAGCACATCGAGATTCAATATCACTTCATCCGTGATTATGTTCAAAGAGGAGTTGTGGACCTACAGTACATATCTACAGAGGAGCAGGTTGCAGACATAATCACCAAGGCATTGGGCAGAGGCAAGTTTGTATTTTTCAGGGACAAGCTTGGAGTGGTGAGTAACACTTTCCTCGGTATGAGGGAGTGTTAAATTTTTAATTAAATAAAGTACCAAGGCAAGTGTTTCTCTTCCCTAGGCGCCTAAGGGGGAGAAAGTGCCTAATGTGGGTCCTAGTCATTTAATTTGTGAGATACAAATTAAAAGGTAACTTTGTGACTAAAGTAAGGGTGAGTGAAGAGACATCCAATCTCATCCACTCATCTAATCTAATCTCAATCGTTAGATTAGAAAACCCCTCACCTTCCCTCATGAGGTCGATTAGGGCAAGAGGGCGCACCCATTCTTGGTTTGTTGTTGCATTCTTGTTGAGAGAGCAAGAGAGAGGTCGATCTTGAGAAGAGAGACATCATTTGCTGAAGGAGAGCACACATTCCAAGGCAAAGAGAAGGCACAATTTTCAAGGCAGCAGACAATAAGGAAGAACAGGCCATACCATACGGATTTATCGAGGCCGTACAACATTAAATGTGAACAGAAATTGAGGAGGACAACAACTGCATTTTATGAGAGTATTGGCATGCATTCCAAGGCTGTTGTGCAACATTAATTGGCACAGAAATCGAGGAAGGAGCCAGTCATGATTTTCTGGGCATAGAAAATCTGTACATTCTATATGGACATGTACAAAATTCAAGGGGATGTACTGTCATAAATTTTGAGCATGTTTTTCAAGGTGCTGGCATGTTTTTCAAGGCATTTATACTACTTGTTTTTTCGTACAGTCTTCGCAGAATTTTGGGCTCAAATTTCGAGGACATTTCGTACAACATTTATTTTTGGTAAAGTCGTACAATGTACAGATTTTTGGTTCAAAAATCGAGGATCAAAGCTACAGGAAGTCTAGATAAGTTTGTGTAAATTTTTGAAGATGAATATGCTGTAAACGAATTTCTCAGAAGCCCATAAATAATAAAAATCCCTCTCTCACTGGTTTTCCCTTTCTGGGTTTTTCCAGGGTCGATGTTAGACCAAAAATCCCGGTGTCTATAATTTTCTGAGTTTTTCATTTTGTTGATATTTTATTTTTGCATTTAAAACGATGTTTAGAACCATCATGTTTCAGTTCTAAAGTTTATTTTCTGCTAAGTTTTTATATGTTGATATAAAACTTGGTTTGAGCATTTAACATTGGCTGAAAAATCAGTGAGACTGAAACTCGGTTGGGGTCTGAAAAATTAACACCATCTTGTGGTTTATAGTAGATATTTCTCCCTCTTCCAAATGCTAAAATATCAATCATCACACAACCACACTTTTCTTTCATAAGAACAATTACAATATTTCTTACTTTTCCTTAGATCTGCACCTTTCTACATTCAGAATCCTCAACAATGCTTAAGCCTTTCATAAGCCAACATTTAGAACAATGATTGATCACAATATCCACGAATGAAGATCACAATTTCTCATCAATTCTCAAAGAGTTACTTAATTTCACTCACACCTTCAAATACATGGAGTTCCTATTCTGTCAACAGAAACAAATAGGATTATTACCACAAAGAAATAAAATACATAAAATCCACCATATTATCAATTCACTATTCTATTACATACTATGGATTCACTCTATGGGCCAGTCACCCTCTTGACTTCTATTGCATAATATCTGGCCCCTCCACATAATCATAGACTCACATATTTATAGAAAAAAAAATTCAATAGCGATAGGGTCAACAACAAATCCGATCCTATTCTCAATTGCTAATATCTCTCCTAGAATCTCTAAAATCACTCAAAATATGTTGACTAAATGATTTGTTGTGTTTTCATAGAAGATTTGGATGAAATCAAATCCTTCTAGATTCTAGTGATTACACTCTTTGAGAGAATATAATTATAAACAAATTTATCACTTAATCAAATATCATGGAAATTTGCACTCAATTTGCAGCTCATTGTCCACGTCTCACTTTCTTGAAGCTTGTGTTGGCGATATCTCTGAGGTGGGTTGATACTCCTGCATTAAAAAGTGAGCCAGGAGGGAAATTTTTTATGGGTATTAATTCAAACCCAAATCCCTGAATTTTGGTATCATTGTGTATACACTTTCTATTTTTCTGGTTAAGTGTATGATAGTCCAATCACTAAATAATTGTAAGATGATGGGTGTAGAAAGTCACATCCCATATTTATTTGGGATCATGGGGCTCAAGTACAGTCAAAATTGGGTAGAGTGATTAGTCAACTGGCTTGGATGAAAAGGAAATTGGTATGGCCAAGAAGGGTAGTTTTTACAGGCATGTTTTTGCATGAACAAAGAGAAAAGACAAAAGAAAAAGAGCACTACATCTGGATAAAGAAGGGAGGGAGAATTATAGAGCATTTTTGGAGATAAATATTAAAGAATCAAGTTGACAGGCTTGAAGAGTGGAATCCTATGTGAGTTGCATTGTGTCAAAAAGTTACTCTTGTTTGTTTTCCTAGTAGTTTTCCTAACACTGAATTACCTAGAGTTCCTAATAGTGATATTCCTAGTTACGTATGCCAAAGTGATCCTAATAAATGGATGGGACACTCGATGGACTGAGAGAAGTGAAGGGATACATCCCTTGGATTTGGAAGGTCAAGAGGAAGAGAGATAGAGGAAATTTTGGATAGTTGTAGGAGAATACTAGTGGGTTGTGTGATATCTGAGATGTGAGCCGACTGTGAGAGACATCCATTTCTTTTGGATTCCTAGACCTAGATCGAGAGTGACCTATCGTTGATATTTGGAACAACAAGTCTATGGTGAGGTGGAAAGTTTGTCCCAAGCAGTTGGTTGCACAAATTTTTTAAAAGATAACTGTTTATCTATTTTTTGAGTTAACTTATGATTTTAACTGATGTGCATTTTACTCCGTGAATGTGAATTATTTATATGTTTTTGTATATGAGTTTATTTATGAGAACACACTTATATTGAGAGGGGGGGTGAATCAGTATAAGACAATTTTTTTAGTTTTTCAAACATACATCAACCATAAGAAAAAAATCACATATTAACTACATAACATGGAACACAAGATTTACGTGGAAATCCTTTCAGGAGAAAACCAAAAACCATTTCTTTCTAATTATTTGTAGGAACCAACCTATTGTTACAAGTATTTGCAAGAACCAACCTATTGGAGACATCAGTTCCCACTAATACAAATCTTGGTAGGCACCAACCTACTGGAGACACCATTTCTCACTGATAAAAATATTGGTAGGAACCAACCTAATCTTATAGATCTTCGTAAACACCAATATAATCGAGACACCAATCCCCACTACTAAGAACCAACTTAGCAAGAGACACAAATCTCTTTCACATTTTCGTAGATACCAATCTACTAAATACATCAATCCCCACTGCTAAGAGCCAACTTAGCACAATACACCAATATCTTATAGATTTTCGTAGACACAAACATATTAGAGACACCAATCCCCACTCCTAAGCACCAACTTAGCAAGAGACACCAATCTTTCAGCTGCACCAACCTTCATTGAATCTGCTTTCCATTTCTTCCTGCACCGATTCTACACAAATATATTTCCTATGTCTTTGTGAAATCTAAGGGTCGGAAACATCCTAAAGGATCGTTTATAGAAAAAGTGCCAAGATGGCCCATTTGAAACTGATTTCGGGAGCATTCATGAACACTAACTTCCACATAGAATATCTACATAAGTATAGTAAACAAGCATCTGATATTTTTACCACATGTACACCAATATATTTCCTTTGTCTCTACAAAATATTAGGGTTTGAAACATCAAATAAAATAATTTATAGCAAAAGTAACAAACTAACCAGTTTGAAACTGAATTTAGGAGCATTCAGGAACCCTAACTTCCATAGGGAATATCTCCAAATGTAGAATGAACTAACACCTGATATTTTTACCACATGTACACCAAGGTATATACTCTATCTCCACAAAATCACATGGTTTGTAACATTAAAGAAAATAAGTTATAGCAAAAGTTCCAAGCTATCTGTTTGAAGCATTTTTCAGGAGCATTGAGGAACCTTAACTTCCATAGGGCATATCTCCGAGAGTATAGAAAACTAACATATTATATTTTTTCCACATTTATAGTAAGACATATCCTTTGTATCTACAAACTCTCAGGGTATGAAATGTCCTAGAAAACAATTATCGTGAAAATGCCAAGATGACTTGAAACTGATTTCACAATTCAATATTTGCTAATCCATTTTTCACACTCACACTTTCTATCAATGCTTTCTATTTTTATACTTTTTCATAACCCTTCATGAAGGAACATGTCCATTAATTAAATAATTAATTCTCAATACCATGGGGAAAATACCCCAAACCCATGGGTTTGAAACCTTGAAACCTTGAAACCACCATTTCACTTTTTACTTTTTCACATGCACCCCTTTTTAATATAGTTGTAAACCTATATATATATATATATATATATATATATATATATAAACCATCTTGGAAATGTTTTCTGTGTTGTAATTTCATAGTATGACATTAATGACATCATTAATCCTTTGACATCAATGAAAATAATTTCAACAATTCATTTGTTGCATTCATGTTATGCCAACATGTTTTAGCTGCATATAGTTATGGGTATCTAAATCTAGTTGAATCTGTGTATAATTCGTAGTAGGTAAGCTACAAAAATTTAGTTAGAAGAAAAATATTGTTTTTATGTGTATTATGAGTAGTTGTGTTCCTTAGTTAAGTTGGGGGAAAGTTATGATGCAGGAGCATCGCAAATATCAAGCGAGCGTGGAGCAAGCGCAACGCAATTTTTTTGAGCACATGATAATTGCTTGAAAACTTTTTTTTTGGATTGATGCGCCAAATCTTTAATGAAGCCATTTATGAAGGGGCACATTTGTATATTGTATTGGAATTTGAGCGATTCACTCTCATCCTTAGAAGATAGGAGGCATTTAAACTAGTTAATGCAGGTAGATAGAATTGAATTCATAGATTAGACAGTTTTAGAAAGAAGGAGGGAAAATGAATATAGACACCCTCATTGTACATTGTAGGATCAGCATGAAGGTTGAAGCAGGAAGAGCACAGAAGAGAAGTAGAGAGATGTAGAAGAACATCCATGTATAGATCTTGAATTAATAGAAGAAGTTGATTCAAATCCATGGTTTGTGTCTGGTCTCTGTGTGTTGATGTTAAATGATGTGCTCATGAGTGTTTGTTTCCTATTATGCATTCTCTTTATTGCTATGTATGTGATTTCATGTTTGATTTTGAAATTTGAGGGGAAGAAGAAATGAGTTTCAATTGTTTCTCTATCTGAGAAAGGATTCCTGCAAGGAGTGCAGTTGAAGTCGTCCGCCAGGAGTGCGTTGACAGCAGGCTCAGATAGTTGAACTTTTGTTCTCATTTACCCAGACGTTAAATTGAGTTATAGAGGCCATTCAAGGAGTGCACAGGCAGAGGAAGTCTCAATTGTGAATCTGAGTGAAGAGTTGAAGGACTGTTGTCGCAGGTGTGCGCAGAGTTAAGGAGTTCTCAGATATCTCGATAATATATGAAGATTTCTGAAAGGAGTGCGTGCAAGGACCCTCTTCGAGGTTGAAGTTTGTGTGGAAACTCAGGAGGGATAAGGCCCTTAGGCTCATTGAAGAGAAGCACTGGACGTTCATGCCGTGGAGTGTGTAAACCAGGCGTTGCATAGTTGCACCATAGGAAGACAAGTTCCGTGGAGGAACACTCAGTTATTTTCAAGAAATCCTGAAGGAGGAAGAAATCGATGGTCAGGGTCTTGTGGAGAGGATTGGTGAAATCCCGCCAGCCATTGGATCTTTCAAAGAGGCGAGGAGGTTATGGCCATGTTCAGATTCCAAGATCGAGGGGTCGTGAGCTGTTGGATCGGTGTCAGTTAACTATCAACCGTCCAAGTTGATAGGAGTTGCACGGGATTTAAGTCCCTGTGAGCGGAGGGAAACCCCTGAGAAGACATCGAAGTTTGGTCATCGGGGTTCACACAAGTGAAGTGGTTAGACTTTTCATTTGGGTGAAGTCTGAGGTTCGATCTGGACCGTCCATCATTTGGGACGTGTGTCAGAAGATCTAACGAAGTCAGGGTTCACGAGAGCAGAAGATCGGGAATTTCCGTAGGAATACCCTGGCATAATCTGAGTTGTCTGTTCAGGGAGACAGGTGTTAGGAATCTAAGGAGAGTCAGGATATCCAGCGTCGGGAAATCAGAGTTCCCGAGGACAAGAAAATTGGGACATCACAAGTCTCAAAACCCCGGAGAAATCGGGACCGCCCATCAGAGGAGGACGCGTGGAGGCAATCAGCGCCATCGGGAAAAATCCCGACAGGAAGTTGTTAATGGGGGTTTGAGTCATTGGGATATCGAGGATCCTGGTAACAAAGTGTCTACGCATTTTAGAATCGCAAACCGTGAAACCTCGACGAGGAAAAAGGTGCACCATGCGGCCAGCTGTTAGGACGGCGGAAAGAAGGGAAGTTTCATTAAGGGAACCAGCTGTCAGTAGAATGGCAAATCGGGATTCGAGGAGTCGGGAATCCTGAGGGAAAGTGTATTTGAAATTGGAATGCTAGAAACCCCGATGGGAGTTATGGCTGTGGTCATATAGGGGAGATCACATGGACCAGGCATAGTCAGGAGGGGCTAAGGCAATAAAGGAGTGTATCGAGGATCGAGGATCGGTAAACCAAATTGTTTGGACACTTCAAATGTCAAATTCCCGATAGGAGGGACCCCGATCACAAAGGAAAAAGGCCAACGTTGATTTCCCGATCGATAAGTGAGATCTTTTGGGGAACTATTGTGGGTGGGGAAAATTACCGATAGGGAATTAGAAGATCTTTTCAGTTCTTCGGGTTGAGGAAGGAGGAGGTCCTATAAACGGACATGCCTGAGGGTGTGCCTGCGTCAAGTGGTATCAGAGCTTAGAAAATTCTTTGCTTTCTGTAGCAGAGAAGAAGGAAATTCACCATGCCGCCAAATATATGAGACAGACAATCACCCGATCCAGGGGAGGAAAGGGAAACGCCCATAGGTAGGGGTAGGCAAGTGCAGAACCTAGACATGGAGAGAGAAGTGCATAATCTTCGTGCCATAATGGAGGACATGGAGACATCACAAAGGCACAAAGCTGATGAAGGAGATATCAGTGAGTCTGAAAATGAAGATGATGCTTGACATGGAGACAAAGAAATCCCTGCAGAAGATGCAGCAACTGAACGCTTACTTAAATCTATTGCAAGAATGGGTGCAAAGGTGAAAATGGACGTTCTAGTTTATGAGGGAAATCTAGATGTAGAAGAGATTATAGACTGGATTATAGCTCTGGACACCTATTTTTATTATGAAGATGTTGAAGAGGAAAAGAAGGTCAGGCATGCCGTCACGATATTAAAAGGACATGCAGCCCTATGGTGGGATGAACTACAAGCTGACAGGTGTTGCCAAGGCAAGCAGAAAATTAAGAGCTGGGACAAGATGATTGCAAAAATGAAAGAAAAATTCATTCCCAGGGACTATCAAATTTCTCTGTTCAGGAGGATGCAGAACCTGAGACAGAAGCTGATGACAATGAAGGAGTATACTGAGGAATTTTACAGGTTGAATATCAGGGCAGGTCATCGCTAAAGAAATGATGAGAAAGTGGCCAGGTATATGAATGGCCTGAGATATGATATCCAGGATGAGATGAGTATGGAAAACATTCGAATGGTGGAGGATGCCTATCAAATGGCTTTGAAAGATGAAGAGAATCTGATCCGTAAGAAAGGTCAGCGAGGCCGAGGCAGAAGTCAGCCCAAAGGCAAAGCAGTTGCCCAGGACAAATACCAGAAGCCCAAGGACGACTGGAAAAAGCCTCAGACTAGAACTGAGAGAGGTGGAAGTTCACAGCAAGGACAGCATGCTGAACAGAGAGGTCAACATACAGAGAAGAGAGGAGGATATGTCGATAACAATATGTTTCCTCGTACCAGAGGTAGAGGAAGAGGAAGAGGTGGAGTAATCACATGCTTCACGTGTGGGAAAAATGGACACAGGTCATTCGAGTGTCTAGAAAAAAAGAAGGATGGAGGAGAGACTCACATCTCCGAGGCACATAGGCAAGATGTTGAGGTAGAATATGCTGAAGGCGGAAGATCGCTGGTGATGCGGAAGGTCCTTTTGACGCCAGAGAAGGAGATGGAGAATTCAGCGCAGAGGAACAATATTTTTAGGACTACTTGCAAGACCAAGGATAGAGTGTGCAAAGTCATTTTGGACAGCGGTAGCACGGATAATCTCATTTCAACCGAAATGGTAGAGAAGCTGGAGTTGGAGACGACTGACCACCCGAGTCCATACAAAGTTTCATGGCTACAGAAGGGACATCAGGTAAATGTCACTAAACAGTGTTTAGTTGAATTCAAAATAGGAGGGTATAATGATAAAATACTCTGTGATGTCATTCCTATGGATGTTTGTCATCTATTGTTGGGTAGACCATGGAAATATGATAGAAATGTGATTCATGATGGGAAGATGAATACATATACCCTAAAGAAGAATGGGAGAACCCATATGTTGCATCAAATTGAGGATAAGTAAGTGAAGCGGGAAGTGAGTAACACTATACTTCTCATGAGTGGGAAGGAACTTCTTACGGAGGTGAAGAAGAAGGAGTATCCACAATTCTTTGTGGTCAAAAAACTGAAGATTTTTCTGACTAGAACAAGAGTGGATGATTTACCAGAAGAAGTTCAGGGACTGCTTGAAGAGTTCGCTGATATTGTAGTGGACGAACTACCTCGTTCGTTGCCACCGATGAGAAGTGTGATTCATCACATTGATCTCATACCAGGAGCTAGTTTACCAAACAAAGGCGCATACAGATTGATGCCACAGGAGAATGAAGAAGTTAAAAGATAGGTCTAGGAGTTGTTGGACAAAGGTTTGGTCAGGGAAAGCTTGAATCCATGTGCTATTCCAACAGTAGTCAGTCTGAAGAAAGATGGAGGCTGGAGGATGTGCACTGATTCAAGAACGATTAACAAGATAACCATCAGGTATAGATTCCCATTGCCTAGAATGGATGATTTAATGGATTGCTTGAGTGGGGAAAAATACTTTTCAAAGATTGATCTGAAAAGCGGATATCACCAGATTCGCATGAGGGAATGGTTTGTCAACGAAGGACTATATGAATGGTTTGTCATGCCGTTTGGCTTGACAAATGCGTCGAGTACCTTTATGAGGTTAATGAATGAAGTTCTGAGGGAATTCATCGGGAAGTCCATTCTAGATTGTATATGGCACACAACCAAGAGAAGTTTCTGACTTAAGGGATTCAGAACAGACTGTGACTAGGAGTTCAAGTGCCGAAGAGTTCGCAGAGGCGATGAAAGAACTTCACGTCCAGGTGAAGTAGCGACTGCTAGACTCAAGTCACAAATATAAGCGCAGAGCTGACTAGCAGAAGAGACAACTTCAGTTCGAGGTTGGTGAATTAGTTCTAGCACACTTAAGGAAATAAATGTTCCTGAGGGGAACATACAATAAATTGAAAATGAAGAAAATCGGGCCATGTAAGGTCTTGAAGAAATTGGGAGAAAATGCTTATGAGATTGAGTTACCGGATGGGATCAAAATATCTCCGATATTCAATGTCGCAGATTTATATCCATATAAAGATAAGGAAGCAGGAATAGAAGGTGAACATCCAGAGGTTCAGTGGAAAAAGCAGATGCCAGTTGCAGAGAAGCCATAGATGGAACAACTACTGGATAAATGAGTAGGCAAGAAGACAAGAAGGAAAGAATACTATGAGTATCTAGTCAAATGGAAGGGCCATCCAGTGAAAGATGCCAGCTAGGAGAATGAAGAAGAGATACAGAAGCATGGATACACCATGCAGGATCTCATGGACAGGATTCCATGAAATTTTTCAAGTGAGGGAGTATGATGCAGGAGCATCACAAATATCAAGCGAGTGTGGAGCAAGCGCAACTCAATTTTTTTGAGCACATGATAATTGCTTGAAAACGTTTTTTTTGGATTGATGCGCCAAATATTTAATGAAGCCATTTATGAAGGGGCACCTTTGTATATTGTATTGGACTTTGAGTGATTTGCTCTCGTCCTTAGTAGATAAGAGGCATTTAAACTAGTTAATGCAGGTATATAGAATTGAATTCATATATTAGATAGTTTTAGAAAGAAGGAGGGAAAACGGATATAGACACCCTCATTGTACATTGTAGGATTAGCATGAAGGTTGAAGCAGGAAGAGCATAGAAGAGAAGCACAGAGATGTAGAAGAACATCCATGTATAGATCTTGAATTAATAGAAGAAGTTGATTCAAATCCATGGTTTGTGTCTGGTCTTTGTGTGTTGATGTTAAACGATGTGCTCATGAGTGTTTGTTTCCTTTTATGCATTCGCTTTATTGCTATGTATGTGATTTCATGTTTGAGTTTAAAATCTGAGGGGAAGAAGAAATGAGTTTCAATTTTTTCTCTATCTGAGCAAGGATTCCTGCAAGGATTGCAGTTGAAGTCGTCCGGCAGGAGTGCATTAACAGCAGGCTCAGATAGTTGAACTTTTGTTCTCCTTTACCCAGAAGTGAAATTGAGTTATAGAGGCCATGCAAGGAGTGCGCAGGTAGAGGAAGTCTCAGTTGTGAATCTGAGTGAAGAGTTGAAGGAATACTGTCACAGGTGTGCACAGAGTCAAGGAGTTCTCAGATATCTCGAGAATATCTGAAGATTTCCAAAAGGAGTGCGTGCAAGGACCCTCTTCGAGGTTGAATTTAGTGTGGAAACTCGGGAGGGATAAGTCCCTTAGGCTCATCGAAGAGAATCACTGGAAGTTCGTGTTGTGGAGTGTGTAAACTAGGCGTTGCATAGTTGCACCGCAGGAAGACAAGTTCCGTGGAGGAACACTCAGTTATTTTCAAGAATTCCTCAAGGAGGAAGAAATCGACAGTCAGGGTCTTGCGGAGAGGATTGGTGAAATCCCACCAGCCGTTGGATATGTCAAAGAGGTGAGGAGGTTACGGCTACGTTCGGAGTCCAAGCTCGAGGGGTCGTCAGCTGTTGGATCAATGTCAGTTAACTGTCAACCGTCCGGGTCGACAGGAGTTGCATGGGATTTAAGTCCCTGTGAGCGGAGGGAAACCCCTGAGAAGACATTAGAGTTTGGTCATCGGGGTTCAGACAAGTGAAGTGGTTAGACTTTGCATTTGGGTGAAGTCTGAGGTTCGATCTGGATCGTCCATCATTTGGGACACATGTCAGAAGATCTGATGAAGTCGGGGTTCACGAGAGTAGAAGATTGGGAATTTCCGTAGGAAAACCCCGGCATAATCTGAGCCGTCTGTTCAGGGAGATAGGTGTCAGGAATCCGAGGAGAGTCGGGATATCCGGCGTCGGGAAATCGGAGTTCCTGAGGACAAGAAAATTGGGACATCACAAGTATCAAAACCCTGGAGAAATCGGGACTGTCCATCGGAGGAGGACGCATGGAGGCAATCAACGCCATCCAGAAAAATCTCGACAAGAATTTTTTGATCGGGGTTTGAGTCATTAGGATATCAGGGATCCTGGTAACAAAGTGTCTATGCATTTTGGAATCACGAACTGCGAAACCCCGACGAGGAAAAAGGTGCACCGTGTGGCCAGCTGTCAGCATAACAGAAAAAAAGGAAACCCCATTAAGGGAACCAGATGTCAGTAGAATGGAAAATCAGGATTCGAGGAGTCGGGAATCCTGAGGGCAAGTGTATTTTGACATTGGAATGCTCGAAACCCCAATGGGAGTTATGGCTGCGGTCATATAAGGGATATCACATGGACAAGGCATAGTCAGGAGGGGCTAAGGCAATAAAGGAGTGTATCAAGGATCGAGGATCAGTAAACCAAATTATTTGGACACTTCAAATGTCAAATTCCCGATAGGAGGGACCCCGATCACAAAGGAAAAAGGCCAACATTGATTTTCCGATCTATAAGGGAGATCTTTTGGAGAACTGTTGTGGGTGGGGAAAATTCCCGATAGGGAATTAGAAGAGCTTTTCAGTTCTTCGGGCCAAGGAAGGAGGAGGTCTTGTGAGCGAACGTGCCTGAGGGTGCGCCTGTGTCAAGTTACATAATATGTGCTTAAAAAATTAAAGGCAAGAAAAAGGTGTATTATTCATGTTTAATACAAATATTTTGAGAGTAATTCATGTTTACTATATGAATAATTCATGTTCCACCTATATTTTTATCTAGTCAAAGTATACAAATAGGGAATTGGCTAGCCCATGTTATGTTTTTGTCTTGACCTAGAAGACACAACAACTTTTATTTCCCCTCTCCCTCTTTGTTTATCCAATATATCTTCATTCAATTAAAGATATTGCAACTAATGTAGGATCTCTTAATTTAGATATATTTTATTTCCCGTCTCCCTCTTTGTTTGTCCAATATTTCTCCATTCAATGAAAGAGATTGAAACTAATATAGGCTATGTTAGTTTAGAGTATATATGGACATTTTAAAAATAAATGGAGGTAAAATTTGCCTTTCTAAATATACATTTTTCAATTAACGATGCCTCTTCAACTCATAAGAGGTGTTTTCCACCATGCCTATTTAATTTTGTATCTTGGACAATTATTTTCACACCGGTTTGTGTCTAACATGTGAAAATTCTCATTAATGCCTCTCAAAAATTTGGAAATTCACTTTAATAATTTTATTTTTTTTGTTAATTTGTTTGGAACTTCCTTCTTGGCAGTGGGATTAACCTTTGCCTTGAGAAACCATGACTCAGGGGCATCTAAGTCATCAAAGTCACCTGGGGATCACACCTGGCCTGAGCCACACCAACCCTTAACATGGTTGGATTTTTTGTCCCCGCAGGTTTCGAACCGGTGACTTTTCAACACGGAGTGGCTTAACAACACACTCTGTCACCGACTGTCCTACACCTCGGGGACTTTAATAATTTTATTTATTAAAGTGAATTCCATTTTATAATTAATGTAGGCTAATTTAATGAAATTCCTAAGTTTTTAGCATTAGTGAATTATATTGATTAAATTAATGTTAGCCATTGATCTCAAGTAAGGTGAGATTTAATATCAACTATTGATCATTTTGGAGATTAGGGTTAGGGATCAACTCAATATTATAAAATGAATCCAAGGTGAGAGGAGGAGACAAACAAGCAAGAATTCAGTGACTCATTTGAGAGTGGAGAAGGACTTTCACTCTGCATATTTGGTAAGGGAGAAAATGACAACAACTAGAATACCTTTTAGGAGGTCATACGAGTAGGGTAGAGGCCTCAATTGTTTGTTGGAGGGGTCGTACATGCCATACATGTTGATGTTTGTAGCATTGGACATGTACTTTCTCACAAGTGTAAGTTTCCAGACATGTGGAAGTTAGCCAAAGCCTTGTAACTTAGTAATTTATTTTAATTAAAGGAATTATTAAAATAAAGTGCATTTATTAATTAGTTTAGTTTGATTTAATGAAATGCTAAAGTTAAATTAGCATTAATGAACTAAATCTTATCCATTGATCTCAATTGAGGTGAGATTTAATCTTAACCATCAATCACTTTGGAGATTAGGTTTAGGTTATAACTCAATATTATAAAAGAAAGGCTAGGGTAAAGGAGTACATACTCTTGGGAGAGAAAAGAAGGACTTTTGATCAAATTCTTGAGTCATAAAGGACTGCGATTCAAGAAGATATTGAATAGGTTAAGAAGGATTTTCATATAGAGATCAATATAGGTGAGGGAGAAGAGAGAATAAGGGAATCCAAAAGAAGATCCAACACATTAGATCTACAACAATGCAAACGAGTTTTACACACTTTACAGGTCACTCAGGGAACATGTGTACATGGTCTACAGTGTAGGAAATTGTGTACATACATGGGTGATTGTGAGGAAAGAGGCATACATATTTGAGAAGGGGAATGCACATGGTTGTACAACTGCCAAGGAATTTCTAGGGTTTGCGGGTTCTTTATATAGTTTTTTATATTTCTCTATGGGCCATTTTCTCGATAAGGGAGTTGTTGTAAGATTTTATATTGTTCTAATGATAAGCTAATTTGAAGGGAAAAATATATGTGTATTGTGTATGAGATTTTTTTTCCAATATTGATGAATTCCATTGTTTATTTAAGTTGATTATTCTAGTTAGTGTATTTTGTTTTGTGAGATGCTAATTTGATTTACAACAAGGAAATCACTAGTAAACAATATACCTAGGTGTTGGGATTAGAAAATCAACATGGTATCACAGATTTCACTCTGAGAGGTACCCAGATTTTAGATTCAAAGTAGTTTGTAGAAGATCTCTTAGATCTATAAGGATGTGTTTGTAGATCTATAAAATAGCAGTAAAAAATCGAAGGACATATTTCAAGGAAACAATCGTACAACAATAGAACCTATTTTTGTAGTCATGCGGAGATAAATGTAAGTAGAAGTAGAGAATAGCATGTACATATGCGGGAATACAAAGAGAAAAGTGTGTATATACATGTTTCACATGTCTGACAGAGCACATACAAGTCTGTATAGGGGCACTTTCAACAATATATTATTTCCAAGATAGATTATCAAATCTAAGGGATGTCAACATCATGTATTATATTTGAAGACAAATTCGATGGAGAATCCAACTTCCTATATTGGAAAGAAAGCGTTACATTGCTTTTGAAGGAATATGATCATTGGGGGATTGTTGACAAAGTAGTTCCTTCACTGAAATATACAAAATAATTGAAAACTCACGAGAAGAAGGAGATAAAATCCCAATGGGTGATATTGGATGTAGCAAAGGATCATTTGATTCCTCTCTTATTGAAGAATATGATCAAGGAAAAGTTGGATGCCCTGGTAATTTTATTCCAGAGTGATAAATTGAATAGGAAGATGATATCAAGAAATAAAATAAAATCAATGCAAATATTTATATTTGACAATGTTACCAACTACTTCATGAGGATCAATCAGGTACATGATTATCTTACAATTATTGGGGAGAAATAAATGACATAAAACTTGTAAATGTGTCACTGAATGGTTTCTGAAAGTCTTGGGAACCATTTGTCAAGGGATTCTGCACCTGGGAAAATATTCCATATTGGCAGAGGCTTTGGGATGATTGAATCTAGGAAGATAATAAGGAGGATTATAAATCCAACAAGCAAGAATATGGAGAGGAGAACCTGACTTTGGCTAGTCATGCCTAGAAGAGCAAAGGAAAAGTTTCCAAGGGTAACAATGAGAGGAAAAATTCATGGTTGGGGAAGAAGGAATTGAGTAACATCAAGTGCTTCATGTGCCACAATAATGGGAACTACACATCAAAATGTTCAAAGAAGAAGAATAGGAAAGAGAATATGTAGACAACAACATTATAAAAGACACAATTATATGAGTTTGAAACAAAGATTGAAAAGGACTTCTCGTTGGTCTCTCTTCTCTTTGCTAGGCATTCAACAGTCTGACAGAGAAGGAATTAGGGACCCATGTGGAGCTTGGTGTTGATTCCAAGTATGCAATGAAGGGGGAGGGAACTATTTGGTTTAATCTTGAGTCAAGAGGTTCCTTGGAGGCCCAAGATGTTCTTTATGTACCAAAATTGAAGAATAATTTGTAATCAGTCTTATTTTTTGAGGACAGAGAATTTTCCGTCATGTTTAAGAAATGACAAGTACTCATATGTACAAAGGGAGATAGCCTTGAAATAATAGTGAGCATAGGGGTTAGAGAGGGAAATTTATGCATGTTGCAGGGAAATATTGTTCATAGGTCCAAGGGGATATTAGATCTTATCCATTCATGTGAATGGACAGATTTCAATGGTAGAGGACGAGGAGCAAGATGATTCAAAGGGAGAAATGTTTTTAGAGACTTCCAGTTTAAGGAGTCAACCTTCAGGTGGGGAGGAGGAGTTATCCCCTTCCGATTCTATCAAAAGACACAATTGGTATGAAATGACATTGAGGGATGACTAGGATAAAGTTGAGTCTCCTAGGAGTACAGTTAGGGAGAGTAAGTCTCCAAATAATTTTCCAAACTTCGTGGTGCTAATGAGAAACATCATTTATTATGAGAATTCTAGCGCTCAAGAATCAATATATCAACATGTTTAGATGTATTCCATGGGGCAGGATGATGTGTAGGATATTGTGCTAGGCTCGGAGGGATAACCAGTTCCAGGTGGTAGAAGTACCTTCCTCGCTGAGAGGGACTATTGTTTTTTGTAGCATCATACAGGTACTTCCATACAGGTCTAAGTGTCTAGATGTGTGGAATTCATCCAAATACTTATACATTAGTAATTTACTTTAATTAAAGTAATTATTAGCGTAAAGTTCTTTTATTAATTAGTTAAGTTTAATTTAATGAAATGCTAAAGTTATTAGCATTAGTGAATTAAATATTATCCATTGATCTAAAGTGAGGTGATATTTAATCTCAATCATCAATCACTTTAGATATTAGGGTTAGGTAATAACTCAATATTATAAAAGAAAGGATAGGGTCAAAGAGGGCATATTTTTGGGAGAGAAAAGAAGAACTTGTTCTCAAGTTATTGAGTTAGGAAGTGTTGTGATTCAAGGAGATCTCAAAAAGGTGAAGAAGGACTTTCATTTAGAGATTAGTACATGTTAAAGAGAAGAGAGAATAGGGGAAACTGCAATAATATGTAGAATATCGGAGCCACAACAATAGGGACCAGCTATACATGCTTTACATGTCACTTAGGGTTCCTGTGTATGTGCTATATATAGTGCAAGAAAAAATGTACATATGTGGGTGATAGTGAGGAAAGGCATGTACAGATATGAGAAGGTGAATGTATGGGGTTGTATAGTATCCAAGGAGTTTCTAGGTTTTTCAGGTGCTATATATAGTTTTATGTATTTCTCTATGGGCCATTTTCCCAATAAGGAATCCCTTGTAAGATTTGATATTATTCTAATAATATGCTAATTTGAAGGGAAGAATGTAGTTTCATATTTTTTACGAGATTTGGCTTCTAGTATTGCTTCCTTTGTTTATTTAAGTTGATTATTCCAGTGAGTGTAAATATTTTATTTTGTGGGATGCTAATTTGATTTATAGTAAGGAAATCACTAGTAAACAATATACTTGGGTGTCGGAATTAGAAAATCAACAATATAGCCCAACATGGGTCGTATAATCATTCAACAGTCATAGAACAAGGCATGATCCTATTTTATAAGATTTATAAGCCATATAATGAGTTCGTAAAGGAGGGTTGTACATGCCATACAGTAGCAACACTAGGCATAGGGGTTTATGAGGTATATTTGTAGGAAGAGGGTTTCTCAAAGGGTAGATTTTCTTAGTTTGTTGTTGGTTGTATTTTCTCCATTGGGTCATTTTCCCAATAAGGGAGCCCTTGTATGCTTGGATATTATTTTAATGAAAGAATATTTGAAGGGAATAAATTTGTTGTGCCATTGTGCGATTGGTTTCCATTTTTTTCCGCTATTTTTCCTTTTTATTATTTCAGCAAGTGTAAATTATTCAATGAGCTGCAATTTAATTTTTTAGCAAGAAAATCACTAGGAAATAATTTATCTAGGGATGGGATTAGAAAATTAACATGGTATCAGATAAATAACTCTGAAGGGAAGTTGAATTCAAAATATTTTTGCAGCTCTATAAATCAATAGGGTTAATTCCATGAAAGTTTTGATCATATATAGAAATGGTAGCAGCTGCTCTTAGGTTTGAAGAGCAGTTGGGTGGAAAATCTAACTTCATGTCCTGGAAAAAAAAAGTTGATTTTCTTTTGAAGGAACATGACCTTTGGGAGATTGTGGGGAAGGTTTTTCCTCCCTCAACAAATGAAACTCAGTTGGTGGATCATGAAAAGAAGGAAATTGAATCCCAGATAGTAATCATGGATTCCATGAAGGACCATTTGATCCCTGGCATGGTAGAGAAGGAGTCGATGAGAGAGATGTTCAAGGCTATTCCAAAGTGATAACTTGAATAGGAATATAAAATTGATAAATAAGCTTAGATCTATATAGATGTCAATATCTAACAATGTTACCAGCTAATTCATGAGGATCACCTAGACATATGACCATCTTGCAGTCATTGGGGAGAAAGTGGATGACATAGAACTTGTTAATGTGGAATTTATTGGGTTCACCAAGCCCTCAGAACCATTTTTCAAGGGGATATGCATTCGAGAGAAAATTCCATATTGACAGAGGCTTTGGGATGATTACATATAGGAAGAGATTAGGGAGGAGTACAAATCTATCAAGCAAGGAGGTAGTGACGAGAACATGTCGCTTGTAAATTATACAAGAAAGGGAAAAGGAAAAGGCTCCAACAAGAAGGGTAACAGTGAGGGAGAAACCTCGCATATAGGGAAGAAGAAAGACTTAAATAAGGTTAAGAGCTTCACATGCCCCAAGAGTGGGAATTATGCATCTCATTGTCCGAAGAAGAAGAGAAGGAAAGGAAAATTACAACAAGTAGAAACATTTGTTGAGACTTAGTTAAATGAGTTTGTTGTGAAGTTTGAGAGTGAATTCTCACTAGTTTCTTGCCTTTCCACCAGCATAGTTGTCAGGGGTGTTTGGTACTTGAAAATGGTGTATCACATGAAATAACATAAGAAAAAGAGATATTTAGTATTCTGATAGAGACATACTCAAGGATCCATGTGGAGCTTTGTGATGATGCCAAGTATGTCGTGAAGGGAGATGGAACAATATTGTTCCAACTTGATCTAGGAGGTTCGTTTGATGCCCAAGATGTGCTATATGTGTTGGGATTGAAGAAGAACTTGATATCAGTCTCAGTAATGAAGGAGAATGGTTTTCCATTATATTTCAGAGAGGAAAATTACTCATACGTCCAAAGGGAGATATCCCTGACACAGTAGTGAGGATTGGGGTTAGAGAGGGAAAATTATATAAGTTGCAAGGGAATCATGTTTAGGCCTTGGTACATGATAGTGACAACTCATGAGAGCTATGTGATAAGAGGATGGGACACCTGCATTACAGTTCATTGTTGATTCCGAGGGAGATTGTCACTGGTCTTCCAAAGTTCAATGTTGAGCAGCAGGGTGTGTGAAAAAGGTGTGCACTTGGAAACAATGTCAAGGATTCTTTTCCAAGAAGTGAGAGTAAGTCCATGGGAATATTGGATATTATTCATTCATATATGTGTGGATTGAATTAATTAGTATCAATGTAGGGAGTGTCATACTATCTGGCATTCATTGATGATATTTCCAGGAAAACCTAGATCTTCTTTATGAATACCAAGGATGAGGTGTTTAATCAGTTATGAGAGTTTAAGCCCTAGCTAGGGAACCATATAGGGAAAAATACAAAGGCCTCGATTTCAGATAATGGGGCCAAGTACACCTCCAATGAATTCAAGGATTTCTACAAGCAAGTAGGGATTAAGTGGGAGTTGATAATCTCATACAACTCTCAGTAGAATGGGGTCGGGGAGATAAATAATCGGTCCATAATTAGTTTGGTGAAGGATATGATTCATGACCAGGGTATACCCATGTTTCTATGGGAAGAGGCATGTAACACATCAATGTATTTAAATAACAAGAGTTCTCACAGGATATTGGGGGACATGACTCCCAAGGAGGCTTTCACAAGAGTGAAGCCAAAGATAAGACATTTGAGGATATTTGGTTGTCAAGTTTAGATCCATGTGCTGGTGTAGAAGATAATAAAGTTAGATCCTTCAAGAGAGAAACTAAAACTTCTAGGGTGCAACGATACCTCAAAGGCTTACATGATCTTCATACTAGTGCAAACAAAGTTACCAACTTAACAACAACTCTCTACACTTCTCAGGTTTTTAGAGGTCGCATTCAGTGTCTATTTTTACTCTCGAAACAAAAAGTTGTGCTACCAGTAGCACCATTTTTCTAGGGGTGGTAAAAATTATGACATGTTTC
>JZKD02S0124624.1:664860-751595 GCA_000966675.3 Picea glauca
AACCCTTAAATCTTATACCTCAAGCTATTTGCTAACCATTCCTAACCCTAGATTAGACTAATCTACTAAAATTCTTGTTGTTGTTACAAAAGTAGGCTACAACCAATTATTATAGTAGTAAAAGCTCCTAAAAAAAATTGTTAAAGTTGATTTTTACATTGCCTCGTTATCTTCTGACAAGTATTAGTATATTTCTATTGTTAGATTATCATTTTGGGTCATTTTGAAGCTTGTTTAAGGAAATAATTCTGAAGCCATCATAATATATACATTGTTTTTATAAATTTATGTTTTCTTCATCTTATATCAACTTATTTCTTTCATTGACAAGTTCAATCTTTTATGAAGCACTAACATCAATTGTACTTGCAAAATAGTGTTTTCTTGTTGTCTTATTCTAGGTAGGTACACTTAAGAATATCATTGCTTCATTTTATTAAACCTTTGGGACTTTCAGATCCATGTGACTTGTGAGAGGGGATAACTTTTCTTGATACCTCAACATTTTCCTTCTCCAACCCCCTGGTCACCGGGGACGTCTCCCTAGGATTTCACCCCTAAATAGAAGGAGGTGTCTTATTAAGGTTAGACTAAGAGGACAACCTCCTGTTATGACAATTTTCCCTCGACTTGGCTTTCCCTTTTGGACAAGTACAAATTGCGTGATAACATTTTGGCACCGCTGCCAGGGAACACTGACTCAATATTCCTCAATGATACTTTTTTGGTAAGCTTTACCTTCAAAGCCTTTATGTTACAAAGATTACCTAGTGACTCCACTGAGGGTGATCCCCTCTTTTTGTTTTGATGATCCCTATAAGGATTATTTGGTGACTCCAATAATGATGAAGCCAACCATGTATTCTCAATGGGACCCGGGTAATTTTAAACCCTTATAAATGAGTAAAATTATGGGTTACCCATGAAAAAATCCTTCGAGGTATGAAAAATGACTCCCAAGATTCACTGGTAGTGATGAGGAAAACACTGAAGACCATATGAGTAAATTTTGTGCCTTCTTTCAACTCCATCCTATTAGTGATGATGCTAAAGATCTGGAAATGAAACTTTTTTCTTCCACTCTTCATGATAATGCTCAGAGATGGTATAATAACCTCCCTAAGGATAGTATTACATCTATGGATAAATTGGAGGAAGTGTTCCTCAGAATATGGAATGTTAAGATGAATCCCAATATATTGCTAATGAGATATAATTTCCTCACAAAGGACGAGAATGAAACTATCTGAGAATTCCATGATAAATTTGAGAGGATAGTACAATAGATCCTAGTGAGTCATCATCCTTCAAGTAGTTTCCTTACCTTTCTCTACACTAAGGCATTCTATGGACAATTGAAATTTTTACTCGATATAAGGAAGCGAAGGACAATCTAAGAATATCTTTACATAGCCACATAAGTAGAAGCCAAAATCCCCTCATCCAAAAAAAAACAATCTGTTGTTCTAGAAGTCAAGATTGACGAATCTGTCCAAGATCTAATTCCCCCTGCACAAAAAGAAGAGGATGAGGTTAGTCACTTTCCTTTATAGGTTTTTGATGATACCTTATTTTATGATTCAGAGGATGAGGTAGAAATGGAATCCTTGTAAAATATAGAGGACAAGGCATCGGTAATTTCTCCTTCGTTTGATGAAGTCATCCAAATATTCGAAGCTCTTACATAGGAAGAAGTAAGTACGGTGAGTTGTTTCCCTCTCTAAAATTTTGATGATGCATTATTTTATGATTTGGGAAGCAAATAAGTACTTAAGGATCCCTTGGTTTCCTTAAACCCTTCATGTTATGATGAATAACATAACTTGTTTAATAATATTGACAAGTTCATACATGTTGGGATACGTAAGTGGGATGTAATTGGTTATGATATGGATCCCACTTATGACATTGAGAATAATTTCCAAGTATTTCCTTGTTGGCCCTCAACCAAGTTTTGGAGAAACTTGGTCATGTTTGACCACTTTTTGGACTTTGATAGGTTGGTCGAAGATGAAGCTCCTAGGCGAAGCGAAGATCGCAGGATCTCACCCTCTTTTTGCGGGATTTTTGGGATTAGGGCTTATGTAACGGGTATGGGATGTATGCCCATGGGTTCACCCATGCTTAGGCCCCATTTGTAAATGTATAAATAAGTAGGTAGGAATTGTAAGAAGCATGAGATCTAAGTTGGCTTTGTGAAATATATGTAAAGGTTGCTAAGTGCGATTAGTTGTGAAGGCTTCGTGCATACTATGTGTTGAGAACTTGCAGAGTTAAGTGCAAGTGATTGTGAGAAGGCTCTGTGCTATGCCGAACTCAGGGAAGGATGATCTAGGGAAGTGTGTGCAGATCTCCTGTCCTATGCGGAGTTGGGTTTGTGGCTCTGTGCATGTAAGAATATTGAAAGAAGATAATAAAGAAGACGAAGAGTTGGTGGACGTAGCCCCACACTGGGGGTGAACCATGTATATCTTGTGTTGTGATTGCTTTGTGGTATTGATGTGATTTATGCTTAGTGTTGAATATTTATGTACATGAGATGCATCTGATGTAGTATCTTAGTGCTTAATAACATGAATGAATGCTAGATATGTTTGATGCTATGTACTAAATGGTTAGATATGCTTAGATCTTGTGTAATACTACGTTGTTCTGTAGTTAGGGTTTTTACCTGTGATGTGAATAAGGGTCAAACACTAATGAACGTTAATTGATAAGTGCTTTGTTAAGTATTGTGATCATAGATCTGTGTAATTCCTACAACCCCTTTGCCTCTACCTCGGGTGAGACTTCATCTGCTTTGCAGGTGTTGCCAAAAAGGCTGGTAGTTAGGGTTTTGTTGGTGCGTTGTTGAAGCATTGAACCCCAGGTCTGCCCCTGTGCTAACAAATGGTTCCATTGTCAGGACATGAAATTGTGATTGCTGTGAACTGAGGAAAAGACAAATCTCTGTGCGTAGATCTGTTGTTGTAGTGCGCAGTACTCTACTTTACTTGTGAAGCTATGTGCTAAGAAAATAAGTACTATCTGAATAAAAGAGGTAATATCTTAAATATTTGTACTCTGATAAAGGTAAGATAAGTGGAAATTTGTTTCTCAAAAGAATGGATCTAGGTGTGTTTGATAGATTTTGTCCTAGCCTTAAAACTAGGGCACAACTCGAAGAAAGAAGATATGATATGAATATATTTGATAGAAATAGTGAAAGATACGTTATTCCTATACATAGAAATAATTTTTGGACTAACAAGTGGATGCAGGATCCTAGAAAGAATTTTTTACAGGTCCATCACTGTGATCCTAGAGCACAGTACAGGAAAGGTTGGGGATTGTTTAAGATAAAGAGAGGATTGAATCTTTTTTATAGTTGCATAAGACCGGGACATTTTGCTAAGGAATGCCCTGGTAGAGGTCCTATTTTCATTTGTTGTAAAGCTATTGGACATGCAGTTTTAGATTTCCCTAGAATCACTGCTAAAGTTGAGAAAATGAACATGAAACAATCAAACCATGAGGAAGGTCAAGAGACTAAGAATATACTAGAAAACCAGAAAGAATCAAAGACTATATTATTGCAGATGAAAGAAACACTGAATGATCATAGAGGCATTAGTTTACCAGAGATCTTAAAAGAGAAGCAGTGCATAGAAATAAGAATAGGAGACTTCGACATAGACTGTGTATTGGATGAAGAAACACATGTGAACGTTATGCCAGAAAGTACTTGGAAAATTTTGGGAAAGCCTGCTATGATTCCTTCATTGGGAGGAATAAGATTGTTTAAAGGAAAGACGATAACCCTATGTGTAAGACTTACTTGGGTACCTATGAGTGCTCATGGAACATCAACATAAGAAGAATTTGAGGTCATTAAGTTTGTTGAGAACAATGCTCCGTTTGCACTTTTGTTAGGAAAGACTTGGATTGAGAGAGATCAGATCCGAAGGAAAGAAGGAGAGGAAGATATAGAACATAAAAAGAAAGAATTAAGGGATTTCATGGCTAGGAGAATAACATTCTTAATAGAAGAACATGAGGACAACTCGAAGCAACTGAGGGCCAGAGACCTGGCTGTCGAAGTTGAAAGAATGAAAGAAGGCTTAAAGAACTTATCCATGTAGAAGAGAAGATCACCTACTCCAGAAACAATGAGAGAAGAAGTATTACCCTCGAAACCTATGAAAGACCCTCAACAGTGTGAAGCTACTATGCTAAGAAAAGATAAGAACAAGAATGGAAAGAGGAATCCAGAGACACAGATCACTGGAAAGAAGGTAAGAAAGATCAGTAAGAAGAAAGCAAAGCTAGAAACAATGCAGGAGGTTCCAGAGAGGAGTTCACAGAAGGAAGGCTTGCATAACTTGAACCTCGTCAGAATAGTAGAACAACACAAACTGGAACTTCACCATGACGAAGCAATATGACCATTGGAGGCACCCTGACTGTTGGAACAACGCTCCAGAATGGCTAGAAACACAGTTATTGTCGGAAAGCTCGTCCTTGGACCATTGGGACCACACCATAATGGTTGGAATTGTATTGATTGAGGCATTCATGCCCGTTGGAGGAGGTCGTTACAACATTATCTATTTATCCCGTCGAATGTTGTACCGAGGACACTTTTGCAAACTGTGATTATCCAAGCCCATAGATAACTAATTGATTTTGCGCAGTGCTTATTGAGACCTCGCCACTCGTTCTATTTTTCTTGAGTGTTTTTCCACTTATCCGAGAAATCTGATCTCGAGCATGTATGTCGGGTGACCTTAGTGCAGTAGAGAAATTCGTCGAAGAGATTTTTATTGACCTCATGGTGGATAAGGTCATGTACGTAGGAGCATAGGCCTCATCTAAGAGAGTATTTCAAGCCTCCCCATCGACTGGACGTCGATTTGGGCCATCCTAAACTACGACAGAGAAATGGAGCAAGCATCGCGACGACTTGGCGAACGCGAAGCTCATCCCGTCGATCTTGCCCGAATATATCCCACCTCTAACTAGCGTGGTTAGTCATGACAATGTCCCGAGGAACTTAGAATATACAATGATCATTGCGTACCTCCCGAAGGGGATACGCGTAGTTGAACCGCAGTTGGGACAGATTATGACGTTATATATCAGTGATTTCAACTTGGGAGACCGCAAGAATTATGGAATTCTCGCACCACATAAGTACTTGACAAATACAATGGGGAAGAAGTCAAAGATAATCCCCCAGCCATGGACCATGGACATTGCAATATCAACAATTATTAATTTGATGAAGATACCACAATTCACCAGACATCAGGAGGTTAACGCATGCATTAAAATCCTCCTGTCGTGCTTCCATGGAAGTTACCTATGGTTGGATAGGCTCATCACTGTAGATCCAACGTTGATCCACCAGATCAATAGATAGAGCATGCAAGGACCATACCCTGAGGATTTTTACCCAAGGAAGGCTGCAGATCACGCCCCGATGTAGCTAATAAAAGACACCTATGATGATTTGGAGAAAGGAAAGAGGGGCTACAAGGTAGCCTCCATCCAAAATGGTGTAGTGCACCTAGCTTGCCAATTGATCATTGGTAAGTTTGTCGGGAAAACAATACCAACGTAGGTCACGAGGTTCATCGTCAACCTCACAGGAAAGTGTGTCGAAGGGATACAGATGACCTGGGTAAGCTACCTCATCAACCAATTGGTGCAAGATTTCCATTAAGCACAAGACCAGGGCTATGAGTTTCACTTCAGCTGGTTGTTGATTCTCATTGCCTTCATCACTTGGGAGATGACAGAGGGAGAAACCTTCCCTGAAGTCGAGTCATCCAAACCAATGGCCACGAGGTTCACTACCCTCTGGTATTCAAGCGAGTGGCGAAGAAATGGAATTCCAATGCAGTGTTCCACACCTATTACTTGCAACTGAAGAGGGCCATTGAATCCTTCCCTCTCATAACTTTGAATACACTTCATAGGTTCAGGACAATAGTGAAGTTTCGCATAGGCAGGCACTTAATTTACATCACTATGGGTGGAGACGAACACAGGGAATAACTCCAGTCCTATTACAAACTCATTGAGGAAGATATGGAGGAAATAACCAAGGAATGGCCTACAAAATTCCTTGTACCAGTTGAGTAGACAAAAATCTCTGACCCTAACCTCATTAGAAGCCCTGTAGTCACTCGGGAAGAGTATGATGGACTGGGCAGTAGAAAGAAGAAGAAGAAGGAATAAGTATAGGAAATGCATAGCAGATCAGAGGAGACTACACCAGATTCACCTGATGGGGGAGGAGGTGACGAAGTAGAAAAAGAAGAGGATGATGGGGAATAAGACAAGAAGGAACAGGGTGAAGTAACACCGCCTAAATATCCCCTTACAAAGACAAAGACATCCAAGAAAAGAAATGTTTCTCCAAAGAAATCCTCAGCATGGAAGAAGTCATGCACTGATAATCCCCACTTACAGACTATACTTACAGTGGATGATATTGACCTCATCATCGCAATTGTATTAGATACTTCCAAGGAAATTTTGCAGTGAAGTGAATCCAAACAAGAGACAATGTATGACGGGATTGAGGCAGAGCTCAAAGGGGTAGAACATGCTCTTTATTCGAGTCGCGCAGTGTCTAATGCGTTGTTTTCATCAGGGAGCATAGAAGTAGGAGATGAGCCTACCTAACTACGTAGAATAGAATATGTGACAGAGGCTCGCCTTCATCAGGTGTAGGAAGAAAAAGAGCAGGCCATAGAGGCATTTAAGAAAGTAAAAGAGGAATCCCTAGAGAAGTGCCGAGTTGCACAACAAGAGAAATATGACCTCCGGGTGAAGTTTACAGAGGATAGAGCGCAAATCCAAAAGGAAAAAGAACAATTATTTGCGTAGCAGATTGGCATTAAAGAAGTAGTCACTAGAGAATCTCACTCTATGTCGAGCCTGGAATAGATGGAACAAGAAACAACTGAGATTCAAGAGGGGAAGCTCATTGAATCCATTCAACAACTCTAAGCAAGAGTAGAAGAACTGGAATTTAAAGCAGTGCCGAGCAATCCGCAGGAAGTGTGAGATCAGAGGGAAGAAACTTCCCAGAGCATAGTATGAAGAATCAAGGAATTGGCCTTAGAATGTAAGAAACTCAACAATCAAAGTGATCAGACCTATGAGCGCCTTGCAGAGGACATTGGAGTCACAACTCCACAATGAAAAGAAACAAGCAACAAAAGTAAAAGCACATTTGAAGCTACTGTCAGCAGTCGAGAAGATGAAAAGGTCACAAGAACAACGCACAGTTCAGTAGGAGGTCCATGACATCTAGAGTAAAGTCATGGAAGTGACCCAAAGACTTCAGCCAGTACAGGACGAAGCCTACACACTCTTTGATGATATCGAGGGACAAGGTGCATAGCTGGAATATGTGGTCACCACAGTGAAAAAATGCTTGGAATGACCTGTCACTGAGAAATTCATTTAGGAGTTCACTGAGGAGGAGGCAGCTTGAGCCAAGCTCGAAGCCTTCGAAGCAGAGTTTCCAATATCAGAGTGACTCGGAACGAGTCATAGGTGAGTGTTGGGGGCCTTTTGGTCCTCGACCAAGTTTTGGAGAACCCTGGTCATGTTTGATCACTTTTGGGACTTTGACAGGCTGGTCAAAGACGGAGCACCCAGGTGAAGTGGAGATCGCAGAATATTGCCCCCTTTTTGTGAGAGTTTTGGGTTTAGGGCTTATGTAACAGGTATGGGATGTTGGCCCATGGGTTTACCCATGATTAGGCCCCATTTCTAAATGTATAAATAAGTAGCTACTCATTGTAAGAAGCATGAGATATAAGTTGTCTTTGTGCAAGATATGTAAAGGTTTCTAAGTGCAATTAGTTGTGAAGGCTCCGTGCATACTATGTGTTCAGAACTTCTAGAGTGAAGTGAAAGTGATTGTAAGAAGGCTCTGTGTTGTGCTGAACTCAGGGAAGGAGGATCTGGCGAAGTGCATGCACATATCTTTTCCTATGCGGAGTTGGGTTTGTGGATCTATGCATGTAATAAGATTGAAATAATATAATAAAAAAGATGAAGAGTTGGTGGACATAGCCCCACACTGGGGGTGAACCACATATATCCCGTGTTGTGATTGCTTTGTGGTATTGATTTTATTTATGCTTAGTGTTGAATATTTATCTATATTATTTGCATTTGATGTAGTATCTTAGTTCTTAATAACATGAATGAATTCTAGATCTGTTTGATGCTATGTACTAAATGGTTAGATATGCTTAGATCTTGTTGAATACTGTGATATTATGTAATTAGGGTTTTTACCTGCGATGTGAATAAGGGTCAAAGAATAATGATCGCTAATTGATAAGTTCTCTGTTAAGTATTGTGATCACAGATCCGTGTCCCAGCTATGTTGTACACACTTGAGTCCTAAAACCCCCCCTGCCTCTACCTCGGGTGAGACTTCATCTGCTTCGCAGGTGTTGTCGAAAGTGCCGATAGTTATGGTTTTGTTGGTTTGTTTTTGAAGCGTTGAACCTTGGGTCTACCCCTATGCCAACATTCCTTTTCATTTATCGCAACGGGTTACTCCTAATCTTGACATTGGGAAACAAGGAGATGATATAATTACAAATACTTTCCAAACACCCAGGGATGACCTAGTTCTATATTGTCCTAATGATTTTCGGTCATACCTTGATGATTTTGATGAGTACTCCTTTGATTATTCATATTTATTTTATGAAGAAAATTTTCAACCATCGTTGTTCTTAGATCTTGATAAGAGTGAGGAAGTTTCTTTCCTGAAGAAGGATACTTGTGATAATATATTCCACCTCCCTTTGATTACTTTACCTTGCTATGTCACTGAGGGTATGTTTTGGAAACATGTCCCTTATCCCAAGTCTTCAGTAGTACAAAGCCTCATTTTGGAATTTAGGGGAAGGTTGAGTACCTTAAGAAGAAGCTTATTATCACAGTCTTCTAGCTTCCCCTTAAGAAATTTTTAGTCATCCTCTAGGTTCTTTCTAGTCCCTTCCTAGGCCTCAGATTGTGATGACGTCCAAGGTAGCCAACCTTCACACTCTTTGATTTAGTCTATTGAACCTTTGACTTTTCATGATCCATTTCCAAGATAGATAGAACACTTTCTTGAGAGTATGACTTGGCACCATTTTTTCCCTCCCACCTGCCTCCATGATCTAGACTCTACGATTTCTGATGATACAATACATTCTCTAACTCATGTTATTTTTGTGCTTGACTTATCATTGTTTTGGTTTATGATGAAGCACAAAGGAAGGTATTATGAGACAATGATAGGATGGTTTCACTGGCTATTTGACTACACCTAGCATTCAACGAACATGTAAGTAGAGGTAAGTAGGTAGGAATTTTCATTCATCATATATACCATCTACATTTCATGCTAGAGTAGTTTTATTTCCATTTGTATATATGATTGTTTACTTTTATTTAATTTTATCATATATGAGCCATGGGTGATATCCCCACCCCAAATGATTACTAATCAATATTGTTGAGATCTAGTATGTGACAGGTCATACCAGAGATGTTGAGGTTCTCATGCACTCTACGGTGAGCACATCTCCCCAAGTTGGAGCCAAATGTTATCCCCTATCCTATGGAAAACTAAGGAGATTATGTCTCGAGGCCCACAGGTCCTATACATGGAGTATCGAGAACCATATTGACTTGAGCATGGCCCTGGAGGGCTTGTCCTTATTTTTCAGTGCCTCCATCATGTTAGTAGTAGTAGCATCCATCTCATCGGCCTAGTCCTGAAGTAGCAATGGGCCTTCCTCCATGAGGTAATGAGTTTGGGTATCATGGTATGTGTCACATTGATTCTCAAAAAAATTGAATATGTGCATTTAATTCTCTTTTGCTTCATCATGTGTTCTTGGAATTTATGCCTTTTGAATTTTCCATACCTAGGGGGGATGCCAGAATTCCCTAGCAAGTTGGTTCCCTTAGGAGTGAGTTTCCAGTGGGTGGGCTTATGAAAGGTCATCATCCATTCCTACCATACTTATCACTTTTCATCATCTTCCTTCTCACATTTCCCCTACATTGGTTTGGGCATTGGGTTTTCCAAGCTAGTAAAGGGTTGTACCTTTCCTTGTGGGAATAAGGGGATAAAGGCCCAAATGGTAAAAGTAGCTAGAAAAAGTTAAAATCCAAAGATCAAAACCTTGATATGATTCACCCAGGGATCCCCAAGAAAGAAATAAAAGGATTCTCAACAAGAAAAAGGGGGAACCTATAAAAATATAAAACTCAAGACTTAGTTGGTGGATAGGGGGTCTCATCACGAGCTGGCCTATTAAGTCCATGAGCATGTAGACGTATTCCACTACTATTCATCTGGTAAGCATGCCAAGATAGTGATTCTTGGTGGAATAACCAAGAGAAAGGGGTCTCATCATGAGCCAACCAAGAGAAATTCTTGTGGGTAACATTGTTACCACTAGTCACTATGCCATGGCAGTGTCCCCCAGCTATTCTCTGGAAATAAAAAGAAATAAGGCAAAGAGTAAAAAGGAATCGAGTGGGCTAGGAGAAAATTGCATCCATGACAAGGTTCATCTCACCCTCTATAGAGTCACCCACAAGTAAGACTTACATTTCCCTATTATAATTGCACCCCTTGCCCAAAAATCCCCTACGCCATCTCATCCATTTACATGACCTAGATTGGTATTCACCTAGAAACACCCCACACCTAAGGAGAATTATCCCAATAGGACACCCTAAAACCCTCTCCAAACCTAACATGTAAAATATCATAACGTCTTTGAGCACTTGTCTGGGAAAAGGGGATTTTATGCACATGTTTGGGTAACTTGATTATTATATATGATTTACATTGTTATGATCCTTGTGACTTATGAGAGCATGGAGGGTGTACTTGTTTTTTTTGCAGGACCATTCTTGACGAATAGGTACATATGGGGAGATGATTAGCTCAGACCTCCATAGGGATAAAATCCCGCCATATGGATGTTGAGGCCCTGGCTAGGGGCAGAGGGATACCAGAGGTTTGCACCAGAGAAAAGAGAGGACGTTCCACCAGAGAAAATTTGGTAGGCCTGGAACTAGGGGGCATTTCCCTCCCACCATGACATTGGCCCTTGAAGGCCCTTGACGTCATCATTCAGAGCCTTGACATCATCCAGTTGGAGTATTCAGAATGAGGACAACTTTGGTTGGCATGTGTGGCAGTTCCTAAGGGGTTTTGAGCCCAACATCTCACTTTGTAGGCCTAGCATTCCAAGAGGGAGGCCAATGTCACCCTATGAGGGGCATGGCATCACCCTAAAAAGATGAATTTAGGGTTTTATTTGTCAATTTTATGTAAAACTGGATTTTTCATGTAAACTGGCCATGTCGGACTTTTTTTACCTAGAATGTAATTAAGGGTCATTTGTAATGTATAAATAAGAGATCAAACTCTCATTTTTTTTCATAATTCTGGGACTCACACAAGTGAGCTCTGAAATTCGGCCTCTTCAAGGCTTATTGGCTGAATTTAAGTTGTGCACAACTCTTGGAGGAGGCTTTTCTTGGTGTTTTTTGGAATTTTCCTGGTGGAAAGTCTTTAACTAGGGAATATGCTAGATTATTCTTGGTGAATGTAAGTGAAATTCTAGAATTCTTATTTCCTTTGAATGGTTATAGTATCTTTACTTTTTATTTTAGTAAGATTATGAAATTGGTAGCTTAAAACCTTAGGAGATTAAGAACATGTTATTGTCCTTATCTCAATAGCTTTTCACCTACTAGATTTTGCTAGAAAACCTATCCTTTGAAGAATTTTATAGAGCCATACCATTGTAGCTCTCTAACATCATTTTCTTCATCAAGCCTTTATTTACCTTAAGCTTGATCTAAAGAAGAAGGAAAACCACTAGGGCCTAGGGTTACCTACTTCCTAGTAGCCTTTTGCCTTCTAGGGTTTGTTGATTGAGGCCTTGGGTTACCAACACCTCAACCATAATCCCTCTTATCCTTAGTTCATGCATTATCATTTATTTCCTTCAATATTGTTTTTGCAAAAAGTGACTCCATTAGCCCTAAAGACATTGATCTAGACATTATACTTGATTGATTGATGAGAACAACCCTTAAATCTTATACCTCAAGCTATTTGTTAACCTTTCCTAACCCTATATTAGACTAATCTACTAACATTCTTCCTTCTGTTACAAAATTAATCTACAACCAATTATTACAGCAGCAAAATCTCCTAAAAGCAATTATTAAAGTTGATTTTTACATTGCCTCATTAGCTTCTGACAAGTGCTAGTATATTGCTTATGTTAGATTATCATTTTGGGTCATTTTGAAACTTGTTTAAGGCAATAATTGTGAAACTATCATCATATATACATTGCTGTTATAGATTTATGTTTTCTTCATATTATATCAACTGATTTCTTTCATTGACAAGTCCAAGGTTTTATGAAGCACTAACATCAATTGTACTTGTGAAATAGTCTTTTCTTGTTGTCTTGTTATGGGTAGGTACACTTCAACATATCATTGTTTCATTTTGTTAAACCTTTGGGACTTTCTTATCGGGGTGACTTGTGAGAGGGGATAATTTTTCTTGATACCTAAACCTTTTCCTTCGCAAACCCCTAGGTCACCGGGGATGTCTCCCTCAGGATTTCACCCCTAAATAGAAAGAGATGTCGTATTAAGGTGGTAGTGATAGGATAACCTCTTGTTACACCAATTTTACCTCCACTTGCTTTTCCCTTTTTGACAAGTACAAATTCCATGATAAGAGTGGCTATTGTGGTAAGTGTCCATTCTTCTCTCTATTACAATTATGAAACATTCATACTACTTTCCTTTATCCATTTCTCCAACTTAAAATTTATTTTGAATGTTGATGTAAACAAATATTGCTTTTTAAAAAATTCTCAATTTTATTTTAAGATGGAAAATAATTACATTTTTCAAATATTCAGAGTGTAATAAAATAAATTAAGAATATAATAGTACTTTTTTTTCAAAATGAAAAGTGTTAGAATATGCACGAACATAGATAAACATGGATTTTTGTTTCATTAATAGGATACACGTATAAATACATGAGCTTGACCTTTGGATTCATCTTCCAAGAGGTCGCTTAGACTCCCAATGACCATTAAACTCACTTTACATTTCAATTCCTTCACAACTAACTAATACCATAACCTTAGCATATTAGGTTTCCAACATCCCCTTTCTTAATATGAAGGGGTGTATGTGAGTCTGGTGGAAGTTTCCAAGAAAAGGAAGCTCGTTCAAACCCACACCTTTAGAGAGATATTTCACCACGTGATACAGGTAGATAATCTAGGTAGGGAAAGAAGAGAGTTGAAGTATGGAAGTGTGCAACTTCCAATGACTGAATGTGCTCTCTGAATATAGTGGTTTTGAGATGACCATAAACCAAAAGGATAGCATAAATATATTTCTTCTACTAAATGGTGGTGGTGATTTAAGGAAGACCACAAACCAATCTGGTAGTTTACAGATGAGTACCAGAAAATATGGAACTTGGATCTAGGGCTCAATGGTTCCTCAAACATTTCCTAATTTATATATAATCTAAAAGTTGATGCATTATACTAATTGTAGGTTCTCTCAAATTATGGTTTAAATATGACCATAAATTGTTGTATAGAAAAAGTTGTGAGTCTTCCACTAAGTGTAATTTTAAGGAAAACTACAAACCAATCTGGTGGTTTTGGATGACCACAAATCAAATCACATTTTCTTGTCACGCTGGCTTGTTACTACTTGATTTATAGGACTTCGAAACTTAAATCCTGACTGTCAATCATTGATGTTATTCCCCCTGTGAGGGACAAGGTAAAAAATTGAAATTTTTTCCACTTAAATATGTGTTATTACTCAATAATGAATTCGTCAGTATGACTGATATATCTTCTTTATTATTGATAACCATTTCCAAGAAGTGATCCAACCATAGTGGGTTTTTACTCTTGTATATTTCTTGTGTTTGGAACATCTGTCCGAAGGATGATTGTTCTTACCACAACGACAAAAAATATGAAGATTGAAGCACTGATCCTCCATATGGCTAGCTTGATGAGAATGTTGGAATTTGAAAATCCACTCTTGAACTGGAGTAGGTGAATATGAACTATCTTGAAACAATCCAGTACTCTCGAATTGGATCGGTTTGGTATAATTAGAAATATGAAAGGTGAATTCAATTTCATTTATGATACCTATTATATTCTTATTTTTTCTGATTTCTTCCTAAGGTTTGATGATTGGTTTGGAAAGAAGAATTTGAAATTCATTTTCATTCATATATGAAGTTGTCTCACTGAGTTGCTTCTAAGCTTCATGTTGGTCTGAATCACCATTATCATCTTCTTTGAAAAGAGGATTGTTGTGAAAAATAACTAGTTATAATTTCAAAGACTCTTTAGTTCGAGTGCATCATGAATATGTCGAGACTGATTTTGAGGTAGTCCTACTTTCTCTTACGAAACTTGCAAACACGTTAGAATAGATTGCATAGTTTTCTTGTTAGTTGTAATTGTATTATCAAAAGAAGAGATTATTAGATTGTTCAATAACTCTAATAAATCATCAATTCAAGGAATTTAACTATCTGACTCTATAATGAAAACTCAAAAAATGAAGGGTGTTATATTCTACCAAAGATGCACCCATTTACAGTGGAATTCAACTTGATTTCAAAAAATCACAAGTAAACTTACAATGCTTCAAGCAATTGTTTTTGTGTGTTTTCCATGTGCACGAAGTTGTTGAATGATATTAATGAAGTTTAGATTCCTATTCATTTTGATCACAGTGAATAATTCAAAATCATGCCAAGAATGGAGAAATTGTATATGATTTCAATCTAAACAATTGCAAAATGAAAATAGTGAGAGAAAAACGAGTTGCAAAAAGTAATGGAGAGCCTCAATTAACAATTTCGTTGAAAAATGCATACTAACTATGGTACATGTTTAACTTCCACTAGAAGGAATATCATGCATCTGATATCTCTGTGTAGGTCTTGACAGGTTTAGGAGCTTCCATAAACAAAAATTCTAGACTGAAACATCACTTAAGAACAAAATAAGTGATCTTGATAGCTAGACTATGCTCCTCAATGGGAATATTTTGAATATAACTCATGATGGTGAGATACCCTCTTTACCAGTAGTGACAGTTCCCGCTAAGAGACCAATTTCTAAATGTTCCTTATGTTCAATTTCTAGTGTGTAGATAATAGGAATTGGTTGTAGATCCAAGATATAATTTTGTAGGTTATTGTAGCTGAAATTGAGTTGGAAGCCATTGTTGACAATGATATTTTCGATCATCTCAATTACATGAATGTATTTTCATCAAATAGAAGTGTGTTACATTGGATTCAAAATTCAACAAATTATAAAACTATCGATACAATGAAGACGATCTAGGATCTTAAATATTTGAGTGAAATAACTTTAATGTTGGTGCATACATCTGCATGTATAAAATCTCAATTCTTCCTCCATTTCTAGTTGAGAAACCAATAAGAACACCCACACTTCTATAATCCTAAATCTAAGATGTGTTATCTTTGATAATATTTACAACCTTTTTAGGGTCTATACCAACAATAGAACAAGCGTGTGCGACTACTCTAGCATAAATTGTAAACCAACCACAAAAATTCAATACTAGCACTAATAGCTCCCTCAAGATTCTCACATGAATATGTCAGTCTTGACATGGGTATTGTGTTTTCTCCTAAATAATGAATAGATTCTTCCAATGAATATAATGCTTTTGTGGATTCAATCGACCAACAAATGCAGCATTCTGTCATTGGAACACTCAAAGCTCCAATTCTTTCTTCACCCATAATTTTATGGGAGATGTTATTGACTCTTCATATTCTTCACCCTCCTTGGAAACTCTAGGGAAGGGAAATTTGATCATTAGGTAGGAGCATATGTTTCATGAGACAAAACTGTGATTCACTATCGATCATTGTGTATGAGAAGAAAAAAAAATGTGATTCAGAGGAATCCGAAATTAGAGATAACCAAATCTCAAATTCTTCCTCTTTATGCACTAAACCTAGCTTTAAGAATGTCAAACCATATTAAAAAAAACAAACTTACCTTTGCACAATTCACGAATATAGGAACAACCATCGTATTAGCGAGGAAGGACCGAAGCTTTCATCTCAATTAAATCCAAGACTGAACTATTAGAAGGCCCATATATATTCTAAAATTTCCATCACAAAATAAATCATTTCCTAAAGACTAGTCTCTATTGGTGGAACATCAGTGGTATAAATTTGGATAAAACGGTGACTACATAGTTCTATTCACAATATTTATACTTGATTTTATCAATGGGAATGGGAACCAAGGGGTTGATGGAGGTAAGAGTTTACAGATGATCCTATATTCCTTAAAACATTTAATACAACTTAAGTTTCAGTGTTTGAGCCATTGTGAGTCGTAGACCATCTCAAGTAAAACCATGGGAAAGGATGAGATTCACACATGGATTTCATGTGGGTATGGAGAGCCCGTTGTAGGAAACACGACACAATACTATGATGAGGCACTCATTCAGAGAGAAGTGACTTATTTAGAGATGAGACGATTTGGTCATGGAATGATGAGATCTCTGAGTGCCAGGAAACCCTAATGCATGATGTTAGGGACCTAACCTCCCTAACCCATCGTGTATCTAGAATAATATATTTTCCATGTAATAAAGGTCAATATTAATAAAAAAGGCCTAGCAATAAGGAAGAGTAATATAGATATTCCTCTATATTGTTCTTTTGGTAAATAGATTTAGCATAAATATGAGTCAATGGCATGAGAAGACTTTGTATTGAGAGTTATTGTAATAGAGATTTGCTTTGCTAGAGATTTCCCCCTCAAATAGAAAAGTAAACATTGTTTCCTATCAAGAAAGGTATTATTTTGGTGGCGTGGTTCCATATATTTTGTTGTTATGTTGTTATTCTTTGCAGTATTTATGTTTTTTTCTATTATAATAGATCTAGTAACTAATGCATGGAGAATGGGAACCGTATCTGATGAAACCTAACATTTTCAAACAACAAAGATGAGGGCACATAGAATAATCATAAAGACAAAGAAACAAAGTGCAAGGAGAACTAGCATACTAGAATATGGGCACAGACTATCAACAATATAGACAGAGGAATGTTTATGCATAAGGGAATGAAAAATTCCTCTCAACGACTCAACTATGGATAACCCCCATACCTCAATTGGCCTAAGAACTATAGGATCCAATACCATTGTTTAAATGAGCATGAAGATAGATAAACATGGATTTTCATTTCATTAAAATGATACATGTATAAATACATGAGATTGACCATTGGATTCATCTTCCAAGAGATTTCTTGGAGTCTCAATGATCATTACACTCACTTGATTTTTCATATTCCTTAACAAGTGACTAATACCATAACCCTAGTGGATTAGGTTTCCATCAAAAATCTAGTAATTTTATTATTGATAAAGGAATAAAATTACAACCATAGATGTCCATGGCATTCCCATGGATGATAACCCAATAGATTCTATCCATAAGGAACCAAAACATATCTATAGTGAGAAAGACATCATCTTAGGGATGAACTTAATTAGATTCAAAATCCAGGTTGATATTTTCCTCTCAAGGCCAATTTTCTGGTCATTAACATCAACAAAGTTGTGATAAAAAGTTGTTAATATACATCACCAAAAAGTTATCCAAAGTATATTCATATACATCATAAAATAAATCATTCCTATAATAGTCTACTAAGAGAATATTCTGATCAAATATTTTTTAATAATTTCTTATAGTTGAATTTGGAGCCAAGATTCATCAAAATATTTAGAGATTTGCTTCCTAATTATTGTCCCTATACACATGTTCAAATGTAATGAGAAAGAAACCATTCATGATACTTTTGATGTCCTATAATAGAGGTATAAAATAATAATTCTATAATGAGAAGTACCCATTAATCCAATTTATGACAAGTAATGTGTCCCCATATGTAACGTCCCCGACCAACCATGTCGGGCCATGCTACGCCACTTTCATTCTCTCTGCGGAACATATTGTAACAAACCCAACATCATATTGAGCTATTCCACATAAATTTTTCGAACTGCATGCAATTAAATTATATACACACAGAGCTCTTGTGGAAACATATATATAAAATGTAAAAAAAAAAATTATTTTACGTAAGTGCATGAATTCATACTGAAATAACAGTAAAACCAGACATGTAGGAAATACAGGAAATACCCATAAACATACAAACAGTTATAATCATGCATAGGAGAAACCCATAAAAATAAGCACGTAAATAACAATGCAGCATGTAAATTTATCACACAATTGACACTTATATTTGTGATAATATCACCAACTTTGTGCAGACCTTCCACTAAAATCCTAGCCTTAGACCACATTGCTCATCACTCTCAACAGTGAGTCACCCCCGAGCTGGGACTAAACTCCACCTGGGTAAAGGGATTCCTAACTAGGCTAATGGCTCTTGGACAATAGGAAAAACTTTGTCTCAGGTACTCACTTAAATAATAACCTACAGTCCCTCATTCCCCACATGCATGTCCGACCCATGAAGTGTGCCCCTTATCTTCTCAATAGTCTTTCAACTACCCCACTTCCTTTCTGGGCTTCAATAATAGGCCGGACAGGAAGTCTCAGACCACTGTGGCTGTAGTTCAACACCTTCAAGAATCAATCCCTAGCAATTCTCTCACCAAGAGAATTGTTCACAGGCTTAAAAACCCGCCTGTTCAATATCCAACAGGCATGAAAACCCGCTTCTTCAGTCCAAATCCCAAGCTAACATCTACACAAACAGATATGGCTCCAGATACAGTTTCAGGTACAGTGATAGGAATGTATGAAGGATAACTGATTGCGTGAGTGAAAATGGTCATGGAATCATGGCTAGATGATGGATGGAATGATGGAAAAGATGATAGGAAATGAACTAAGTTCCAACAATATGTATGCATGTCCCCAACTTGACACTTGTCATGTTTGGAGCTAATTTGGCCCACTTGTACCCAACTTTAAAACTTAGGATAAAATAATTATCCATACTTTATGATTTAAAGAAATATTAATGTAATATTCCTTTTTTGGCTTGATCTCCCTATCTTAGCCCTTTTCCTTAACTTTTAGGCCCCTCCCTTTCCCTAACTAGTGGAGTTTAGTCCCCCATCTCTTTTATCGTGGTCGGTCTGTGTGTAGTGATGTATTTTATATTAATCATGAGATATATATAAAAATAGGCATAACGGCCTTTAACATCTAGGCTCTTTGACCTAATCAAAACATAATCATCCTATCTTATAATAACTAGATCAACAACCTATAAAAATCAGCATATGCACAAAGTCTCCCTAGCCTCAATATCGCACGCACTCAAGTTGTTGCGTGCAATATCCAGGAATGTGCAAACTTCCTCATTTTACTGTGCAGTACATGCACGCACTATGCCATGAAATGTGCATACAATTATGATATAAAAATAGCGCACCATCTTAAGAACATTTGCATTTACATTTATAATTGGGTTTTCCCTTAGGGATATTACAATCCCCTCCCCCTATTTATGCATTGTCCTCGGTACATCATGTACTCATACACAACAAACTTTCAAAAATGTTCAAAACGATGCAGGTATTCTTCCCACATTGCATCCTCATGCTCCCAAGTAGTGTCCTTAAGACCGTACCAGGTCCATTGGACCTTTACAATCCCTATGGCTTGATTTTAGAGCTGTTTGATTTTCTGGTCCAGAATGCGTACCAGATGCACTTGGAAAGCACCTTCTTTCTCCACCTGAATCACATTCCAATCATTAACATGATTAGCATCAGGTATATATTTCTTGAGCAATGATACATGTAATACATTATGAACAGACATATATGCAGACAATGCAATCATATAAGCAACTGGACCAATCCTCTCTAGGATTTCAAATAGCCCACAATAACGAACTGCCAACTTTGAACAGTTTCCCAACTTCATGGAACTTTTGTTGGCTTTCACTTTCAAGAACACATGGTCACCCACTTTAAATTCCCCATGAGTTATTCCCTTATCAATATATATTTTCTTCTTGTCTTGGGCAACCTTTAAATTTTGCTTTATTTTTATCATTTTCTCCTCCATTTCCTTGAGCAAATCTGGCCCAACCACTACTCTGTCTATGGGGTTATCCCAACTTACTATTGTGTTGCACTTTCTACCATAAAGTGCCTCAAATGGGCTCATCTTTAGAGATGTTTGGTACCCATTGTTATAAGCAAACTCTACCAATTGTAGGTAGTCTTCCCATTTTGATGGTTTATCCATCACATACATTCTTAACATGTCTTCAATCACTTGATTCACCCTCTCTGTTTGTTCATCTAATTCTGGATGATAAGCTATACTAAAATTTAAATTTATTCCAAATCCATTAAATAACCCTTTCCAAAAGTTTGAGGTAAATTTTGGATCTCTGTTAGACACAATTGTCTTTTGTATGCCATGTAATATAGTAATTTCCCTCATATAAACATCAGCAATGTTGGTTTCCTTGTGAGTTAGATTAACTAGAATAAAATGGGCAGCTTTAGTAAGCTTATCCACCACCACCATGATAGAATCATGTTGCTTGTTTGTTTTGGGTAGTTTAGTGATGAAATCCATGGTCAAAACTTCCCATTTCCACTCAGGAATGGGTAATAGCTGTAGAAAACTAGTTGGGTGTCTATTCTTAGCTTTTACCTTTTGACATTCCAAACATCTAGCAATAAAATCAGAAACCTCTTTCTTCATGCCTAGCCAATAATATTGGCTCTTGACAGCTGCAATAGTTTTTTGATATCCTGGGTGCCCAACATAAGGCACACTATGCATTTATTCCAGTATCAGATTTTTCAACTATTGGGAATTTGGTACATAAATTTTTCCCCTATACATGAGAATTTCAACATTATCCAACTTGTAATCTTCAATTTTCTGTTGCAAATTACCTTGCCGTAATTTTGCCACTAATTTTTTGTATTGCAAATCTGATTTGGCAACCTCTGTAATTATGTATTTCAAATCTGATTGGTACATGATAATGGTTGTATCATGCATTTCATACACTCTTCTGCTGAGTGCATTAGCCACTTTGTTCTCTTTCCTCTTGATATACTGTATATCAGAGTCATATTCGCTCAGAAATTCTAACCATCTTCTTTGCCTAGCATTTAAAGTTGGCTAATCAAACAAATAGTTCAGACCATTATGGTCTATTCTTAGCTCAAACCTTTTCCGCATGAGGTAGTGTCTCCATTTCCTCAACGCATGCAGTATGGATGCCAACTCCAAATCATGAGTGGCATAGTGTCTTTCATGCTCCTTCAAATTCCTTGATTCATAACGTATAACAAACCCATTTTGAGTGAGGACTCAACCAAGCTCCTCTTTACATGCATCTGTGCATACAATGAAGTCTTCATTTGGGTTTGCAATCCTTATTATTGGAGCACTTGTTAACAACTGCTTCAATTGTTGGAAACTCTTTTCACAATCCAATGTCCACTGAAACTTCACACCCCTTCTTTGCAAGGAAGTGATTGGGTGTGAAATATTTGAGAATCCTTCAATGAATCTCCTGTAGTAGCCTACAAGGCCCATGAATGATCTGACCTCTATCACATTCTTTGGCGCTGACCATTCTGTAATGGCTTCTATCTTCTCAGGATCTACTGCTATCATATCCTTTGAAATGATATGCCCCAAATAACGAATTTTCTTTTGATAAAACGAGCACTTGCTCAACTTGGCATACAACTAATGTTCCCTTAATACTTGCAACACCATTCTAAAATGATGCTCATGCTCTTCTTCTAACTTGGAATATACAAGAATTTCATCCAAGAAGACAACGACAAACTTTTCTAAATATTCTCGGAAAACACCATTCATTAAGCACATGAAAACAACTGGTGCATTTGACAACCCAAATGGCACTACCGTGAACTCATAATGACCATACCTTTTCCATAAGGCAGACTTGCTGATATCTTCCTCTTTAATCCTTACCTGATGGTATCCTGACTTGAGATTTATCTTTGAAAATATCTTTGTATCCTTCACTTGATAAAAAAGATCATCAATCCTTGGCAGAGGATACTTGTTCTTAACAGTCACTTTATTCAACTGTTTGAAATCAATGAAACATCTTAATGTTCCATCCTTTTTATTTACAAACAAGACTAGGGTGCCCTAAGGTGACACACTTGGGCATATATACCCCTTCTTCAAAAGTTCTTCAAGCTGCATTTGCAACTCCTTCAACTCTGGTGTACTCATTCTGTAAGGAGTCTTTGACACTGGAGTTGCTTCAGGCATTAAATTTATAGAGAAATCAATATCCCTATTTGGGGGTAGTCCTGGTACCTCCTTGAACACATATTCAAATTCTTCCAAGACTGCATGATCTTCCAAATTTGGCACCTTATCTCTAGGTGTCTCTTCCATATGTGTTGCAAATATTTGACACCCTTTTCTGTAACATTTCTTCAGCTGCAATGATGAAATTTCTCTGATGGTTGTTTTCTTGGGAATTCTCTGCAATTTCCTTTGGTTTCCTTCCTCATCCAAGCAAGTAAATGCTTTTTTATGACAGTTTAAGAGAGCATGATGTTGGTCCAACCAATCCATCCCAATTAGACAATCATAGGAACCTAAAGGCAAATTGTTCAAATATGCCTTGGTGTTCAGTCCATTCATTTCCACGAGGCATGACTTACCATCTCATTAAATTTTCTTTTGGCTCCTGTAGCTAGCTGCACCAACCAAGATTTCACATGCTTGCTTATTGAAAAATGCAAAATTTCCACCATCTTAGGATCTACATAACTATGACTAGCTCCTGAATCAATTAAAATAGAAATGGTTTGGTTGTTGATCATACATTCCACTTCAATCATGTGTGACTGATACTCTTCTTTCTTGTTATCCAGGGCTGCATAGATCCTTGGCACATTTCTTCCCATGTCCTCCACTGTTTTAGCTTGTTGTACATTGTGAACAGTTGTTGGCCCTTGACCAAGTTTTGGGAGTTTCTTGGTCATGCTAACCTATTTTGGCACTTTGAATGCCTGTCAAAGGAGGAGCACAAGACAAAGAAGAGATCATGGGATATCGGGCCCCTTTTGGGCCTCTTTTTGGGTTGTTGGGAATATGTAATGGAAAAGGGATGTCGACCCATGGGTTTACCCATGTTTAGACCTATTTTTTAATGTATAAATAGATACCTAGGCAATGTAGGAAAGGGCCGATGAGCTAAGTGCCAAGTGCAAGTAATAGTTGTATATGCTATGTGCATGTTGTGTGATACTTGCAAGGCTAAGTGCAAGTGACTGTAAGAGATTGAGTAGAATATTTTGTGTTGTAATCTAAATTGGGGAAGGAGGATCTGGAGAGGTGCGCGTAGATCTCTTGTCCTATGCGGAGTGGGGTTTGTATGGATATGTGCATGTAGATGTCTGATTGAAGATAATAAAGAATAAGAGTTGGTGGACGTAGCCCCAGGAGAGGGGTGAACCACATAATCACTGTGTTATCTTTCTTGGTGCTTGTCTGATTGTGTTTATGACTTCTTTTCTTATTGCTTTGATATGATTAGATAGATCTGCTTACGATCAGTGCTAATGATGTATGGAATGTTAGATCTAATATAAATGAATATTCGCAGTTCTTGATCAGCTATGCACGACCTATTTTACTTAAGCTAAGTGCTCATATATGGTAGATTACTATGAGTACTGCAAGGCTTTGTTTTATCAATGAAGTAGATAATGATTGCATGTTAAATAACTAACAGTGTTAAATGCTTTACTAATTTGTATAATCACATATATGTGTCCCAGCTAAGGTTGTAGACACTTGAGTCCTACAACCACCCCTTCCTCTACCTTGGGTGAGACTTCATCTTCTTCGTAGGTGTTTATGAAAGGGCTGGTAGTTAGGGTTTTGTTGGTGCACTCGTGTAGCGTTGAACCCTGGGTCTACCTCTGTTCCAACAACAATTCTCCCTTTTTCACCTCTATGAGGACAATCTCTGAACATATGATCCCCTTTACAACCCCAACATTGAATAGGTGGTTTCCTTGGTCTATGACCCCCTGTTTCAATTGTTCTGGCCTCTCTAGGAGATTGTTGTCCCTGTGGATTATTTCTGAAGAATGGTGGCTTAGATCCCTTCTTCCTCTGATCCATCTTGAATTTCTTTTTGTCTTCCCAATATTTTTGGAAATTTTCCCTTGCTTTTTGCAGATCATATAAGCATTTATCTCGACTTATGGTCTCTTCCAATGTCTTGGGATCATCATACTTTATTTTGTCACGGATGAATGATGGAAATCCACTCAAATACCTTTGAATCTTAATTGTCTCATCCTTGATGAAAGGGACATACTTCAAAATTTATAGAAACCTACTCTCATATACATCTATTATCATACTTCCAAGTTTGAGTTCAAAGAACTCTTTCATTTTCTTGTCATAGTATCTCTTAGTCAAGTATTTCTTCTCAAAATACTTCTTGAATTCCCTCCAAGTAACACTTTTCTCTTTAATGTGTTGCACCTACATAAGATGATCACACCACATGGATGTCTTTCCCTTGATTTGATAGATAGAAATTCTACCTTCTGCATGAGAAGAATAATTATGTAATTGAAAATATTTTCTCATGCCCAACAACCATGTCTCTGCATCTTCATCCTTTTTGTGCTCACCATCAAAAGTAGGAGGTTTGATTTTGTTCATTTCTCCTCGTAGCTCATCCACCCCAAACCCTTATGATTTCTGATAGGGGATCAACTTGAGCTATTGTGTGACCTCTTATTGGAATGCTTTGGGGAGTGATGGTGATGTCTTCTAATACTTCTTTCTTTTCTTTTCTCACCGTGAGACCCATTATTTCCAGATTTGCTTGAGCCACTCTCCTTATCCAATTTCGTTTCTATTTTGTTCAAGCTCTTTAATAAATTCATGTTGAAGTCATCCTGTTGATCCTTGACTGTCATAATCCTTTCATTATCAACTTTATGGCTTTGGAAATGCTTCTTCAATTTTTTAATGCTCTCTACCATATTCATGTTTTCATCCTTTTCTCCTCCATGTCCATTGGAGTTTGTTCCTTCAATGCCCAAATAGACTTCCATTCCTCTAATATCATCCTCCTAATTGTAAGTCCCCTGTGCCTCTTCCATTAATCAGGACTCAATATTGATCTTGATCTGATCTAGTTGTTGTTAGCTCTGCAAAATGTGCAACCAACAAAACTTTGTCAGTCTAGCTATTTCAACAATTTTCATGAAAAATATGAGCCATTTTGGTTCAATAATATATTAGAATCATTTCTTATGGTTTAATGAAAATTTGAATTCCCAAGTCAATTTTATGGTTGGATAATTATATTCCTTTGTTCAATACCTTTCCAACGCCTGCTCACATGCTCAATTCCTAATCTGGAGCAGAAAGTTATGGTTATTTGAAATTTTGCCCACTAACTTTTATGTTCATACTTCCACTTGGCGCAAATTTGCACTGTAATTATGGATTTTTGCACCTAATCCATTGGAATTTTCATATGATCTCAATTGGGTTTCTGAATAAACATATTATGGAAATTTTTTCCAAGTTTCACCTCATTCTAGGTTCTGGGCTGCTAGTTAAAACTTGCTGAAGTTCTAGGCCAATTTGTGTTTTTGGCCTGGAATGCTACAGGTATCTTCTTTTCCATTTTAAACATTTTTAGCATGCCCATAAATTTAATTCATCTCTGGGAATTCCTTCTATGGTTCAATATATTTCCATTGACTTCTCATGTGCCTCAATCTGATTCTGGAGAAGAAATTTATGGCTCTTGAAGCTAGTTGGGTCTTATAATTTACCCTTCACTGTTTGTGCTGTAACTTTCTAAAAAATGCTCCATTTAACAAAAATTTTACACCATTAGAAATATCTCTCTAAGCTCTTTTATTTGATCTATAAAGATAGAGTGTACCTTTGGTAGACCTTTGTCTTGTGGTTTTTGATTTGCTAAAAATGCTCTTAAGGCCCTCAAAAACGCGCTGCAAAAGTATGACGTTCAAATGATATAAAATGTCATAGAAAATCACTAGTTTTATGTTCTTATTCACCTTCCAAATGAATTCGAGTGCAAATATCAACCTATGAACCCATATTCACCAAACCCAGAAACAACACAAGCTAAATCGTGCTTTGCGCACTTTAAAACCATTGTGTATCACTTCTTTGTCACACCAATAACTTGCGCACACTACATTTATGTCGCACGCCAATATGTACCACGCGTTGATATCTACCGTGCGCAGCTTTTGTACTACGCATTGATATCCACCATGCACATTTTTTGTACTGCACACTGATATTCCACACGCATTTCACTCAACATGCTGCACCATGACAAATTTTAATACACCCCACCGCGCACCAATACTCTACGCGCACATTAAGAAAAACTGTCGCGTGACAACTTATACTCTTACTACGATCTGCCAATACTGCGCACACCACGCACACCATTTTATTGTGTGTGCACACTGTGCAATGCCAAATTTAGCATGCACACCCACACACAAACATTTTTCCACGCGGCGCAAAAATTTAGCGCACACTCCTGCACCCTAACATTTCTCCGCGCAGCATCGAAATTTAGTGCACACACCTGCACACTAACATTTTTCCGCGTGGCACCGAAATTTAGCACGCACACCCGTACACTAACATTTTTCCACGCGACACCGAAATTTAGCCCGCACACCTGCACACTAACATTTTTCCACGCAGCATCAAAATTTAGCGTGAGCACAAGCACACCAATATCTTTCTGCGTAGTGCCAAATTATACCTATCACAATATTTTCACTGTGCATCATGAATTTTTGGTGTGCCCACTTGTGCACATTCATTTTTATGCACATCAATTCCTCATGAATTCCGCTGCAAGAATTGGGGCTTTTGATTAACTTTTCCCCCAATTTACCATAGACATTTTGCAACCATGAAATTCATTCAATTTCACTCCGATAACACCAATTCAACCTCTGTAACAAAAAATCATTGTGGGTTGACATTTCTGGAATGAATTTCCCCAAAATCAATTCACAAATTGATAATTTTATTTATTAATCTCACTCCAACTGTCATGGCTTCATTGCAACTTAAAATTCGACCAATTCTAGGTTCAAATTTGCTAGAACAGATATTAAATCAGGAATATCTCACCACATGGCCAAATTTATCAATTTTTGTACCATAATGTAGTTGGACGCTCTGCAACTCGAAATTTGGCCACTTCGAAATAAATTCTCTGTGAAATTTCACTTCAACTCAACTTGTTCGGCCCATCCGGGCTCACTGTTGAAAATTGTAGCTCTGATACCAATTTGTAACATCCCCGACTAGCCATTTAGAGCCACACTACACCAAAGAACACTTATGTTCTCTCTGTGGAACATACTGTAAAAAACCCAACATCATACTGAGCTATGCCACATAACCTTTTCAAACTACATGCAATTAAATTATATACACACAGAACTCTTGCAGAAACATATATATAAAACATAATAGACAAATACTTTACATAAGTGCATGAATTCATACCAAAATAATAGTAAACACAGACATGCAGCATATACGGGAAATACCCATAAATATAGAGACAGTTATAATCATGCATAGGAGAACCCCATAAAAATAAGCATGTAAATAACAATGCAACATGTAAATTTATCACACAATTGACACTTATCTTTGTGAGAATATCACCAACTGCATCCAAACCTTCCATGAACCTCCCAGCCTTAGACCACACTACTCATCACTCTCAACAGTGAGTCACCCCCGAGCTGGGACTAAATTTCACCCGGGTAAAGGGATTCCTAACCAAGCTAATGGCTCATGGACAACAAGAAAGAATATATCTTAGGTGCTCACTTAACTAAAAACATAGAGTCCCTCATTCCCCACATGCCCGTCCCACCCAGGAAATGTGCCCCTTCTCTGCTCAACATTCCTTCGGCTACCTCACTTCCTTTCCGGGCTTCAGCAACAGGCCGGACAGGATGTCTCAGAGCATTGTAGCTGCATTTTAGCACCTTCAGGAATCAATCCCCAACAATTATCTCACCCAGAGAATTAATCACGTGCCTAACAACCCACCTCTTCAATATCCCACAGGCCTGACAACCCGCTTCTTCAGTCTATCTCCAAAGCTAACAACTACACAAACAAATATCGCTCTGGATACAGGTTCAAGTACAGTGATAGGAATGTATGAAGGATAATAGAATGCGTGAGTGAAAATGGTCATGGAATCATGGATGGATGATGGATGGAATGATGGAAAAGATGATAGGAAATGAACTAAGTCCCAACAATATGTATTCATTTCCCCAACTCGACACTTGTCATGTTGGGAGCTACTTTGGCCCACTTGTACCCAACTTTAGAACTTAGGATAAAATAATTATCCATACTTTATGATTTAAAGAGATATTAATGTAATATTCCTTTTTTGGCTTAAGCTCCCTAGCTTATCCCTTTTCCTTAACTTTTAGGCCCCTCCCTTTCCCTAACTAGTGGAGTTTAGTCCCCCATCTCTTTTATCATGGTTGGTCTACGCACAGCGATGCATTTTATATTAATCATGAGATATATACAAAAATAGGTGCACTGGCCTTTAACATCTAGCATCACCGGCCTAATCAAAACATAAACATCCTATCTTATAATAATTGGCTCAACAACCTATAAAACTTAGCATATGCACAAAGGCTCCCCAGCCTCAATATCCTACGAACTCAAGTTGTTGTGCGCGGTATCCAGGAATGTGAAAACTTCCTCATTTTACTGTGCAGTACATGCACACACTATGCCATGAAATGTGCATACAAATATGATATCAAAACAACTCACCAACTTAAGTACATTTTCATTTACATTTACAATTGGGTTCTCCCTTAAGGATATTACAACATAGATGTGAATATGAGTAATTCCTCTTTCCCTACTAGTTGCAGAGTGATCTTTAAATCCATGATCTCACTGAAATTATTATTTTATGATCAATGCTGGATGAGAAAGAATTTGTTTGGTTATTGGAGTGATTAATTATACCACCTGTCACTCCCATAGGGGGTCCTCTTGGGTATCCCCATCAAATAATTCCCAAGGAATATCATTGATAATTTGTATTTCCTGTCGAATTCTTAACTTCTTGTACTAGGCATTTTTTTAGATAATTTTGATATAACAAAGTTGATGATTGAGTACCTTGTCTTCAAATAAAGAGTGGTTCTGGAAATCCAAATACCCAAATATACATTCAGATGGAGGGATTTGAAATTGTTTATATGTTGGGTGATAAGTGAATTTTTCGTTGATGAGATATTTTCTATCAATGTGCTGAATTTGCACATAATAGATCTAGCTAGAAAATGACATACACAGTTTGCAGAGAAAATATGAGAAAAGAGAAGTAGGAGAGAAAGAGTGAAAGAATTATCATTAACTGTATTCCACACTCAAAGAGTGAATAATTTACAATATATATATAGGGTACATGAGTAACTAATGTGCCATATTAGTGATCTAGAGAGATCTAGATAGTACCTAACATACATTAGAGTGAACTTCCACCTAGTACTCGTTAACTGATCCATGCAATCATCAGTTAACTAAGTCACGACTTCAACTAGTTTAACTAAGTGTAACTGAGTGTAATTGACTCTAAATTGAAGAGGAACATTCTTTATTGTAGGGGTATATTCTCTACAGAGAATATTCTCATCTAAGAAATAGTTCTCAACATTGGACTGTAAAAATTAGGAAAATAATTATAGGTGAGTGTGTAATATCTCTAGCACCCACCCCGAACACTAGTAGGGTGTACATGATGAATGGGTCCCAACAACCAAGGCCATGTTAGGTACCCATTGTACAATGCATATAAGAATGAGAAATTGAAAAAAAAATGAGGAAAGAGGGAAAACCTCATGGGAACCCCCCCCCTCTCAAATTACAATGCATAAAAAAAATGAGAAGGAACAAAAAGCAGTTGCTAAGAAATCATGTCCTTCTCTCTAAGAAGACCTCACAATTGTGCAAGTTTGTGTTCGTTGAATATTTTTTTGAAGATGTAGATGTATGCACATATCTGATGAAGTAGATGCAACATTATGATGTCCACACACATCCACTTTCTCTTCTTGTAATGAATAATATCGAAATAAAGATAGGATGGAATTTTGAATACCGTATGACCTTTTTCGGAAAAAACGTTGATTTTTTGTTGATTTTAAAATGATCATAACTTCACTTCCCAAACTTTGTTTTGGACGATTTGTTTTTTGAAATTGGATATTTTTCCCAGGGGAATTCAAATATACAATTTGTTTCTTCAAATTATTCTCATACAATATCATAATTGAATATGATGTGTGTGGCCCCCTTTTTGTCTCCTAAGATGCATGCATGTTTCTCTTGATATGCATGCATGGAGCATGCAAATGTTTCTGCGTGTGAATCTAGATATGCATGCATGATATATTTCGTAAGAAATTCATAAAAAAAATATGAAATGGAGTAGACATCATCTGCAATTAATGAAACAAGAATTTGTGAAGATACTTGTGTAGAAGACTCTTCACAATAAGAGGCTTGATCTTCTGAGGGTTTCTCTTCTGGATCTATATTTTGAATCTCCTCTGTGAAATTTTCATTATTCCCAAATAGAACCTCAAATTGGGTCCATAATTCATTTGGAGTTGAGTTTTGTGACTCTTCATATACTTTATGGAAAAGTTTAGGAGAAATAGACAAAAAAATACATCATATGGCCATATCTTGTCTATTGAGAAAGTCGTTTTTCTCATCGGCATAATTAGGCTCTACTTCCATTGCCATAGTTATTTGGTACAAGCCTCTACATTTGAGCTGAAGAATTTTTTTTGGCTTCCACTCCAAATAGTTATGAGGCATTAGCAGTATTACGAATGAATAATCCACCTTCTCTATGTTCTTCAATATTCAGTACCTACAAAAAGAGTATGAGCCAAGGCCCAAGTGGGCCAAGACTACTCTTTAGGATGCAGGAGATCTTTTCAGGGATCCAAATGATACTAGGAGGACTCGATATTATTCTGACGAGCCTCCTCTTGCACCCACTTCCACTGAACCAATGCCACCCACACATATTTTGTTGGTTCAGTCTTCATATCCACAGTCCTATGGCGAGGCTGCTAGAAATCCCTTTTGGTAATCCACCATGTAGGGGGAGTAGAACTCCCTCCCCAAGAACCAGACTAGGGATCTGGTTCCCCTTCCTACAGGAAGTAAACTTGTCAGGTGTAGATGGGTCTACAAGACCAAGAGCACAACAGATGGAAATGTTAGCAGATACAAAGCCAGACTATTTTCCAAAGGATTTCATCAGGTGGACAACATTGACTATGATGAGAAATTCTCTCTAGTAGTGAAGATGGATTCCATATAGTTGGAACTTTCCATTGCGGCATCCAAAGGATGGGAATTCCATCAGATGGACATGAAAAATGCACGTCTTCATGGATATCTCTCTGAGGAGATGTATATGGAAAATTCCCAGGGATTTATGAAGGATTCATCTTTGGTCTGTCGAATGAAGAAGTCTCTTTATGGCCTCAAGAAGGCTCTGAGGGCATGGTATGCCAAGATGGAATCCTACCTGTTGTCACAGAAATTTGTACATTGTAAGTCAGACCCAAATGTTTACATGCTCATGACGACAGATTCACTTCTACTCCTAGTTCTGTATGTTGATGATTTGTTGATCATCGATTTCTAGATTACTATAATCAAGAGGATTCTACATGACAGGTTCTTGATGACAAAAATGGGCCTTCTACATTTCTTCCTTGGACTCAAGATCAATCAATATGCATCATGAATCAAACTATCTTAGGCCAAGTATGCATGATATCTCCTTGAGATATTTCACATGACAGACTGCAAGTCTACCCCGACTCCTTTCCTATCGGGAGTCAAAATGAGGATGGTGGGGAAACCTCCATTGGTTGACAACATATTGTACAAAAAACTACTGTGGAGCATATTGTATCTCACACACTCTATACCGGACCTCTCCTATGTAGTTGGAGCAGTCTCTAGTTTCATGAAACATCTGCATGAGCTATATTGGAAGGTTGCAAAGCATATCCTTTGATACATACATGGCACCATCACCTTTGGGATCCACTATGAAACAAACTCTACATTGGACCTCATTGGGTTCACTGATTCTGACTGGGTTGGTGATAACATTGATAACAAGTCCACATCTGGTTGCTCAGTCAGTCTTTGTTCCAGGCCTATCTGTTGGTCGAGCAAGAAGCAGGTTGCTATTGCACTATGTTCTGTCGAGCAAAAGTACATATGGATAGTTAACATAAAAATTCAGGCTATGTGGCTACAACATTTTCTAACTGAGTTGGGCATTCAGTTTCATCGGTCAATCGTCGTTTGGTGTGAGAACCAGAGCACTCTGAATTATGCAGAGATCTAGTTCAGAGGAAAAAGACGAAGAACACTGAGATCCACATGCACTACATATAGGACTTAGTACACGAGGGGATCATCGACCTGCAGTTATGTCCTTCAACAGAAAAGACTGCAGACATCTTCACCAAGACCTTCACTGAGAAAAAGTTCCATTCTCTGCACAGTCATCTTGGAGTGAAGGACACAGTTTCCTAGAAATTGTCAGTTCTTATTTTTACATACATTGTACTTTGAGGGAGGTTTTTTCCCATGATATTTTCCTTATTTCCTCATTTATTTCAGTGTATTTTTTGTATTTAGGTACCTAACATGGCCTCATTTCCGAGACCCATTCTTTATTTTTACCATAGTGATGTTCAGGGGGGGTATTGGAGATACTTCACACACACCTAGGATTTATTTTTCCTAAGGTTTTTCCTATCTTTATTAGTCATTATTCAGTCTCCTATAGTTTAGGGAGAATATTCTCTTTAGTTCACACTTTAGTTTGATCAGTTGAGTGGAGTCTAGATGCCACATTGGGATCATCACCATGTAACATTGGGATCATTATCAACTAATGTGCATTGTCCTTATGATTATCACCAGACTAGTGAATTAATCATGATTCCATGATCTCTTCCTCACTTCACTCTATTTCAGTCAGTTAACTGAAGACTGAGAGACTAGTTAACTCAGACTAGGTGGTAGTTCACTCCTGTAACTGCCTAAGAGACTAGACTAGGTGGCAATAGATTATGTATCTCATGGTTGAAATAATCGCTTCCGTTATATTTTCAGAGGACATTGATTTTCTTTCCTGACTGTGTCTCAACAAGGGATTTGAAATATTTTAGGTGTTGAAATACCTTTGATTTTTTTCTGAGAAAGAAAATCCATGTGAAGCATGAGAAATCATCAACAAAAATGAGCATGTACCTTTCTTTACTAATCGATGGATGCATAAAAGGGCCAATGAGGTCACTATGGATCAGATCTAAAGGAGAGGAAGCATTCTGACTCTTTCCTTTGTCAAATCTCTCTTGAGGGTGTTTTCCAAGAACACATCCCTCAAAATTCCTTTGGAGAAGTGGATTTTAGATAGAGCATAAACCATTCCTTTATTGCTAATATGTTGTATATATGTGAAATTTAAATGCCCAAGCCTTTCATTCCATATGATACTTCTTTTATCAACATGGTTAAGAAGTAATGCATAATCTGGTTCAACAAAGTCAGAAAATGTGTAGAGTCTGGATTGATGATTTACCACATCGGTAGAAACCCTGGAATTGGTTTGCGTGTCATAGATATCCACTGCATCATGTGTGAATATGACTCTCTTTCCAGTGCCAAATTTATTCATCTGATACACATAGATAATATTGATGGAAAGTTTGGGAACATGTGGCACATTCTCGAAGCTTCCATTTGTGAGTTCAATTCTTCCTTTGTCTCTAACCTCGACTAGAGAGTTGTCCACCATTATAATAGGAGGACCTTTCCATGTGTCCAATGAAGTTTAGATTTTTTTTCTATCTTCCATGTGGTGTGATGCACCTGAATATATGATCCAAGCATAAGGAGAGGAGTTGATGGCAATCAAAGCATGGCTAGAGTTGCCTTTCTTAGGATTCTGATCTTTTGGCTTCTTTTTCTTGGCATCCTCGGGGATGGGATATCCAAGGTTGTTTTGTTGAAGTATTTGGGCCATTTTATCTATTTGTTTCTGTATACATGTATATTCTAGATGGAATCCTTTATGGAAATAAGTGAATTTATACCCTTTTCTTCCCTTTCCACCTTTGGATCCGGAGGCATCGTTGAAGGGTTTTGATTACCCTTCCTTCTTTGTATTTGCATGTGCTTTCCTTTTGCATTTATATTTAAATTTATTATTTTGATGACCACTACCATGATGCATAGTAAGTTCATGCACCTTTGGGCCTTTGATTTTTCGCATGTTTATAATCTTGTTCTTCTCTTGTGTCAGAGATTCAATTAAGACCTCAAGACAAGGCATATTCGAGGTGGATCCAAAGGAGAGCCTAACTAAATGAAATGTGGATACAAACACTGAGTATTCCAGACCAATTTTGGAGAGAATGGTGAGAACCATTTGTTTCTTCTCCTTAGATTTATCAACCCAACAAGCCTTGAGTTGCGACAACAAATCCTTATATTTGGTAAAGAAATCTTGGATATTGTCGAAGGCTTTTGGATCCAAAGTGAGCAATTCCACCTCAAGCATGTGTCCCCTCATGTCATCCTATTTTCCAAAAATCCCTTCCATTGTGGTCTAGGATTCATTGAGGGTTTTAGAGGAGGATATGTGAAAGAGGAGTTCGGAAGAAATGAGACTACAACTAGTTCCAAAATCTTCATCCATTTGATTCAGATACTTGGATTTTTATATGGCTAATGTGGGTTTAGTCTCTGTGTCCATGGTTAACCTGTATAATCCTATGCCTCGAGGATGCACTATCATTTTCTCCTTCCATGTAAAGAAATTGTACGGTGTAAGAATGAATTCTTTTGGAAATTCCATTTTTCCGTTGTTGTCAATCTTCGGTACATGCAAAAATAATATTATGTGTCTTTTCCATAGCAGTATATCATCTCTGATACCATGTAAATGTGTTGAACCTACATATAAAATATCTAGCTATAAAATGACATACATTGTTTGCAGAGAAAATATGAGAAAGGAGAAACATGAGAGAAAGAATGGAAGAATTCTCATTAATCGTATTCCACACTCAAAGATTGAATAATTTGCAATAGATATAGACTACTTGAGTAACTAATGTGCCATAGTAGTGATCTAGAGAGATATAGACACTCGCTGACAAACATTGGAGTGAACTACCACCTAGTCCTAGTTAATTGATCCATGCAATCATCAGTTAACTCAGTCACGACTTCCACTAGTCTAACTAAGTGTCACTGAGTGTAACTGACTCTAAACTAAAGAGGAACATCATTTTTCGTAGAGGAATATTCTCTAGAGAGAATATTCTCATATAAGAAAGAGTTCTCCACATTTGACTGTAAAACATAGGAAAATAATTATAAGTGACTGTGTAATATCTCCAACAATTTCTCCCATTATTTTGGGTCGAAATCACAACAAATCAAGACTGTATAGAGAAGATAGAAATATTCCCTCCAAGACAAGCACAAAATATTGAAATAGTAACTACTTTATTAGGATAATTTAAGGAAGGAAGAGGGAGAAAGGATTCACCTTAAGTCTCCTGTTTGATGTTGATCCCACTCCTTTCTTTCGACCATCTCTTGATTCTTTGCTAGAAACAACCTACAAAATTGACACCAAACAAGAGTTGCTATAAAATTAGTTACACGATCAAAGGGTGTACATGTCATATATCATATTCAAAGTAAAATTAATAAGAAAACACATACAATGAATACTTGATAAGAGGGAAAACATACTCTTCTATTAACACCAAATCAGAAAGGTAAGCTACAACCTTCTCTCGCCTTTGGCACCGCCTCAAAGCCAACTATTCGGGTCCCTCCAAGAATCCATCAAGCATCGATTCAACCACTATAATCTTATTTGGATGGACCAAATAGGGATAAGGATACATTGTATAAGCATATATATAATAAAAAGATGCTAGAAAAGGAGTTTCCAGATAAAAATGGGTGTTTCTGAGAGGATTATAGAAGAGGGAGGCTTGCTAGATACTAATATCATAATCTTGCACCAGGCGACTTGAACTCTCTTTATCCCTTAAGGGTTATTTTATATCTTCCCCAAGAGGTTGGGGGAGTTGGATTCCATTTTGTACGGGTAGGGGATGTTGGAAAATAAGCCCAACTAAAAACCCTCCCAAAAATACATGATTTTTTTTTATAAATTTTTAGGGCATCCGTAGGTTGCAAGCTCGAGAGTCATGGATATCTGTGATTTTCACTATGAAAAATCATGGATATTCTCATATGGAATATTTTTTAAATTCTTTTGGAGAGGCAACTTGGGAAAATGTTTAGCAAGATTTAGGAAAGGGTTAGGCCATGACACAAACACATAGGTGTGGAATTTTTTTCTATAATAGATGCCCCCTAATGTGTGAAGTTATGTTGTCATAGGGGCAGACCCAGGGTTCAATGCTACAACAATGCACCAAAAAAGCCCTAACTACCAGCCCTTTTGGCAACACCTGCGAAGCAGATGAGGTCTCACTTGAGGTAGAGGCAGGAGTGGTTGCAAGACTTAGGTGTCTACAACATTAGATGGGACACAGATATGTGATTATAATACTTAATAAATCACTTAGCACCGTTAGTTCCTCAATATGAAATTAATAATCACTTCGCTGATAGAATAGGGCTTCGCAACATTCACACTGATATAATGCATTTAAGAACTTAGCATCAATAGATATGTTAGATCTAGCAGATCAAGCACTCAACACATTCATATAGATCAGATCTAACATTATTACATGTCATTATCACTAAGCATAAGCATATCTATCTAATCATCTCAAAGCACTTAGCAAAAGAAGACATAAACACATTAAGACAAGCACAAATCAAGACAACACAATGTTTACTTGGTTCACCCCCACCCTGGGGCTACATCCACCAAATCTTCTTCTTTATTATCTTCATTCAATTAGTTACAAGAATAGAGCCATCAAAACCCTACCCCGCATAGGACAAAAGATCTACACATCTCGCTAGATCCTTCTTCCTTGCGTTACAACACAAATCCTTCCACCATTTGTTACAACCGCTTTCACTTAGCTCTGCAAGTCTCTCACAGTCATGCACAAAGTACTTACAAAACCCTACTTGCACTTAGCATACATCACATAGATGCCTATTCAACTACTTCTTACATTGCCTAGCCTTCTATTTATACATACAAAATAGGCCTAAACATGGGTAAATCCATGGGCCGACATCCCAATCCCATTACATAATCCCCAAAACCCAAAAAAGACCCAAAAGTGGGCCAAGATCCCTTGATCTCTTCTTCGGCTTACGCTCCTCCTTCGACAGGATGTCGAAGTCCCAAATTAGGTCACTATGACCAAGAATCACTCAAAACTTGGTCAAGGGCCAATAGGCCCCCAACACTCACCTGTGACTCATCTTGAGTCACTTTGATCTGACCAGTTATGATTTGAAGGCCTCGAGCTACTTCAACCTGTTGTTGTGCGACGACCTCTTGCTCGATGAACTCCTAGATCATTGCATCATTCACGGGCCCTTCTAGGCGATGTTCTGCTGGATGATAACCTACTCTAGCTCTACTCCTCAGGTTTCAACCTCTTTGAATAATTGGCACACCTTATCTTGTACTGGTTGAAGTTGTTGAGTAACTTCCATCACTCTGCTTTGAATCGTATGGATCTTCTACTGGGCGGTGTGTTTCTCTTGACACCAATTCATTCTGTCCATGGTTGACAAGGCCTTCAGCTGCACCTGTAGTGTGTTTGTGTGTTTCTTTTCTTCCTTGAGCTGCAACTCTAATGCCTGTAACTCTGGATTCTCGGTGAGGTTCTCATATGTTTGGGCATTGAGGTTACTTAGCTGATTTCACTCCAGCGAAAGAGATTTTAGTCTTTCAACTACACTGCGGGCAGTTGCTTCCCTTTGGTCTCTTACATCTTGAGGGCTCTTGAGAACAGTATGGAGCTCCAAGCCTTCTATGCACTGCTAGATCTGCTGGATTACTTCTTCAAGTTGTGCCACTTGCTGTGGAACTCACTTTTCTATCTTTACTTCTACGACTGTCACAGAGAAAACTGCTCTGTGAACCATTTCCTTTACTTTGAGTTTCTCTGTGAGAAACTATTCCTTTCTTTTCTCCAGTTGTGATTTTTCTTAATCCCACTTCACTTGCAGAGAAATCTTTTCCCATTCTACACTACTGCTTTGTTCTACAAGGTCTCCCTGTACTCATGCCAAAGCATGGGTAGCTTGTGTTGTTTCTTCCTGAGCTCATCGAAGGCGAGATTAGACTGAATCAGTGAGGCGGTGGAGTTGAGTTGGCTCATCTCCCATTTCTGATGTTCCTGCTGACAGAGGCACAGTGGAGACTGCGTGGCTATATTGTAGTTCCCGTCGCACTCCTTGGAGCTCATCCTTAATCCGATGGAACACCTCCTCCTGCTTAGCTTCTTTCTTCTCTTCTATCTCCAACGAAGCATCATTTAGGGCTTCTATGATGAAATCAAAATCATTGGAGGTGAGGATGGTCTGCATTTTTTTCATGGTTTTTTTCACTTTCTTGTGGGAGGAAGGTTTTAGCATGGACACCTTCCTTTTCTTCAAGGGATACTCCTCGTCTCTAGGCAATGTAACCTTGCCTTTATTCTATTCAACTTCTGTGCCATCTATATTTCTTCCATCTCCTACTTGCTTCGCTAAGATGGAAGCAATCTTCAAGGATGCGCTGTCAAAATCATGGACCTCTTCGGTATTCTTTATCTTGCTAGGTCGAGGTGTATCCGACGCAGTTTCTGGACTGTCTAAATCATATATATCCGTAGGGTCTGCTGGAATGAGGAGGTCCTCAAACCAGTCCTTGGTGATTTCTTCTAAGTCCTCCTCTGTTATATTGTAGTAATATTGAATTTGTTTCTTGTGCTCCTCAGTGCGCGCTGTAATATAAATGAAATGGCGGTTCGCACTGAATTTCATTAAAGGATGAAACTTGTGGAGAGTATTTTGTGTGATGGGAGGCTCAGACTGGATAGCTAACCTTAGCTGATTGTAATATGTGTGGAATACAGAATTTGGTTGTCATTACTTGTTCATGTCACTGGAATACCATAGTGTACTGAACTTCACGACTAGAGGTTCAAAGGGCTCGATGTCCGGGAAGGTCGCACCTTCTGACAACTCCCATACGATGAAAGCAATTAGAATTAGAAGCCAACTGAAGTGGAACTTGTATCCTTGATCTTGTGCTTCCCTGTAGTCCAGTTACAACTGGTTCATGAGGTACTTCTCCCAATTCATTTGTAGGCACTCTGCGCACTTTCCTGTGAGGTCGACTAGAAAACCAGTGACTTGGGTGGGTCGGTTCTTGCGGACTAAGTTTCCTGCGATCAATTGACAAGCTAGGCGCACTGCACTGCTTTGGATAGAAGCTAACTTCTAGCCTCGTGTTCCATTTTTGAAATCTCCATAGGTGTCCTCGATCCTTTGTACTGGAGTGCAATCCATTGTTTTTAAGGGGTAGAAATCATGTGGGTCAAGGCCTTGCATACTCAGCGTTGTGATCCGATTGATCAATGTTGGATCCCCTATGATACAGTGGTTTAACCACAAGTATCCACCATGGTAACAAGACAACAACAGTTTGACGCATGCATTCACTTCTTGGTGTCTTCCAAAGGGAGGAATCTTCATGACGTTGAGCAGTGTGGACTGTGCGAGGTTATGAGTCCATGACTGAGGGACGATCTTTGAATTCTTTCCTTTTTTCATGGTCAGGTACTTATGTGGGGTGAGCATGTTGTATACCTTCCTGTCACCGAGGTTGAAGTCACTAAACTTCAACACTGCTATCTTTTCTTGATCTGCGCAAACTATGTGTATCCCCTTCGGGAGGTACGCAATGACCAATTCATACTCAAAGTCTCTGGGCACATTGTCTCAATTTTTTTTGTCACTCAGAGGTGGTAGATAGGCAGGTAAAATGCTCAGAATCAACTTAGCATTCATGAGATTGTCTCTGTGCATGGTTCTCTTATCATATATGGGTCATGAAGGTCTTGCTCGAGCAGTGGACAGAGAGGCTAGTAGTCCTCTTGTCTATGATTCTTGTATACCAGTAGAAAATCCTCTCTTCGAAATGACTCTTTCAGTCATCAAGTCGAGGAGTAATTTTGTTACTAATTCTTCAACTGCGGTGAGCTTGTTGGACATACACGCTCGAGATTAATAATATTGGGTTCATAATTAACTCAAAAACTTCACTAGAATAAAAAACAAGAGGGAAATGATCACTATATACAATTCACTTGGTCTGCGGGCTCAAATTCTTGGTTAGAAAAAGTGTTCTATGTGCATGGCGTGATGGGATAAATAGGCAATTGAGCAATGGTTCGCTTATAACAGGTGTGAATCCTCATTAACTCTTGTTATATCTATTATGGCATGGTCCAACAGTATGGTGTCGAGCTATAAATGATTTTTGACCCGTTCGGAGTGACAGTTGAATGGATATATCGATCCCAACAACTATATTGACTCACCATGGAGAAGTGCCATGTGTCATTATTCTGATATCCCGACGAAGCTCCCATTCTGCAAATTTTCTATCTAAGAAGTTCCCTCTGGAAACTTATATAACTTTTCAAACTTAGGTCTCTTCTTACTTAGCTTTCTAGTCTTCCTCCCAGTGAGCTTCATCTCGGTAGTACTTTTTCTATTCTGATTCTTATCCTCTTTGGACATAGTCACTGTGTGTTGTTGAGATTATTTCCTAGGATTCAGGAGTAACACCTCTTCTTTATCTGAGATAGGTACTTCAGTCTTCTGTGAGTCTTCTAATGTTCTTTCAACTTTGACATCTAGGTATCTAGTATTAAGTAGCTTCGACCTATTCTCATGTTCTTCAATCAAGTATGCGATCCTTCTAGTCATGAAATCTTTTAACTCTTGTCTCTTCTCCTCCAAAAATTCTTCTTCTTCTTTTCATCTAGCTTGATCTCTTTCAATCCAAGGTTTCCCTAGTAACATGGTAAATGGGGAGCGGTCCTTAATAAATTGAATAATATCAAAATCTTCTTTTGTCGAAGTTCCATTGGCATTCATAGATATCTGAGTGAGATTTCCACATAGTTTTACCAATTTTCCTCTGAATAACCCTATTCCTCCTAATGAAGGAATCATTGCAGGCCTTCCTATAGCTTCCCAAGTTCTCTTTGTCATTATATTCACTTGTGTTTCCTCATCTAGAACACAGTCAATTTTGAAGTATCCTATTCTTGCTTCAAGGCATTCCTTGTCTTTAAAGATCTGTGATAATCTAACATGTATGTGGTCATTCAAGGTTTCTTTCATCTATAGCAATACCTTCTCTGATTCTTTCTAGGGTTCTTTCTTCTCTTCTATCTCTAGCGAAGCATCATTCAGGGATGCTATGATGAAATCAAATTCGTCGGAGGTGAGGATGGTCTGCATTTTTTTCATGGTTCCTTTCACTTTCTTTCGGGACGAAGGTTTTGGCATGGACACCTTCCTTTTCTTTGAGGGATCCTCCTCGTATCTAGGTGGCATAACCTCACCTTTCTTCTATTCAACTTCTGCACCATATATCTCTCTTCCATCTCCTACTTTCTTTGCTGAGATGGAAGTAGTCTTCATGGATGCACTGTCTAAATCATGGACCTCTTCAGTATTCTTTATCTTGCTAGGTCTGGGTGTATCCGATGCAGTTTCTCGACCATCTAAATTAGATATATCCATAGTGTATGCTAGAATGAGGAGGTCCACCAACCAGTCCTTGGTGATTTATTCTAAGTCTTCCTCTGTCAGATTGTAGTAAGATTGAAGTTGTTGCTTGTGGTTGTCAGTGTGTGCTGTAATATAAATGAAATGGCAGTTCGTGTTGAATTTCATTAAAGGCCGAAACCTGTGGAGAGTATTTTGCGTGATGCGAGGCTTGGAATGGATAGCTAACTTCAGCTGATTGTAATATGTGTGGAATACATAATTTGACTGCCATTGCTTTTTCATGTCACTAGAATACCATAGTTTACTGAAATTTGCAGCCATAGGTTCAAAGGGATCGATGTCCGGGAAGGTCGCACCTTCCAGCAACTCCCATGCGATGAAAGCAATTAGAATTAGAAGCCAACTGAAGTGGAACTCGTATCCTTAATATTGCACTTACCTGTAGTCCAGTTACAACTGGTTCACAAGGTACTTCGACCAACTCATTTGTAGGCCCTCCGCGCACTTTCCTGCAAAGTCGACTACAAAACCAGTGACTTGGGTGGGTTGATTCTTGCGAACTAACTTTCCTACGATCAATTGACAAGCTAATGCACTGTGCTGCCTTGTATAGAAGCTACCTTCTAGCCTTGCGTTCCATTTTTGACATCTCCATAGGTGTTCTTAAGCCTTTGTGCTAGAGCACAATCCATTGTTTTTCCGAGGTAGAAATCTTGTGGGTAAGGGCCTTGCATACTCAACATTGTGATCCGATTGATCAATGTTAGATCCACTGTGACATGATGGTTTAACCAAAAGTATTTGCCATGGTAACAAGACAACAATAGTTTGACGCATGCATTCACTTCTTGGTGTCTTCCGAAGGGAGGAATCTTCATGACGTTGAGCAGTGTGGACTACATGAGGTTATGAGTCCATGACTGAGGGACAATCTTTGAATTCTTTCCTTTTTTCATGGTCAGGTACTTATATGGGGTGAGCATGTTGTATACCTTCCTGTCACTGAGGTTGAAGTCACTAAACTTCAACGCTGCTATGTTTTCTTGATCTGCGCAAACTACGTGTATCCCCTTCGAGAGGTACGCAGTGACCAATTCATACTCAAAGTATCTAGGCACACTGTCTTGATTTGTTTTGTCGCTTAGAGGTGGTAGATAGGTAGGTAAAATGCTCGGAATCAACTTAGCATTTGTGAGATCGTAACTGTGCATGGTTCACTTCTCATCTGTGGGCCATGAAGGTATGGATCGAGCAGTGGATGGAGAGGCCAATAGTCCTCTTGTAAATGATGCTTGTAGACTAGTAGACAATCCTCTCTCTGACATGACTCTTTCAGTCATCAAGTCGAGGAGTACTTTTGTTACTGATTCTTCAACTACGGTGAGCTTGTCGAACATAAGCGCTCATGATTAATAATATTGGGTTCACAATTAACTTAGACACTGCACTAGAATAAAAAACAAGAGGGAAATTTTCACTACATATAATTCACTTGGTCTGCGGGCTCAAATTATTGGTTATCAAAAGTGTTCTCCATGCATGGCGTGATGGGATAAATTGGCAATTGAGCAACAGTTCTCTTATAACTGGTATGAAGCCTCATTGACTCTTGTTCTATCCATTATGGTGTGGTCCAATGGTATGGTGTCGAGCTATAAATGATTTCTGACCCATTCAAAGCGATAGTCGAATGGATATATCGATCCCAATGGCTATATTGCCTTGCCATGGAGAAGTGCCATGTGTCATTATTCTAATATCTCGGCAAAGCTCCCATTCTGCAAATTTTCTATTTGCGAAGTTCCCTCTGGAACCTTCTATAAATTTTCAAACTTAGCTCTCTTCTTACTTAGATTTCTAGCCTTCCTCCCAGTGAGCTTCGTCTCGGTAGTCCTTTTTCCATTCTGATTCTTATCGTCTTTGGACATAGTCACTACGCGTTGTTGAGATTATTTCCTTGGATTCGGGAGTAACACCTCCTCTTTATCCAAGATAGGTACTTCAATATTCTGTGAGTCTTCTAATGTTATTGTAACTTCGACATCTGGGTCTCTAGTATTAAGTAGCTTCGACCTATTCTCATGTTCTTCAATCAAGTATGTGATGCTTCTAGTCATGAAATATTTTAACTCTTATCTCTTCTCCTCCAAAAATTATTCTTATTCTTTTCGTCTGGCTTGATATCTTTCAATCCAAGGTTTCCCTAGTAACATGGTAAATGGGGCACGATCCTCAATAAATTGAATAATCTCAAAATCTTCTTTTGTCGAAGTTCCATTGGCATTCATAGATATCTGAGTGAGCTTTCCACATAGGTTTACCAGTTTTCCTCTGAATAACCCTATTCCTCCTAATGAAGGATTCATAGCAGGCCTTCCTATAGCTTCCCAAGTTCTCTCTGTCATTATATTCACTTGTGTTTCCTCATCTAGAACACAGTCAATGTCGCAATATCCTATTCTTGCTTCAAGGCATTCCTTGTCTTTAAAGATTTATGATAATCTAACATGTCTGTGGTCATTCAAGGTTTCTTTCATCTGTAGCAATACCTTCTCTGATTCTTTTTGGGGTTTTTCTATAGCCTTAGTTTTTGGATCTTCCTACCTTAGGGTTTTCTTGTCTTATGTTCATACTTTCAAGCTTAACAATCATTATAGGGCAATCCAACGCTTCATGGTTCATAGTTTTTGCAAAAAATACAATCAGGTCTTCTCCCAGGGCATGCCTTAGAAAGATGTCCCAGTTTTCTGCAGTTGTAACAGAGGTTTAATCCTCTCTTTCTTTTAAATGATCCCCATCTTCTCTTGTACTGCACACTAGGATCATAGGGGATAACCTGCAATAAATTCTTTCTAGGATCCTGCATCCATTTGTTAGTCCAAACATTATTTCTATGCATAGGTATAACATATCTTTCATTATTCTTATCAGATCTATTCATATCAAATCTTCTTTCATCTATTAATACCCTAGTTTTCAAACTAGGACAGACTCTATTAAACATACCTAGATCCATACTCTAGAAACAAAATTTTCCACTTATCTTAGTTCTATAGATCACAAAGCTTCCAGATATAAAACTTTTAACTATTCTTACCTTTATCAGAGCACATAGCTTGCATATATTACCCTTTTTTAATCAAGAATTCCCACTTTTACCTTTCTTAGGGCACAAAGCTTTCGAATATTACCTCTTTTCTTCAGATCAGACTTTTTTTTCCTTAGCACAGAACTTCTCAGGTCAAATAGAATGTTGCGCACTAGGGAAACGGATCTACACACAGAGCTTTCACAGTTTCAGGATGGATCTTTGCACAAATCTTATTCTTTCTCAGTTCCCAACAATCACAGTTTCATGTCCCAACAATGGAACCATTTGTTGGCACAGGGGCAGACCCAAGGTTCAACGCTACAACAACTCACCAACAAATCCGTAACTACCGGCCCTTTCATCAACACCTGTGAAGCAGATGAAGTCTCACCCGAGGTAGAGGTATGGGTGGTTGCAAGACTCGAGTGTATACAACCTTAGTTGGGACATAAATATGTGATTATAATACTCAATGTTAGCACTCTGTAAATTTCTTAGAGGTTGACAACAGAAGAAATCTACAAAAGGTAACTTTATCCAACCGCTTTTGAAGCTGGGATCTAGCCCTTCCAACTTCAGAGAGGGATCTCTCTATATGATTTATCTATGTTTCAAAATCTAAATATTAGGCTAGGTAAATAAATAGGTTGGTTTTGTTGTCATGGTGTTTGTTGAATTGGTTGAGACAGTCTACACATCCATTGGGCTATGGGGTCTATGTTTTTAATAAAATATGAAATCCAAACCAGAAACACAAAGGAAAACTTTCACAGGGCGAGATAATATAATCACTGGATTCTTCGATAGTAAAAATAAGGGATGGCAGAAAATATGAGAAAGATAACTTCAACAAAGAAGAAGTTAAGAATTTCTTTATTGAAAACGCCAGAAGATAAAACACTAAAATCTTTCGAGTCAGAAATAGGGTATATGAGATAAATCCTACAACATTTGTTACTCTTAAAGATTAGATTTAGAAAATAGTATGATAACAAAGGGAGAATAACATTCAACTTAGAGAGAAAAACATCACCAGTGAATACACGCAAGAATCCTGTAAAAGTGCCTCCTTTTATTAATGGAAGATCTCTTCAAAAATATTACAATCTGATAGCTTCAGGGTGTGAAGATCAACAACCCTCAATACTTCAAAAGATGAAGTATTTATAACTCAAATTACAAATGATCATGTCATTAATGATCAGGACGTGCTAAATCTATTTTTAGCCTAACTAACTTAACAAATTTCCTAAATCTAGGAACTGCTTGATGATGTGGTGTAACTGCATGCTGATTTTTGGGTGGGCCGTTGATGAAGCCTCTGCATGAACTCATCTGACTGGAAAACTGACTGGACTGGGACAACTCATCTGCTACTCGATCAAATCAAATAGTTCCTCCCATCGGAGATGACTGGGAATGTTGACTTTGAGTAACCTTCGATACACTTCATCCATTTCTGTGTACTTGGCAAAGGTAGGCTTGGTGAGGAAGATATATCGAATCTCATGTTGGATACTGATGTCCCACTGAAGTGCATATAGAAATGCCTTGCCAGTGATGCTCCCTTGGATTCCTGCAAACTTTGAACTGTCCTTAGCCACATCGTCCAACCTCTTCCTATAGTCTGGGAGTGTCATCAATTTATCATTGATTACCTTCAGACCAGGAAGACCTTTCTTTTGGAGAGCCTCAATCTTACTAAAGAATCTTTGTACCCCTAGGTCCATGGCCTGAACCTTTTCTTCCAGCTGAAGCATTAATCCTCTCTTGATCAAAACTCTTTTGACCTCAAGGATGGTCTCTGTTTTGTCTTCAATTTTCATCTCTTCCAGCTCTTCCCTGGTCTTAGAATTTAGGAACTTGATGATCTCGTTCGCCTGTGTTGGCATCTCTCCCAATTCTGACCTGATATTCTCGATGGCCTGTTTGCTTCTCTGCACCAATTCATTCTGCTCAAACATTATCTGTATCATGGGCCATATCTCGTTCATGGACTTGGTGATGTCTGTCCATACACTTTCTTTAACCTCAGCCAAAGTTTTTCCTACCACTGTTTTCTTCCGGAGCTGTTGTAACTCCTCTTTGAGTTGATCTCAGTGATGATTTTAGGGGCTAAATTTCGCTCATGGGCTAATTTTCCATGGTTTTTCCAAAAATGAGATTCATTATTTTAAAAATGATTCACACAAATTTTATAGGATAAATTATTTTACCTTAAAAATCGCCAAAATTTTATAAAACCTATATAAAATCCTTAGAAAATTGAGTATTTTTACAAAAATATCGCCAATCATTTATAGTTGGCATATAAAGGATTAGTAAGATTCGCCAAGGTTTCTACATTTTAAAATAAATTTCTATCCTTAAAATCATCCTTGGCTGATCTGTCACCTTCTTTTCCTTGGAGAGGCTGGTCTGGAAGGAAGATATGAGTTCCTGAAGGTTCTCAATCTCCTTTTTGAGCCTGTTGATCTCTGTTTTCTGCAGGTTCATCTTTTCCATAGACTTAGCCAGGTCGGTTGTCTTCTCCAGGGATGTCAATGGAGTCGCGGATGGGACTTATGTCACTGGTGCTGTGCTCACTCCTTAAATTGGAATAGCACTCAATGGAATGACTTCCATTGGCTTCATTTTCTCTTTCTCTTTTAATAGCTTCTCCATCTTAGCTTCCATTTCCTTAAGCTGTGCATTCTACTCCATGAGTAGCTTGAGCATTTCATCTTTCTCTCCTTCTTTCTTTGCTATCTCCTTCGCCTGCAAATCCTCTGTGGGTGGGAGCTTCAATTGTTTCCTTAAGGAGGCTATGTCAACATTCTTCTTCTTAATCATCTCCTCAGCTGCTTTCATGTTCGAAGGATAGTAACTGATCTTGAGGACCAGTTCCTCCAAAGTCTTGATCCTATTGTCCTTGGAAAAGGACGATATCTTCTCTAGATTCAATTGTGTTTGAACATTGTTCAGGGACACTTGTAGTTTGGACACAGTAGTGGAAGCATGCGCCAGTGTGTAAAAGACCATTTCTCCCGTCTACTTGTGCAGATCCATCTGATCAACCGGATGCACGTCCTTCGTCTGGAATTCGAAGGTGGCCCTTTTATAGTCAGTGATCACCTTTGGATCTAGTACCTGTGCCTAGAGGAATGCCATATGCATTCTACCCTTCTTGGTGTCGAATGCCAATAGAAACCTATGTTGCGCAGTCGATGTCTGCTTCCAGAACTGGGCGCAAGTACTATTGGTCAGGGTCTGGTTCCTTTTCTTGATTAGCTCATACTTTTCGAAGATACTTAGCTTCGGTCCCACCTTGCCTGGCTGGGTGGTCAATGGAAAGTCTGTATATTTTTTCGACAATGATGAGGTTATGACCTTATGGAGGCTCGAACCAAAGGGTGGCCTATCAACTTTGGTCATTGTAGTAGACGGGGATTCTTTTTCCCCGGTCGGGCCGGGAACTGCAAAAGTCTTAGGCCTCTTGGTATGTAGCTGGAATTCTTCGGAAGATTCCTCAGTGACAGGTGGAGATAAATCTTTCCTAGGCCTTTTCTCTTTCGGGACCTGTGGCATGGTTGTTTGTGACACAGTGGTCGAGGGATCCTACTGCTCTAGTTTGACCTATCTGTTAGGCTCCCATAGTATCTGATTCACAAATTTCTCAATTTCAGGCCTAGATTCATGAACATATGGGATGTTCTTGTTTTTCACCCTCATATCGGAGATGATCCCACATGGATCGTAATGCCATGGGAAGCTCATAAATAACTTCATTTCCCTCAACATCCTGTCTACTTCTTCCCAAGTGCCACGATTGTTGCAGATGAAGGAGCCAATCTGCCCCTTGATTCTAAGATGTTTCTTTTTATTTAGTGACACAAAATGGATATCATCGGAATTTATTATCTACCTTATATATTCCAAAGCAAAAATTCTGATAGGCAGATGCTTGGGCAGCTTATACGGTGCCAACTCGCACCCGTATACTCTGATCTCAGTGTAATCTTGGTACAAATACCAATCCCCTGTCTTTGTGTTATCCGAGAGATGCAGGATCCTCTGAAATTCATCATGTATACGAGGCTCGGGCCTACCACCAAGCATACTTACCACAGGGTGGTAGAACTGATCAATAAAATCCTTGAAACTGAACTCTGTCGAGTTGTGCTTGAGCAAGGAGGTCCATGCTGTCACTGCCTGGGGTCTACCATCTCCATCCATCTTCTGCATGGAAAAAATGAATTTGTCCTCTTGGAAGAAGACAAACAAGTACTCCAGTATGGATGAGTATAGGAACATGCCTTCTGTGGAGAAATTCACAAACTGTTCATGAATATTGTTTTCCAGGAACGTGCTGAAATCGAACTGGGTGGTGGGCTTCGCATTGGTAGAGAAGATGGATAGGAAACCCATAATGGGTTCATCTACCCACTGATCAGAATAGTATCCTAACAAAGCACAAATGGAAGAGATGATCTAGTTTCCTTTAGTTGAGAACATGGAAGAAGGATAAGGAGGATTTGTGGAGGGAAATTGAGCAGATGGGGGGAGGAAAAGCTCGAATATTTGAGCCCTTTGAGGGAAAGTCATTTTCTGGTATAATTCTGTAAGAATTTCCAGGTTAAAGGGTGATGCAGAGTCGACTCGAGGGATTTGCATCATATGGTCGATAGATTCGGGCGTGATGAGAAAAAGGATATCTCTGGACGAGGAGACGACGGATGTTTGCTTGGGAATGTAGTGGGCTTGGCACTTGAGAGTGAATTCTGGAAAAGGGTGGATCTGAGGGAAGAGGTAAAGGGCTAAGTATGACTCCCAGAGTCTGATTTCATCAATCTGGTCCAGGAAGACTTCCTTGAGCCACGACTGAAGGTATGTGTAATCAAAATCACACTTTGTATCTGCGATAAAGCGGTCTTTGTCGACCAGTGGGATCCTATCAAGGTCGACAGGAGGCAGGATAAATGGATTCTCCTCTCCTTCTGCTTGTTTGGACTTTGGCGCCATTACTGCAACAGTACCTACAAGAAAAACAACATTAGCGGGGTGGCTACTGGTGGGGGAAACTGATTGTAATGGAGGAGAAAATGGGGTAAAAATCTCTCTAGTGCAAATGAGTGGGTAAATGGTGAAAATAGGAAGGAAAAGGGGATTTTTGAGTAAATGGGTGTCCATTGGGAATGGGAGACAGGTCAACGGATTAACAGATAGGTCATCCAGTAATAAATGGCCAACGGATCACTTAGAGTGTGAGATGGCAGGGGACGGTGACTGAGGGATACAGATGAGTGACATGGCGGCTACCAGTTGGGGTAAAGGTCATAGTGAGGGGGCTTGCCATGACCGAATGGGGGGGAAGAACTGACATCAGTTATGGGACGTGACTATTTTGGGAAAGGTGGTTGGTGACGTCCAGAGGTGACGATGGTATGTCAGACAGTAGGAGATGATGGGACTCGGGGCCATTAGATCGTTGCCATGTATAAAGAGGGGCCCGCCAGAGGAAATATACCATTCTGGACCCCCCCCCTCAGTTAAAAGCAGAACAGTCAGGGGGGGTCCTAAAAACATCTTGGGTCGTTGATCTGCACGCCTACTTCTGAGCCGCAGATCTATGCGTGCTTTTTATCACACATTCCGGACCTCCCCCCCTCCGTTAAAGGTAGAATGGATGGGGGGTCCAGAATCCAATGTTGACCATAGATCTGCGCACTCGATCTTGGGCCGTCCAGATGTGCACAGGTCTTATCAACAATTCCAGACCCCCCCCCCCTCCATTAAAGGTAGAACGGTCGGGGGCGTCCGGAAAGATCTGCCCACCATAGATCTAGGCGCCATCATCTGGCCCGTTGATAGATGAGTGAAGCATAAGTGAGGGCACGGAAAATACATGCATCGATAGACTTAGGCCAAGTGCATTTCACGGGTTTTTTCCAAGGATTTTTCATGTCTACACCACCAAGGGGTTAATCAAACAACATTTTAGGTATCTAAACATGGTGTAACATTGATCATCAAGTTGGTTTTTATTGAAATAAAGAAATAAAGCAACTAGCCTATATTCTAACCTAGCTTCCTATGACAATTAACCCAGATTAGGCCGTTGGGTTAAGAATTTACTCTACCCTGGGGCTATCTGACCAAGATTAGACAGTCTGGCCAGATTTATTCACTAATCTATCCTAGACACTTTGGCTAAGATTAAACTGTTTAGCCAAACTCATTCACTAACCCTATCAACATCAATTTAAAATAACTTGGTCATGCTTGAAAGGTATGGACCAAGTTACTATTATTGCATGGGGATTTTATTGAATTTTTTTATGCCCTCTTTTCTTTTCTTTTTCTTTTTTCTTTTCTTTCTTTTTCTTTTCTTTCTTTTTTCTTTTTTCTTTCTTTTTCTTTTTTCTTTTCTTTTCAAATTATTTGCAGAATGAAAAATCATTTGTCAAAAAAAAACACTAGAGATAGATAATATTCCAGTCACCAGTTGATCCTACAACTTATAGGGTGATAACAACGGCTCCACCTGGGGATGGTACTTTCCCTGTGAAGTGCCAAGAATCCTGGTTCCTATGATTCTGAAATTTTTTTCCTAGTAGCCTTTGTTGGTTTTATTCTCAAAAATTGGAAGAACAATGGTCAGTGGCTTAGGGCCTTCTCTTCAGGCTTCAACCAACTGACTAATGTTATCCGCTCAGAAAATGCAGGCGAAAAATAAAAATGGTATGTACAATGGTGAGTGAAGACTCGAGTCTCTACTGAGGTGGCACATAATGTTTCAACATTCTGCCATTTACAGATCCTCCTGGCAGATCTGTCCCATCAACGTTGTTTAGCAAGAAAGCGTTGTTTCCCCTGAATGCTTGGATCATGTATGGTCCTCTCCATAGACTGTCAAATTTTCCATGCTTTCCCTTGTCTTCATTTCTGGCGTCCTATCTCAACACCAAATCTCCTATCTCAAAATCATCTTCCTTGGTTCTTTTGTCAAAAAAATTCTTGATGTTTTCTTGAACTACCTGAGTCTTGTTGAAAACCTCTTCCCTAGACTGTTGTAAATGGATCATCTGGTTGATCCTTCTCTGTGAGTCATTTGGCTCGGCTTGTACATATTGAAGCAACTTCATGACAGGGACTCCTAAGGAAGTGGGGAAAATTGCTTCTGTTCCATAGACCAGTTGATATGGTGACATACCAATCGACCTTTTGGTGGTCAGTCTGTCAACCCACAATGCGAACACCAACTTGTTGTGCCATGATTTCTTGTTTTCCTGCAACGTTTTTTTGATGATGTTCACCAAGATTTTGTTTGAAGATTCCACCAGCCCATTCCCCTGAGGGTAGTAGGCTATGGAATGTCTCTAACCAATGTGATACTGGTTGCAGAAGTCTATGAGTTTCTTCAACTGAAAAGAAGCTGCATTATCATTAATAATCTTTCGAGGACATCCAAAGTGAGACAAGATATTTTTTGAAGGAATTTGATAATAACAGATTCAGTAGATTTCCTGCTTGGTACTGCTTCGATCCATTTGGTAAAATAATCGGTGGCAGTGAGAATCCACCTGTGCTGGCCTGAAGAAGGGGTGTATTTCTCCAATGAAGTCCAATCCCCATTGTTGGAAAGGGGCTTCAACTGAGATCGGTTTCAGAGGTAGAGGGAGGTGTTTCCTTTTGCCTTCAAACAATTGACATTGATGATATGCAGTCACCTTATGATGTACATCGACGAATAGGGTGGGCCAATAGAATCCAACTCTAAGTATTTTGTTGGCTGTGACCTTCTAGTTCAGATGGCCACCACATTCTCCTGCATGAAATTCTTGTAACACTTTTTCAGCTTCATCTTTCAATAAACAATTTAACAAAATACCTCTGGGATCTTTCCAATACAAATTGCCTTCTAGAATACAGAATTTTAAGGCTCTCAACTTTAAAAATCTAGCTTTAGTCTTAGTCAAACCAGGGGGACCTTGTAAATTTTGCAAAACATATATAAGGTCTGTGTACCATGGAGAGTTTAGAAATACCTCTCTCATTATTGGAGTCGCCATCTCACCTTGTTCATCTGTTGCAGCTAAGAAATTAATGTCAAGAGCATGGAAATTAGATTCAGCCATTAATTTTGCTAGGCCTTGACCTTTGATTAATTTCATAGGCTTAATCTCTATGTCGTATTCTAAAATGAAAAAAATCCATTTTCCTCTCCTTCCATCCAGATTGTCCTGGGTCAAAAAGACTTTTACTATCGCATTCGAAACATATGCAATGGTATGGGAATGGAGAATGTAGACCCTAAAATCTTTTATAGCTTTTACCAAGGTAAAAGCTTGTTTCTCCATTATCTTGTAATTCAGAGTAGCGTCTCTTAACGCTTTACTAAAGAAAGCTATGGGTTGTTCATACCCTTTGTTGTTCTTTTGTAGTAATACCGCTGCTATAGTATGTTCGGAAGCGAAAGAAAAAATATAGAAATCCTTAGTAAAATCAGGACTGATCAAAACAAGGGCCTCTGTGAGTGCTCGTTTGACTTGTTCGAAAGACCGTCTCGACTCAGTGCCCCATTTTATTTTTGCATCCTTTTTTATCATATTTGTAATGTTTGTGAGGAGCTCTTCCAGATTGGGAATGAATCTTCGTAGAAAGTTTATTCTCCCGATAAAAGACTGTAATTCTTTGATGTTTCTTGGGTGTTCTAATTTTTGTATGGCCTCGATTCTGCTGGGGTCTATTTTGATTCCGTCCTTGGAGATGATGTGTCCTAGCAGTTTGCCTTCCTCTAGTCCGAAAAGGATTTTCTTAGGATTTAAAGAAATCCCAAACCTTCTACATTTATCGAAGACTCGTTTGAGGTGTCACAGATGTTCGTCATCAGATCGGGAAAACACAGTTACATCATCCAAATAGACAAAAATAAACTTACCCGATTTTTCCACAAAGGCAATATCCATCGCTCTCTGGAAAGTGGCTCCAGCGTTCATCAAACCAAAAGGCATTTTCACATACATGAAAGTTCCCCATGGTGTGGTGAAAGTGGTTTTGTCTTGGTCATCTGAGTGAACTAATACCTGATTATAACCTGAGAACCCGTCTAGCAAAGAGATTCGACTGGATCCAACTACCCTTTGTAGGATGTGGTCCATTTTGGGCAAGGGGTAATTTTCCTTCAGGGAAACCTTATTCAGATTTTGAAAATCAATGCACAGCCTGATTTCCCTGGATTTCTTACGTGTCGGGACCGAATTTGAGACCCATTTGGAAAAATGCAAAGTGACTATGATTTTGGCATCATACATTTTTTTAATCTCCTTTTCTATCAGAGGGAGTAACTTGGGATTTATTCTCCTAAGTTTCTGTCTGAACGGTTTTTGGTCTTCTTTTATTGGAATCTGGTGTTGTATGATGCTGGTATCGTAAGCTTTCAAATCCTCATAACCCCAGGCGAAAACATCCGATTATTCTTTGAAAATCTCAATGTACTTGAGTTTTTTCTCAGGGGGTAATGATTTAGACAATTTGACCATCTTGGGTTTCTCTTCGGTCCCTATATTGCAGTTTTCCACCTCTTGTCCATTGGCTTCAATTTTCATTTTTTTGGCTACATCATTAAAATCAAACAAGTCCTCTAGAGGAACTAGACCCCTAGGAAACACATTACTTTTCAAATGTAAGATATCGGCCTCCATCTCATCATCGCCTAATTCTCCTGAATCTACGCTATTTACACTATCAATTTCAAAATCAGATCTATTTACATTTTCATCTTTGTTCTCTAAATCTATATTTGTACATTCAAAATCATTTTTACACTACAGAAAGTCTTCGATTTGATCATCATTACCAAATACTTTCCAGTACCTGATATTGTCGGGAACGGTTGGTCTGTATTTTACCTCTACCGTGTATGGGCGAGTCGATCGGAAAGGAATCTTACATGTGGCTGCTGACGTAGCCAATCCGTCCACCAAAATGTTTTGTCCCCTCGGAATTACCTACAAGTCAACTTCAGTGAAACATCTTAGGGAATCAAGAACAACATTCCTATAAGCCCTAAGACGTGGGTGTTTCGCAGCATACTCACCTTTGATTTGCTTGATTATCAACTCAGAATCACCTCTTACCATTATCTGTTTGGCACCAACTTTTTTCAAAAGCTTCAGACCGAGAATCAAGGCTTCATACTCAGCGATATTGTTAGTGCATTGGAAATTTAATTTGTAAGAGTGGTTTTATGATTACTTGGTTCTGTGATTGTGCAACCAAACTCCCACTCCAGCTCCTTCTTTGCTTACTGCTCCATCAAAATCCATGCTCTAGAAATCTGTCGGTAGCTCTTCAGTTATCACATTATTCTTCCTTGATACCTCAATGATTTCTTGGCCTTCAACCTGACTAGATGTATCTTCTCCCAGCTGAGTGTCTTGGTCTCCCATATCACCATCATTGTACAAGATAAAAGAATCCAAGTCAAAATGCGCGGAGTAAAGATTATAGTTGTGCAGTTTTTCTTGGCTACTGACCATTTATTTCATCAATGTTTCTCTGTATAGCCTTCTTTGTTGCCCGAAAACTAGGATAGTGGCATAAGACATATCTAGCTGCAAGGTACCTCTCAACTTAGCCCCCGAAGACTAGGATAGCAACATTCCATACTTCGAAGGGATATCTGCAACTACCACATCCATGACCATGCTCTTTGCAGGAATCTGAACCAAGGTGATACATAGGTCCTTGATCAAACCAATACATCTAACCTTACTGGAGTCAAATGAGTGTAAATCCTTGTAAGGTCTAGTGACCTCCAGTCCCAGTTTCTCCATCACTACTTTAGGCATCAGATTATGGGAAGCACCCGAATCCAGCGTAGCATTATGCAAGATCAGGTCATGTATGTTTAGACTGATGTAAAAAGGAGTGACATCACCATTATCGTCTCGACCATCTACTTCAGGTCCAAACAGAAGTTCAGGTTGATCATCAGTAAGGTTCATAGTATCTGAATGGTTTGTTGATCCAACGGTTAAGGATTTCGTACCTATATCAGGTTCAATGGTCAGCACTTTAATCACTTTTGAACAATAATTGTCTTTGTTCATCAACTTGGAAAGTGGAATGGGAATTTTTACTTTGGCTAATTCCCCCTCAAGGCTAAAAGGTGTAGGAGCTCTACCTTGGCTCATCAATTTTGGTTTGTACACCATACTCTTCTGGCCAGAAGTACTTAGTGGATTAATAGGTGAGACCTCGGGCTGTGACGATATTTTTAGAATAGTAAGGTTTTTCTTAGCGGGAACTTCGGCAGTGCTCTTTTCAGGAATATTCTTGACAAATGGCTCAGAGGCCTTCTTGGTTTCGATTACCTTCTTCGTTTCAATCATCTTTTTTGGGGAACTCCCTTCTGTCTTTTTACTCCGCAGATTATACTGCCGGTGTACCTCCAAAATGGAATTTTCGAATGCCTATTGTTCTTCATCTTCAGCTTCTTCACTTAATTTTGTTTGATTGAGAAGAAAAAGTTCTTGTTCTTCTTGGGTAAGGAAAATAGCTTCGTTATCGTGAATTCCCATGAGATTTATGTGAGTATCCTCTAGTTCTTCAATCACTTCCTCCCCTTAATCAACGTAATTTTCTTGTAGGGGAGGTCTGATCTGCTGATCTGAACCTCTCTTCTCTCTTTGATCCCTAGGATCTCTTTGTCTTATTTGAGGAGGGTTTCTCCTAAAGTTAGGGTTCCGCACCTAAGGAGCAGGTGGGTTGTCTCTTGGAGGATTTCTTTCTGAAACTGTAAGTCTTTCCATCATTATTTCCATTGCTCTGGCCAAAGAATCCAATTTGGAATATGAGGTTGATGTGGAAGGTTCCTCTTTAATTGTGAGTCTCCTCTCTGACCTCTGTCATGCCCTTTTTTCCAACAAATTAGCCTCCACACTTATTGCACTTTTCTGCATGTCTTCCAGGCTGGCAGAATTTCTTTCCCTTAGTTGGTATGACATATCACCGTCAAAACCATCAGGGAATTTTATCAATTCCAAACCCTATGGAGGTTTGATTTCAGCTGGGATTGCATTGTACAGGTTATTGAAACGAGTGCAGTAATCTTGCACCGTCTCACCTTGATTTCTTCTAATATTTTCGTATTCTGACAAGATTTGGAGAGGTTTTTTCTTTACCTCCCATCTATCTAGAAAAATCCATTGGAATGCGGTAAGGTCAAGGACTGAGGCGGCACGGAAACCTTTGTACCATTTTTTAACATCACCTATCAAACTTTGGGCAAACAATCTCATTTGAACATTAGCCTCATCTACTTCATGAAAATCATAATAATCATTCATTTTATCAACGTGTTGTTGGGCGTTTAAAGGTCCTGTTGCATCGAACTGTGGAAGTCTTGTTTGATAGTCTTGGGGCATGGAATGAAGAGGCGCAGCCAACACCAAGGGAGCATATCTAGCTTCCATGATGGGTGGAGGAGGTGGGATAACAAACAGGATGATCAGCGAGGTTGCGGCTGAAGACGAGGACGAAGATGGACTGGAGAGCACCGAGGGAGTGGTTTGCGGTTTAGTAGTGGGAGACAAAACTTCAGGGGTTCGAGGTTGTAAAACGGTCGAGTTGAAAATGATTTCAGTCACAAAACTATCGAACCGTGTTCTAACCAGGCTTTGTTGGGAAAAGGTGTGAAAGTCAGGGTTTTGTAAGGTAACGAGCTCCCCCAAAAAGGAAAGGGACTTATGAAAGGGAGTATGACTTACTGAGCCTTCAGCTATGTTCTTTTTCCTGAGCAACTGTTCTGGGTTATCTGTCACTATCGCAGGTTCTGGGTCTGGATGAGATCGAGTATAAACTTTCTTGGGAGCCATATTTCTTTTTGATATATATATATATATACTTTTTAGTTTTATGAGTCCGAAAATAATATGTACAAATTTTAATCAACCTCTAAACATTACTTTCTTCTCAAATTTGCAATATTTCAGGAACAAACTTTCTTTTTAGGGAAAAGAAAACGTGAAATTATAAATTTTAGTTCTGTCCCCAGTGGAGTCACCACTATGTTAGCACTCCATAAATTTCTTAGAGGTTGACAGTAGAAGAAATCTATAAAGGGTAACTTTATCCAGTCGCTTTTGAAGCTGGGATCTAGCCCTTCCAACTTTAGAGAGGGATCTCTCTATATGATTTATCTATGTTTCAAAATCTAAATATTAGGCTAGGTAAAAAAATAGGTCGGTTTTGTTGTCGTGGTGTTTTTCGAGTTGGTTGAGACAGTCTACACATCCATTGGGCTATGGGGTCTGTGTTTTTAATAAAATATGAAATCCAAACCAGAAAAGCAAAGGAAAACATTCACAGGGTGAGATAATATAATCACTGGATTCTTCGATAGTAAAAATAAGGGATAGCAGAAAAGATGAGAAAGATAATTTCAACAAAGAAGCAGTTAAGAATTTCTTTATTGAAAACACCAGAATTTAAAACACTAAAATCTTTCGAGTCAGAAATAGGGTATACGAGATAAATCCTGCAACATTTGTTACTCTTAAAGATTAGATTTAGAAAACAGTATGATAACAAAGCGAGAATAACATTCAACTTAGAGAGAAAAACATCGCCAGTGAATACATGCAAGAATCCTATAAAAGTGCCTCCTTTTATTAATGGAAGATCTCTTCAAAAATATTACAGTCTGATAGCTTCAGGGTGTGAAGATAAACAACCCTCAATAATTCAAAAGATGAAGTATTTATAACTCAAATTACAAACTATCATGTCATTAATGATCAGGATGTGCTAAATCTATTTTTAGCCTAACTAACTTAACAAATTTCCTAAATCTAGGAACTGCTTGATAATGTGGTGTAACTGCATGCTGATTTCTGGGTGGGCCGTTGATGAAGCCTCTGCATGACCTCATCTGACTGGACAAATGACTGGACTGGGATAGCTCATCTACTACTCGATCAGATCACAGAGTTCCTCCCATCGGAGATGACCCGGCACGTTGACTTTGAGTAGCCTTCGATACACTTCATCCATTTCTGTGTACTTGGCGAAGGTAGGCTTGGTGAGGAGGATATATCGAATGTCATGTTGGATACTGATGTCCCACTAAAGTGCATATAGAAATGCCTTGTTAGTGATGCTCCCTTGGATTATTGCAAACTTTGAACTGTCCTTAGCCACATCGGCCAATCTCTTCTTGTAGTCTGGGAGTGTCATCAATTTATCATTGATTACCTTCAGAGCAGGAAGACCTTTCTTCTAGAGAGCCTCAATCTTACTAAAGAATCTTTGTACCCCTAGGGCCATGGCCTAAACATTTTCTTCCAGCTGAAGCATTAATCCTCTCTTGGTCAAAAATCTTTTGACCTCAAGGATGGTCTCTGTTCTGTCTTCAATTTTCATCTCTTACAGCTCTTCCCTAGTCTTAGAATTTAGGAACTTGATGATCTTGTTCGCTTATGTTGGCATCTCTCCCAATTCTGACCTGATCTTTTCGATGGCCTGTTTGCTTCTCTGCACCAATTCCTTCTGCTCAAACATTATCTGTATCATGGGCCATATCTCGTTCATGGACTTGGTGATGTCTGTCCATACACTTTCTTTAACCTTGGCCAAAGTTTTTTCTGCCACTGTTTTCTTTCGGAGCTGCTGTAACTCCTGTTTGAGCTAATATGTCACCTGCTTTTCCTTGGAGAGGCTGGTTTGAAAGGAAGATTTGAGTTCCTGAAGGTTCTTAATATCCTTTTTGAGCCTGCTGATATCTGTTTCCTGCAGGTTCATCTTTTCCATAGACTTAGCCAGGTCAGCTGTCTTCTCCAAGGATATCAATGGAGTCGTGGATGGGACTTTTGTCACTGATGTTGTGCTCACTCCTGAAATTGGAATAGAACTCAATGGAATGACTTCCATTGGCTTCAGTTTCTCTTTCTCTTTTAATAGCTTATCCATCTCAGCTTCCATTTCCTTAAGCTGTGCATTATGCTCCATGAGCATCTTGAGCATTTCATCTTTCTCTCCTTCTTTCTCTGCTATCTCCTTTGCCTGCGAATCCTTTGTGGGTGGGAGCTTCAATTGTTTCCTTAATGAGGCTATGTTAGCATTCTTCTTCTTAATCATCTCCTCAGTTTCTTTCACGTTCGAAGGATCGTAACCGATCTTGAGGACCAATTCCTCCAAAGTCTTGATCCTATTGTCCTTGACAAAGGAAGATATCTTCTCTAGCTTCAACTGTGTTTGAACATTGTTCAGGGACACTTGCAGTTTGGACACAATAGTGGAAGCATGCGCCAGTGTGTAAAATACCATTTCCCCCATCTGCTTGTGTAGATCCATCTGATCATTCGGATGCATGTCCTTCGTATGGAATTTGAAGGTGCCCTTTTATAGCCAATGATCACCTTTATATCTGGTACCTGTTCCTGGAGGAATTCCATATGCATTCTGCCCTTCTCAGTGTCAAATTTCGATAGCAACCTATGTTGCGCAGTCGATGTCTTCTTCTAGAACTGGGTGCAAGTACTGTTGGTCAGGGTCTGGTTCCTTTTCTTGATCAGCTCATACTTTTCGAAGATACTCAGCTTCGGTCCCACCTTGCCTGGCTGGGTGGTCAATGGAGAATTTGTAGATTTTTTCGACAATGCTAAGGTTATGACCGTATGGAGGCTCGAACCTAAGGGTGGCCTACCAACTTTGGTCACTGTAGTAGACGGGGCTTTTTTTTCCTCGGTCGGGCTGGGAACTGCAAAAGTCTTAGGCCTCTTGGTATGCAGCTGGAATTCTTCGGAAGATACCTTAGTGACAAGCGGAGATAAATCTTTCCTAGGCCTTTTCTCTTTCAGGACCTGTGGCATGGTTGTTTGTGACACAGTGGCCGGGGGATCCTGCTGCTCTAATTCGACCAATGTCTTAGACTCCCATACTGTTTGATTCAAAAATTTCTCAATTTCAGGCCTAGATTCATGAACATATGGGATGTTCTTGTTTTTCACCCTCATATCGGAGATGATCCCACATGGATCGTAATGCCATGGGAATCTCATAAATAACTTCATTTCCCTCATCATCCTGTCTTCTTCTTCCCCAGTGCCACGATTGTTGCAGATGAAGGAGCCAATATGCCCCTTGATTCTAAGTTGTTTCTTTTTCTTCAGTGACACAAAATGGATATCATCGGAATTTATTATCTTCCTTATATATTCCAAAGAAAAAATTATGACAGGAAGATACTTGGGCAACTTATACGGTGCCAACTCATACCCGTATACTCTGATCTCGGTGTAATCTTGGTACAAATACCAATCCCCTGTATTTGTGTTATCCGAGAGATGCAGGATCCTCTGAACTTCATCATTTATCCGAGGCTCGGGCTTGCCGCCAAGCATACTTACCACAGGGTGGTAGAACTGATCAATAAACTCCTTGAAACTGAACTCTATGGAGTTGTGCTTGAGAAAGGAGGTCCATGCTGTCACTACCTGGGGTCTACCATCTCCATCCATATTTTGCATGGAAAAAATGAATTTGTCCGCTTGGAAGAAGACGAACAAGTATGCCATTATGGATGAGTATCGGAACATGCCTTCCGTGGTGAAATTCACAAACTATTCTTGAATATTGTTCGCCAGGAACGTGCTGAAATCGAACTGGGTGGTGGGCTTCTCATCAGTAGAGAAGATGGATAGGAAACCCAAAATCGGTTCATCTACCCACTGATCATAATAGTATCCTAACAAAGCACAAAGGGAAGAGATGATATGGTTTCCTTTAGTCGAGAACATGGAAGAAGGATAAGGAGGATTTTTGGAGGGAAATTGAGGGGATGGGGGGAGGAAAAGCTCGAATATTTGAGCCCTTTGAGGGAAAGTCATTTTCTGGTATAATTCTGTAAGAATTTCCAGGTTAAAGGGTGATGCAGAGTCAACCCGGGGGATTTGCATCATTTGGTCGATAGATTCGGGCGTGATGAGGAAAAGGATCTCTCTGGACGAGGAGACAACGACTCTTTGCTCGGGAATGTAGTGGGCTTGGCACTTGATAGCGAATTATGGAAAAGGGTGGATCGGAGGGAAGAGGTAAAGGGGTAAGTTGGACTCCCAGAGTCCAATTTCATCACTCTGGTCCAGGAAGACTTCCTTGAGCCACGACTGAAGGTCTACGAAATCAAAATCGCACTTTGTATCCATGATTAAGCGGTCTTTGTTGACCAGTGGGATCCTTTCAAGGTCGACAAGAGGAGGGAGAAATGGATTCTCCTCTCCTTCTGCTTGTTTGGACTTTGGCACCACTACTGCAATAGTACCTGCAAGAAAAACAACATTAGCGGGGTGGCTACCGGTGGGGGTAACTGATTGTAATGGAGGAGAAAATGGGGTAAAAATTACTCTGTTGTAAATGAGTGGGTAAATGGTGAAAATAGGAATGAAAAGGGGAGTTTTGCGTAAATGGGTGTCTGTTGGGCGTGGGAGACAGGTCAACGAGTTAACGAATAGGTCATCTAGTAATAAATGGCCAACGGATCACTTAGAGTGTGAGATGGTAGGTGACGGTGACTGAGGGATACGGATGAGTGACGTGGTGGCTACCGATTTGGGTAAAGGTCATAGTGAGGGGGCTTGCCATGAGCAAATGGGGGGGAAGAACTGACAACAGTTATGGGACATGACTATTTTGGTATAGGTGGATGGTGACATCCAGAGGTGACAATGGTATGTTAGACAGTAGGAGATGATGGGACTCGGGGCCATTATATCATTGCCACGTATAAAGAGGGGCCCACCAGAGGAAAGATACCATTCCGTACCCCGCCCCCTCAGTTAAAAGAAGAACAGTTGGGGGGGTCCGAAAAACATCTTGGGCCGTTAATCTAAGCGTCTGCTTCTGAGCCACAGACCTATGCGCACTTTTTATCACACATTCTGGACCCACCCCTCCATTAAAGGCCTAACGGATGGGGGGGTCCGGAATCCAATGTTGACCATAGATCTATGCGCGCGATCATGGGCCATCCAGATGCACGCGAGTATTATCAGCAATTCCGGACCCCCCCCTCCGTTAAAGGTAGAATGATCGGGGGGGTCCGAAAATATCTATCCACCGTATATCTAGGCGCCATCATCTGGACCGTTGATAGAGGAGAGGAGCATAAGTGAGGGCACGGAAATACATGCAATGAGAGACTTAGTCCAAGTGCATTTCACGGGTTTTTTCCAAGGATTTTTCATGTCTACACCACCAAGGGTTTGATCAAACAACATTTTAGGTATCTAAACATGTTGTAACATTGATCATGAAGCTGGTTTTTATTGAAATAAAGCAATAAAGAAACTAGCCTATATTCTAACCTAGGTTCCTATGACAATTAACCCAGATTAGACTGTCTGGTTAAGAATTTACTCTACCCTGGGGCTATCTGACCAAGATTAGACAGTCTGGCCAGATTTATTCACAAATCTACCCTAGACACTTTGGCTAAGATTAAACTGTTTAGCCAAACTCATTCACTAACCCTATCAACATAAATTTAAAAGAACTTGGCCATGCTTGAAAGGTATGGACCAAGTTACTATTATTGCATGGGGATTTTATTGAATTCTTTTATGCCCTCTTTTCTTTTCTTTTTCTTTTTTCTTTTATTTCTTTTTTCTTTTTTCTTTCTTTTTCTTTTTTCTTTTCTTTTCAAATTATTTGTAGAATGAAAAATAATTTGTCAACAAAAAACACTAGAGATAGATAATATTCCAGTCACCAGTTGATCCTATAACTTATAGGGTGATAACACTTAATAAATCACTTAACACCGTCAATTCCTCAATATGAAATCAATAATCACTTCATTGATAAAACAAGGCTTCGTAGCATTCACACTAATATAACGCGTTTAAGAACTTAGCATCAATATATAGGTCAAATCTAGCAAATCAAGCACTCAACACATTCATATAGATCAGATCTAACATTCTTACATGTCATTAGCACTAAGCATAAGAATATCTATCTAATCATCACAAATCACTTAGCAAAAGAAGACATAAACACATTAAGACAATTACAAAGAAAGACAACACAGTGTTTACGTGGTTCACCCACACCTTGGGGCTACGTCCACCAACTCTTCTTCTTTATTATCTTCAGTCAATCGGTTACAAGCACAGAGCCATCAAAACACTACCCCGCATAGGACAAAAGATCTACGGAACTCGCTAGATCCTTCTTCCTTGCATTACAACACAAATCCTTCCACCATCTATTACAACCACTTGCACTTAGCTCTACAAGTCTCTCACAGTCATGCACAAAGTACTTAAAAAACCCTACTTGCACTTATCATGCATCACATAGGTTCCTATTCAACTACTTCTTACATTGCCCATCCTTCTATTTATACATACAAAATAGGCCTAAACATGGGTAAACCCATGGGCCAACATCCCAATGTTGTTACATAATCCCCAAAAGCCAAAAAAAGGACCCAAAGGTGGGCCAAGATCCCTTGATCTTCGCTTCATCTTGCGCTCCTCCTTCGACAGGATCTCGAAGTCCAAAAATAGGTCACTATGGCCAAGAATATCCCAAAACTTGGTCAAGGGCCAACAGGTCAAAAGGGAAAAATGATGGCCAAAATACATTATAAAATCTGAGAGGCAAGGATGCATTGAACTACCCCTGAAGGTTTTCGAACAACTGATTCAAGAATAAAAATAGTCAAAAAAGATCAAGAAAGAGTTTTACTTCCCAAGTATGGCATACCCATGCTTAGGAGTGATATAAGCATGGCAGCCAAACATAGTACACTACGGATCCATGGTACTTATGAAAGTATGACTAATCCCATGGGCACGGACAATAAACATTGGAATCATGTGATAAATATGAAGTATAAATCATGGCCATGAATAATACAAAGTGGAACGATGTCAAAGTAGATCATAGCCATGAATAGATATGCAGTGGATCTATGTCTCAAGATCAAGAACAAAGGATATCTAGAACCAAGAGATTAAACAAATTGATCCTCTGCAAGTACCAATGTCTGTTAGGTGGAACCATATGAGTCGTGAAGAAGCACAAATGATGTGGTGCTCATACTTCACCCAAAGTCTTCACAATAATCTGCCTTTGTACAAGTCTACACCATGTGAATAGATGTGTTGAAGTCAAATAAAGTGAGACATAATTTGATTACCGATCATTGATGTATACCTTGAATAAAAACAAGACAACCCACCGATGATGATAATTGGAGTCAAGGTACCATGTCATAATCTAGCAAGTGTGAATAAATGACTTGGTGTCAAACACCTGGTAGAATCTATCAAGCAGGGGACATTGATTTATTTCCACTGTCAATAGAAAGGGAACCTGCCACTAATGACAACAAGCCCCAAGATACAAAACATAAATCTAGATCCCTCTCCTAGAGAAATATGTGTCAGAGTCGATGGGAAGAGATCCATTATAAGGAAGGAATGAAGGCATCCTCCATCAACCAGCAGGAGGGGTGACAAAAGGCCAAATATTTGGAAGAAATATAAGAAAAATACTCGTACTCATGAGGATGAGACTGACATGGGAAGGTCGACTTGTGAGGTTAAATACTAATTGTAAAATGACTAACATAGGTTGAAACTTTCCCTTGAACAAAAGAACGACACATTATGTGACTTAGGTAGCATGAACTATGAAATGGGATACATTTGTGATATAGGAGGCATCAACAAATGCTCCATATAGTTGTAAGAATAACCAACTGGGGGAGATAAAACTAAAAATGAGAAAAATTCTCCTAAATCCATAATAAACTCAAAAATATGAGATGTCAACTCAAGATTGTTCTTTTTTGAAGGGTGAAAAAACTGCTTCCAATACAAGAGACGAGCGCTTTCCCCTCTTCTTATTTTTTTTTTATTTTTTTTGTATTTTTCATATTATTAAATCCTGAAAAAGAATAAAAGATTACTATTGTAGAGTGCAGGAAATGTGTGTCACGGGAAAGAAAACTAGTTTAGTAGTGCAGGGAACATACCTATGCTTGATGCAAGGAAGCATGTGAATGATAAGGACATCTGAGGGATGTTTCCTCCAGGGATAAGGTGTCGAGTCGCAAAGGAATAAAATGCAAGGCTGGGTCTAATAGGGATGTATAAGAAATTGGTTCAATGATAGCATGATGAAGCCAACATTAGGCCTAAAAGCGTGAGTAGTCAAAATGCAATGTAGTTACAACTCAACTTTAGGAATTAAACTCCTAAGATAGTATTTTTCATAATTTTAGTCTCGAGGGCCTGAAAAATAATAAAATAATACAAAAGAGAACTCTGATGGCCAATACGGGAGCAAAGTATTCATTTTTCGTACATAGTCAGTTCGGTCCAGAAAAGGGTTAAACTTATACTGAAAATATATCTCTTAAAAACCATTTTATGAGTGTGACGGAGACAATATCACTACAGGATATTTTCATATTTAAGGAGTCTAAAAGGAGCTTAACTATGGAATCTCTCATCCTTTTTCGTAAATTTAGTCTCTTGAACCTAAACAAGTATAAAATAAAACCAAGGAGAACTCTTATAGTCCGTGGGATAGAGTATAAATTTTTCATAATTAGTATATTCAGTCTGAAAAAGCGGTAAACCTGTGTTGAACAAACGTTCATTCAGGACCGTTTAACGAGTGTAAAAGGAACAAGGCCACTCAACAATATTTTTGATTTTAAGGAGTCTAAAAAGAGATTAACTATGGACTCCATAATGTCATTGTGAGAAAAATATAAGGGAGGGAGTCCCATGGGTAATGGCCATAATAAGAGTGAGCAAGAAGCATGAAGTTCAAATGTAAACTCATGGTGGGACTAACTAGGACTCCCAAGCCTACAAAATAATCTTGCATCATGATCACAAGAATACAAAGGGATTCTAAACTGGGATTCCCATTGAAGGTAGGATATACCACATGAATTAAGACACCTTTAAACAACAAATAAGGTTTCTTTTCGCAACTCAGTGGAGTCGATCCTAAGGCAAAATGAAACGGGAAACAGATAATGAAAAAATGCATGGAGGGGAAAATCTAACCTATATGCCAGTTTTGATATCATTACCTGTCGTAATGGATCGACATGGAACAAAAAGGTACCAAAGAAAATTTCTCCAAAGTCTTGTATATAAGACCAAAAATGCTTACTTAGAATTTAAAAATTCCAATATAGAAACCTTTGATAAATACAAGTATTAAGGGATACAGAACTTGAAAACCAGAAACCCTAAAAATATAATTTGTATAGAGGACCATAAAACCTTGTAACTTATGCATCGTAGTGCTCCAAGTAGAGCCCATTTCTAGGCTCAAGCCAAGGGTTTTGTTGGTAACCAGACATTAAATCTTCCAATTCAAAAGGAGGTTGAAGATCCATAATCATAGCTCCAAGGATGGCCTCATCTAAAGGAAAATCAGCATCCAGGAAACTGAGGTTCAACATCTCACAAATACCAAGGTTCAAGGTCTTACAAACAGTAAGAATAGACTCAAGAGGAAACACCAGATTACTCAGGCCAATAGGGGGAAGCAAGGGCTCCCATTCCCTCATCGGATAAAACAACTGATCAATTGCCGAGACCTTGTCTTGAGAAGGAAAATATATCTATAAAATATCCTTCTCAGGAAGAATTGAACATCGAGGATAAGACACCACATAATTCACCTGTGGCGGGGAAGAGTCTACTCAAACACTACAAACACAAAAAGGGGAAACCTGATCTAAATCTGAACCAGGATGGTGATTATCAAATCAAAGATGATCAATAATGGCAATGCTTCCATTGTGATGGAAATTCATCACATGAAAGAGTGTAGAAACCACAATATTCATTGCATACACATAATCACGTCGAAGAAGCCAATTAAAGTCTAAAGGTCATGTCAACACTAATAGATCAAAAAGGACATTATTCACACTTGACATGATAGGAAATTGAGGAAGAATCCCCAGGAATTCTCTAGGTCTTCTGTCAAAATCCAACAACTCACTCGTAGCTGACAAAAGCTTGGGAGAACCCAAAGATTTCCAAGCCGAGGATGATAAAATAATTACTGAGTATCCTTCATCTACAATAGTTTGACGAATGAATAATTTATTAACTCTAGCTCTAGAAAGGTTCAGAAGAAGGAAGGTGAGGCTCTACAATATCATTCCAATCAAAGGAAACAATCCTAGTAATTGGATGGGGCATACTCGAAGAGAGTGGACTTCCCCCTTGTTCAAAAGGTACTAAATTGGAAATTGTAAGGAAAGGGTCAAAATACATATCATGTTAGGGTCCTAACCCGCACATAGGTAGAAAAATATATTCGGATGTAATAAAGGTCAATATTAATAAGGCCTTTCAATAAAATAGAATAAGGTGGATGTAAGAGAACCTAATAGAAGCTTTCGCTTCTAGAAGGATCTTCTTCTAGATGCTTCTTTTTAATATAAATAAGAGTCGAGGGTATGAGAACCCTATCTTGGATATTATTGTAATAGATCTCTGCTCAACTGGAGGTTTCCCCCTCGAAGAGGCCCGTGATCATTGCTTTCAGATTCAAAGTACTATTTCTATTGTTACTCTTATATCATTTCAGTGTTATTGTGGTAAATATTCTGGTTATATTTTTGTTATTCTTCCATTACTAGAATTTTATTTCTGTTCTGCATACATTTATATCTAGTATATTACAAGTGGTATCAGAGCACTTTCCTCAGCAGAAAGTGTGGGTTAATTTTTTTTTTGCAGGGTAGAGACGTATTCTGACGTCTTTAAGCCACAAAGATCTGTCGTTACACGCATAAACCCACGGTTGAGGGATTCATACATGCAGGAAATACAAGTGGTACTTAAGTGCACATCTCTTGGCCACCCTTGTAACCCCTGTTGGTACCCCTTCGAGTGGTAGCGCATCAGACAACACCTGTGTACGGATCGGCCTAGATTACCTGAAGCCCACTTTAGATAAACTGATCGGCCACTTGACTACTATAGTGTCACCAAGAACAACACTCGAGAAGATACTCTCTAGTACCTGGGTAGTCGAGTAGTATGGCTAAGGGTACAGTCTATCCTCCTTAGTTAGTTCCCTAACATATTGGGTCGAGTACTACTATTGGACCCCGCACATATATCAGAGAGCTACAGTACAGGGAAAACCCTTTTCTATAGAACCCTTGAATACCTAACCCTTGAGGACAGAAACATAAACAAATTAAAACAGACAAGATCTATTGTCCCGCAACTGTGTTTGATTTGCCAAGTAAATACACATTTCTTTCTGGTTAAGCATTTGGGCATTTCCTCTCTACAGTATTCTTCAGATCGGAAATTTTTTCACCATTATTTCAGACCTATTCCATTGGATTCATCTCTTCTCCCTTATCACATTCATCCATATCATTTTTTCGGCAAAAAAGTTTTACCCCGCCCGCCCCTTTTCAGTCCCCCATCCTCATGGACCATGCTCATAGCCAAGACTTGAAATATCGCTTCAACACCTTGCAATCTGGTCTCATTGAGACCCAACAAGAAGTGAAACAACTCAGTGCCAATGTTGTCACCATCAATACAACCATGCAGTCCTCAATGGGCGAAATCAAACAAGACCTCACCACCTAGCTTGAATCAGTATTTTCGGCACTTTGCACCAAACTGCATATCCCTACAGATAACCCTTCCTCTTCCTCACCCCCACATACCGAAGGTGACCATTCCTCTCATTCCCATACCTTGCAGAACCATCACTTTCAACGTGACCTATGCCTTCCATGGGTAGATGTGACCAAATTTGATGGCTCGGACCCCACTAGTTGGGTAACCCAAATGGAACATTACTTCTCTTTATACAAAATTACAGATGACTTGGCCAAACTCCGGTATGGTTTTCTCCATCTAGATCAAGAATATTGGCAATAGTGGCAATGGAGAAAAAATTCGCGTCAAGGGTATATTGCTTGGAAAAAATTTGTGGCAGAGCTTTATGAACGCTTTGACACTGACACCAACCATTTGGGTTGTTTGACAAAGTTGAAACAATTAGGAATAGTGACAGACTTTATAGCTTCCTTTGAGCACTTGGATTTTAGAACAGAGGGCATGTATGATGCCTTTTTTCGAGAGTTTTTTATCAGCGGCCTCAAGGATGAAATTCGGGCCCATGTCCTCATGGCTCGACCTGAGAGTTGGGTGGAGGATACCAAAAGAGCTAAAGAATCACAATAGGTTGTATCTTCTCAAAACCTCAAACCCTCCTTTATCGCTTTCCCTAAGATAGTAAATCCCACTGCCCCCTCTACTCCACTAAAGATCCAAAAATTGACCCAGGTTGAAATGGTTGAATGCCAACTCAAAGGCCTTTGTTATAATTGTGATGAAAAATACTTCCCAAGCCACAAGTGTAAAGAACAAAATCTTTTTATGGCCATCTCCGAGGAGATTTCGGAAGAAGATGAAGAAAATCCCTCTATGTCTGAATCACTTGAATCCATTGACATAACCCCTCCCTTAGACCCTCCCGAAGTAGAACCAGTCATTTCCCTCAATGCTCTCACTAGCTTCTCCACTCCCCAAACCCTCAAGCTAATCGGTTACATCAAGCATCGGAAAGTCATCATTCTGCTTGATAGTGGCAGCACCCATAATTTTATTCATCACCACATTGCCCAAGAAACTCATTGCTACATCCATGCCATCAATAAGTTCCAAATCATGATTGCCAATGGTGGTTCCATGAAATTTGGGGGGCGTTGGGAAAATGTGCGTCTCCAAATTGGTGACTACCACCTGAAATCCCATATGTTTTCTATAGACATGGGAGGTTGTGACATTGTGTTGGGTGTAGACTGGCTAAGGACTTTGGGTCCCATTCTCATGGATTTTAAAGACTTAACCATGCAATTCGACCAGGAGGGACACCAATATAAGTTCCAAGGCACCACCTTCGGTTCACCTAAGATCATTAGTTCCCATTTCATGGAAAATATACTCAAAAAGGGTCATTCTGGTGTTATCGCCCAACTCCATGCCATACAAGAAACAGATACACCCTCGGTACCGCAAGAACTCCAAGCCATCCTTTCTAAACATCAATTGGTCTTTTCCACTCCCCAAGGCATCTTTCCTTCCTTTTTTGTTCATGATCATTCCATTCCCCTTGTACCAGGAACCCTTCCTCCCAATATCCATCTGTATCATCACCCCTTTTCCCAAAAAATTGAAATTGCAAAAATGGTCCAGGAACTCCTTAATGTAGGCGTTATCTGCCCTAGTACGAGCCCCTATTCATCTCTTGTGGTCATGGTCCCGAAGAAATAAGGTTCTTGGCGAATGTGTCCTAACTTTCATTCCCTCAAAAAACTTACCATCAAAGACAAATTCCCCATTCCTGTCATTGATGACCTCCTGGATGAATTGAGTGGCACCCAATTCTTCACGAAACTGGATCTTCGTTCAGGCTACCACCAGATATGTATGAAAGAGTCAGATATCCCCAAGACTGCCTTTAGAACTCATGAGGCCCACTATGAGTTTTTGGTCATGCCCTTTGGCTTGTGTAATGCCCCCTCCACCTTCCAAACCCTCATGAATCATGTCTTCCATCCTTTTCTCCACCATCTTGTCTTAGTTTTCTTTGATGATATCCTCATCTATAGAAAAACCTGAACAGACCATCTTGCTGATGTGGATCAAGTTCTCCATCTACTCTCTTAGCACCAACTTTTCTTGAAATAGTCTAAATGTGCTTTTGGCGCCTCAGAACTAGAATACTTGGGTCATCTGGTTGGCAAAGATGGTGTCAGGGTGGATCCTAAAAAGATTCAAGCTATGCAAGAATGGCCTAACCCAAAGACTCTTAAGAGCTTGCATGGATTTCTAGGCTTAACAGGGTATTATCGCAAGTTTGTTAAGAATTATGGGAAGATTGCAGTAGGGATGATTTTAGGGGCTAAATTTCGCTCATGGGCTAATTTTCCAAGGTTTTTCCCCAAAAAATATTCGTTATTCTAAAAATGATTCGTCCAAATTATATAAGATAAAATTATTTTACCTTTAAAGTCGACAAAATTTTATACAAACTATATTGAATCCTTAGAAATTTGAATACTTTTTCAAAAATATCGCCAAACATTTAATAGTTGGCATATGAAGGATTAGTAAGATTTGCCAAGGTTTCTACATTATAAAATATTGTTTCATCTTAAAAATCATCCCTGGATTGCAACACCTCTCACTGCTCTCCTCAAAAAGAACTCTTTCACTTGGACTCCATCTATTGCTCAAGATTTTCAAACCTTGAAGATGGCCATGTGCACCACTCCAGTCCTCGCCCTTCCCATTTTCACAAAGACCTTTGTGTTGGAATGTGATGCCTCAAGGAAATGAATTGGTGTTTTCCTTATGCAAGAGGGTCGACCTTTGGCCTTTACCAGCAAGCAACTATCTGAAAGCAATATGGGAAAATCCATGTATGAAAAGGAAATGTTGGCTATTCTGCATGTCGTGGATCTGTGGCATCCTTATCTATTGGGGCAACAGTTCCAAATTAAGACAGACCATCAAAGCTTCAAGTATTTTCTGGAACAACACATTTCCTCCCCAGAACAACAAAAATGGGTGACTAAACTCTTTGGATATGATTATAAGATAATTTATAAGAAAGGAAAAGAAAATGTGGTTGCGGGTGAACTTTCCCGAAAATATGAAGATGAAGGATCCCTTTTTTCTCTTTCATTCATTGTACTAGATTGGCTCCAAGCCGTTCGCCAGGAATGGCTACAAGATGCCAAAAGTTCGCAATTGATCCAACAATTGTATTCCAATGCTCCAGCTTCCCCAGGGTACTCTTGGATCCATGAGGAACTTCGATACAAAGGCCATTTGTATTTAAGTAAACAATAAAAGCGTAAATCCATAGTACTTTTTGAGCTTCATGCTACACCCACAGCAGGGCACTCCAGGTTCACCAAAACCTATGATAGGGTCAAATGTTCCTTTTTCTAGGATGGCATGAAACAGGACATTCATAATTTTGTAGCTGAATGTGACGTGTGTCAACGCAACAAGGGAGAAACATTCAAATCTCTGGGCACACTACAACCGCTCCCGATTCCACCTGTTATTTGGAAGGATATCTCTATGGATTTTATTACCGGCTTACCCAAATTGGGAAATAAATACGTCATCATGGTGGTTGTTGATCTCCTTTCCAAGTATTCTCATTTCTGTGCCATTCAACACCTGTTTACAACATCCATGGTGGCTCAAATCTTCATGGATCAGGTCTTCAAGTTTCATGGCATGTCGCACTCTATTGTTTATGATCGCGATCTAACTTTCACAAGCAATTTTTGGAAAGAACTGTTCAAGATACAAGGCACATAATTGCATCTCAGCACAACTTATCATCCCTAGAATGATGGCCAAACGGAAGTTGTCAACAAGTGTTTGGAAACATATTTGAGGTGGTTTGCCTCGGAAAAGAAAAATCAGTGGCCTCAATGGTTACCCCTAGCTAAATGGTGGTACAACACTTCATACCATACAACTACACGCATGACTCCATTTGAAGTCATATATGGATAAAATCTAGCTTCAGTTCTCTCATACTTACAGGGTGCCTCGAAGGTCCAGGCAGTTGACCTAACACTTACATCTCGAGAGGCTATTCTTCGTACCCTCAAAGAGAATTTGGTCATGGCACAGAATCACATGAAGCAACAAGCAGATCAAGGTCACTCTAAACGTCAATTTGCAGAAGGGGATTAGGTGTTTCTTCGACTAGAACCTTACAAGAAAACTTCCCTCAAGGCCGAGCATTGTCAGAAGCTAGCGCTCAAATTTTATGGTCCTTATACTGTGCTCAAGCATGTGGGACAAGTCGCATATTAGTTAGCTTTGCCTAGTCATTCGAAGCTACATCCTGTTTTTCATGTTTCATGCTTAAAGAAGGTGATTAGAGCTAAGTGCCAAATTCAAACCAACCTTCCAGAGTTAGCTGAAGAAGGATCCATTTGGCTACAACCAGAAGAAATTTTGGACCAGCGTGAGCATCACCTACGTTAGAGAACCATCAAGGAAGTGCTAGTCCAGTGGAAAGATACAACTCCAATAGATGCCACTTAGGAACCAACTACCATTCTGCAACAATTTCCTCATCTCAAGCCTTGAGGAAAAGGTTATTTTTAAGGGGGCAGACATGTTAGGGTCCTAACCCAAACTTAAGTAGAAAAATATATTTGGATGTAATAAAGGTCAATATTAATAAGTCCTTTCAATAAAATAGAATAAGGAGGATGTAATAAGACCTAATATAAACTTTCGCTTGTAGAAGGATCTTCCTCTAGATGCTTCTTTTTAGTATAAATAGGAGTCGATGGTATGAGAATCGTAACTTGGATATTATTGTAATAGATCTCTTCTGAACTGGAGTTTTCCCCCTCGAAGAGGCCCGTGAACATTTCTTTCAGATTCAAAGTGTTATTTCTGTTGTTATTCTTATATCACTTCAATGTTATTGTGGTAAATGTTCTGGTTATATTGTTGTTATTCTACCATTACTGCCATTTTATTTATGTTCTGCATACATTTTATATCTGGTATATTACATATCACTCCATAAAATAGGATTGGAATCAACTGAAGATTTCATCGAAAAGACCACTTCATTAGACTTGTCACTCTCCAAGAGGAGAGTGGGATAGGTCGAAGATTGCATTAGCATGACCACTTTGTCAACCAAAGATTTATTAGAATGTTGGGAAACCGAAGATGACTCAAAAATATAAGGACCTTCAGACAATGACCATGCTTCTTGTGCAACGACAATAGAAGGGAACAAATGTGTAATGTGATCTCCTTTGAAAATATTACAAGCGAACTTGGGATTATGTCTTGTATGTCTAGGATTCTCAACTGTATTAGTGCCCCTAGCATGCCTTGCAGTGGTCGGTGGCACTACTACATATGAAAAAAATTTCCACGGTTTTTCCTCACTATTACCACACATATATGTCGCACTTTCCATGAAGGCAAACAATACTTTTCATGGAACGTTTTTCGTCACTATATCCATGCACTAAGTATTCATGGAAACATCGACGAAATCAGGCTGCCACGTGTCATCATCCTAAATATTTTATGTTAATTCCTTTTTTTCACATCGTTGTAATTACGATAAACTATTATCAGTAGACTGATGAAGATACGTCAGAAAGATGGAATCACAAAGTAAATATTTAACTTCTTGCCATGAACGTTTGTCGCTATAGGGATGCAAGTTCATGGAAATAAGAGGAGATGTATACCTTCTTGTGATGAACATGCATCGCTATATTGATGAAGGAGCGTGGAAATAGAAATGAAGGAGTGTGGCAGAGTAGAAATCCCACCAATGGCTTGTGACGCAGATGCCATACTTGCGTTGAAATTACGTCGCTATTGCGATGACTTCTGTATGTTTTAAAAAAAAATTGATAGTTTTCCCTTGCTTTCTAAGAAATATCATATCACATCCTTTTGTGTGGATAAGGAAACCTTGGTTAGGATTTTGAAACACGCTCCTATATGGGCCAAGAAGGGAGAAGACAATAATCTAAAGAACTCACTAATCTCTAGCCTTAATGGATTATGTACATCACCGAACAATCTTCGTAAGTGGATATATACTTCTTGGGCTTCTTTTTTGATGCCATTGATTAGGATCCATATATTCTAAAGGGTTTTCCTCCCTAGGATTTATCATTGAGTTGAATTTTTCACATGTTATAGATGATGGCTCTAATTGGCTCATGTATAATGTAGGGCTCTTTATAAAGCTATGTTTTCTTGAATTCAACTTACATTTGGGGTAATTTTCAGAGGTTGTAATTTGGGTAAGATTTCTCAGTGTCATTCTGGAATACAAGGGAATTAAATATGTTGTGAGAATCAATAAGACTTTGGGTACACTATCCAAAATTTGGGAGGGTGACATCCTCAACTTATGCCCAAATCTACATTTATGTAGAATTGTGCAAAGGTCTTCATGGTCAAATTGTATTGGAGTATAAGAATTGTAGTTGGACACATTGACTAGACTATGAACATATTTTTTTTTCATAGAGTCTTTTTTTAGCATAGGCATGTAGCAACTTCCTATCTAAAGGCAAAGGATTTTCAATCTAATAGGAAGAAGAATAACAAATATTATTGTTGGAAAGACTCAAAAAAGGAAAACTCAAAGAATGTCTTTTGGGTGCCATTAAAAAAAAGATTCTAGAGGTACCCAAGCATGTGGTATTGTAAAGGACTTTGACCAATCCATAGGGGGTGGTGGTGTAGACATTGATACAATAACTCATGAATCAAACCCTTTGTCGATAGTCTCCTTACCCAACAACTCCCTCGAGGGGATGAAGAGGAGGCATGCATTAGATAATTCAAATAAGAAAAAAGAATCAATCCATTCAATATCACTAGATGATGCAAAGCAATTCACATTGTTAAACTCTCCATCAATGTCTAATTAGTGTGATGGTGAGATTGAAGTTCAAAGGGAAAATGAAGAAGGAAGTTGGTTACCCTCCATCATCAAAGGTGCTGAACAAATTTTCAACATGCCAAATTGGTCTAAATGAATGTTAATAGGATATTGTATCCTTCTTTTTATGATCCTTGACTAAATGAATTAAACTCTTCATTGTCTCTATGCTAATATTCTAAAATATTGACACTGAAGAATTATTAGTTAATATCTTATTTAATTCTCTTACATGTCATTGAAGAACAAAAAATTTGAATTTCAAACCATGCATAGATTCTTTGATATATAAGGATAACCACATTGGTGCATGATTGCTGACAAGTGAAATTCATAGCTACTCTCTTAATCTCAAATAATGAATATATTCTTTGAATTACAAGGTTCAAAGTAGTTATTATAGTGTTTCTACAATGTAGTGATGTGGCCTATTCTTTATTTTTTGTTATCAAGGAAAATTTGTGTGCTTATGGGTTATCCCAAAGAGCCAACCATAAGGACTAGGTGTGTAACAAGCACGTTTTTTTAGATTTAGGGGAATCAATAACTAGTTGATATTATTTAGGCTATACCCAGGTTCAATAGTGATAAATTATAACAATGATTGATCAAAGGTTGAGTTGAATGGTATGTAAGATATTTACCCCCATAGCTGCACCCCCTCCATCTATTCGATTTAAGTTGTAATCGATCAACAACTCTTCACCTGGAACTATTGTTTTTGTTGCACATACAAATATATGATTTCCTTCACATCCCTCAAATATGCAATTTGGTTTCTTAGTTTTTTCCACTAGTTGTGTACTATTTATAAATCCAGCAATGTTTCCAGAATCTTTTGGCCTTCCATCAATATACATAGTTTCCCCTTTATTTTGATTGTTATCTACTAGTTTTATAGAATTTGCGGCAACTTTGTATCTCCGCATACTTCGCGTATATCGTACCAGCATCAACCATTGATTGTATTTGTATAATTGTCTGACATACTCCATCAATTCAGTTACAGTTCCATATCCTACCTTTATTCCATCCATGGAAAATAACCCCAATTCATGTAAGGATGAAGGAGCAATGCAATACATCCTCCCACTGATGAAGAAATATGTGTCCACTTCAGGTAGCTCCTTAGGTGCCCATCGTTGCACTAGATGTCTATACCTCAAGGGAAACTAAATTTCACCTATTCTCTCAGCATCATAATTACATGACCCTCCATTGGAAATAAAAAAATGCATGCATATAAAAAATCGTTTCCTTACCTTTTCAGATCTAGTTGATCTAGAACCGGTAGATCTAGTACAACATGTCTCACTTTCAAGTTCTCTGAGTATATATTGATCATAATTTGAGGAATACAGATCTGACAGATACCTATTTGGTGGTACCTACACTTGTTAAAACAAGAAGATAAGTTATCATGTGAATATAAGTTTGTGGTACCAACACTCGAAAAAATCAGAAGATAAGTTAGCAAGCAAATATTTAGGGAACCCATGTTTTGCTTGGAGAATATACTTGATTCTATTGTATGTAAGAAACTTATTGGGTTCCTTGTTTACTTGATTCGTATCATACTTGGCATCCCATTATTGTTATCTTGGTATGCTTTGGGGTGTAAGTCTTCTCTTTTATAGAATGGCATTAAAGTCCCAACATTAGAGGTGTATGAAATTCATTAGGATAGAAAGATGCATTAAAGTCCCAACATTAGGCTTGGGAATTGATGTAGATAGGGTGATGAAGGAAATGCATCCTTAGCGGGGATATTTATGGTCTATGATACTAAAAAGGCTTAGTGGATGACACTTTTCTTGATGATACTAAAAAGGCTTAGTGGATACTCAACAAGATAGATGCTTTAGAATTAATTAATGGTTGGAGGATACTCAACAAGATAGATGATTTATAATTAATGAATGGTATCCCAAGGGTGCTAAGGCCTCATATAAAGATGGGTCAAGTGACAAGGTTCAATGACAAGGCAAGATAGAAGTTATATGAAAAAGAAAAAGTGTTCTTGCAACAAGTATAAGTGCCAATACAAGTTGAAGGAAAGGACAAACTCTTATATGAAACATAAGATTCTTGCACTATTCAAGATAGGTATATTAACAATGGTGCATGAGAAACAAGCATATAACAACAAATACAATGGAATCTTTCAAGTACAAAGACTGTCAATATGTAAATTAAGACAATTAGCTTATTCATAACTTGAGGGTCTTCACTCTTCTTACAACATCCATTTGTACCTCTCATTTTCATACACCTTTGTATAATCAAGTGAATGAGAGGTGTATGAAATTTTTTAGGATAGAAAGAGGCATTAAAGTCCCAACATTAGGCTTGGGAATTGATGTAGATAGGGTGATGAAGGAAATGCAGCCTTAGCGAGGATATTTAGGGTCTATGATACTAAAAAGGCTTAGTGGATGAAACTTTTCTTGATGATACTAAAAAGGATTAGTGGATACTAAACATGTAGATTTGGAATCTACATGGATTCCTAAACCATTGTTTATGTAAATTGGCCAAGACACCATATGAACAACTTGAAGACAATCCCAAGATAATTTCCACAAAAAAAATGAGCCCAAGGGTTATTGTAGGGGGTTAGGGAGACAATTGAAACCAAAATTGAAAAACTATTGAAGTAGTTGATGGATCTATGGGAATTTACGAAAAAATCCTTTGTCCTTGACACCAAAATTATTTATTTTACCAACTCTTTGAATCAATGATTTACCAACTTCTCTAAAAATGAGATAAAGTGATGGATTAGTGAGTTGGTTATTGAAAATTCTTGGATTGATTGAATGATTCAAGAGGAATGAATAGAATTAAGGAGATATACTCTTTTTCCTTCCCCGAAGATCGTGAAGAAAGAGAATATCTATTAGGAAAAATATTTCTCCGAGACAAAATTTTCACAGTTACATCAAATTACAAGCCATACAAAAGTCACCCCTTTCTCATGGAAATTTACCCATCACAGAGATGCAGGAAGGGATAGAAAGAGCTTCACATATACCTTTTCCACTCAATTCATAAACAAGATCAGACGTCATCCCATATCGTCTCCATTTTTGTGAAACTATTCCTCAAGCTAAGTAGTCGATAAGTCACCAAAAGATTCGTGTGAATAATGAAATGGGTATTATAACTCATTATAAAGTGTCCTGCATGGCATACCCAAAATATTATAAAAAGGGCCTTTGGAATGGACTGTCATTGGTTCTTTTGGAGAAGATATATAGTCTGAGATCAAAGGGATCTTAATCTACCTGGTCGGGCAGACCCGATATTTAGAAATGGGATTTAGAAACCATGTTAGGTCAGGGGAAGGATTTGTGTAAGCCCCAAACATGAAGGACAATATGGCATGGCTTGGTGGGAACTTAGAATATTATTGTTAGTACCTTTATATTCCTACTTTATGAGTTTTTGTTGGAAAACTACACTGGTTGGATCATCGGGAATTCCTTCTTGAATTGAGGAATCCCAGCTGAGCGAAGATTGGAAAGGCTTGCATGGGCACTTAGACAATCAGTTAGTTGGGTGAGAGTTGATATAGAGCTTTGTGGTATGCTATAATGTGATGTATGATAATACAATGGAAGATCGTTCTACTTACTTCTATGTCCTTGTGATGTATATGGATGATGTGTTTATAGTTATATTTGATTTGTATGCATTTAGTTCTATTAATATAGATGAATGTGATTAAAGGGATCTTAATGGAAATGAAAACCCCCACTAAATTCTTAATGCTCTTCACATGAATTACACAACAACTATAATACATGCCTTGAGTGACCAGTTTAACCTAGTCTAACTATGATAAAGGCTCTATCATTCTCCTTATTCCATAGATTGTGTCATAAATCCCAAGCCTTTGGAAACTAGTAAATACTATAAATACTTTACGATAAAGGTAAATCTTATACTAATAAAACCCATTGCACTCAAAGTAACCTTATTACTAATAACACCTATTAGATTAAATGAGAGATATGTTATAATGATATGTATTCTACATTATATTTATCATACCAATAATATGAGTACTCTTTCACACCTAGTGAAATCAATGACAAGAGATTACACGTAAATCATTCTCCTTCCTCAGGGACTTGTACAGGTTAGATTACTCCATAACAGGATCATATGTAAGTAATGATGCTTACTGGTACTATGAAACCCATCTACTTATAGGATTCAAACCTATGATGTTTCTATAATTAATGTATAGTTATAACAGATACTTTGTATTAGATATGTGATTTCCATGAGTACAGGCTTTCAAACCATTACAAGGAGCTTAGTCTTACTGGTTAAACTAGTTAAGAATAAGGAGGCTTGTATTTTGTATCATAGTTATGGTTCCATATCACTCCAAGTATCATGAGCTTAGAGTTATTGTAATTAAAGTAATTCCATAATACGTGGTTTCATATATTGAATTCATGCCATCAATGACCATATTGACATGGTTTTCACTCTTATTACGACCAAACATACAATTGTTATAAATATCTACGGTTTTATATGTATTTTGTTTCATATCATAATGCAACCCTAGGATTCTAAATATATTTCCATGATTGTTTATAGCTTATGGTTTCACTTTCCATCGAGGGAATGGCCAAATGGTTGAGGAAGAAAAAGAGAAAATGTAGTTGAAGAATCAACAACAAGGAGAAAAACTTACCATTGACTCTGTAATGTTTCTCAATATAGGGATGATCATGGTCTCCTCTGTCTCCAATGTTGATCAAGCTAGGGTTGACACTCCTCTCTATCCCCTAGTATGCCTCTCCAGTCAGGATATCTCTCCACGTGAAGAGTGTCAAGGGTACTCACTCCATCTTTGTCTCCATGCAAGAATAATGTCAAGGTGATAATGGAGGAGAAAGATATGGGTAAGACTAACCAAAAAGAATCATCAAATGGATAGTTAGTAGGATGGAGATCCCTATGAATAAGGATAGGAATTTGAGCCTAAGGGATATTGCATGAAAAAGAGAAAGAAGGGGTAGATTCCATGGTTGAAGGAGGAGTGGAAGGAGGAATGATCTAATGTAAAGGAAGAGGTTACAACATAGGAAAAATACAAGGAATAATGTCACTTGGTCATTGAGGGATTGTGTGAGGATTTAGCACTGCTAGATATTTAACACCCAAACCATCCCAAGAAGAAATATGGAGGATTTGAGAGAAGGATTGGGTCACATATCAATGAAGGGGTATCATTAATGTCCAAATGGGATATGTGATCCATGACTAGGTTATTTATGAACCAATAATTAGTATTAATGTCTAACCAATGTCAAGGGAGAGAAATAATTGTTGTATGTCCTAAATGAAGAGTCTCGAGTCAAGAACCAAAAAGAAAAACCCTGAAGATTCTCAAGTTATGTCATTGAAATCATCCTTGAACCATGACACGGGGCCTTCATAGGGTATCTTTGGACTAATAGAGGGATATGGGTGCCATGATTAAACAACAACAAAGGCCCTAAAAAATAACATGTCTTGGTTCCACACATGGAATATTTATTGGGTACATCATGGTTAGGGTTTTGTAGCACTTGAGTGGGATATGAGGAAAACTTCATGAGCTCTCACTTCAATTTATTTGGCCTAATATTTGGACATGAGTGCCATTTATATGTTTTTCATACTACATATGGGTCTCATGGCTAAGATGTAGTAATCACATGCAAAGACTAAGATAAACAAAATGGAGGCTAATATGTTAACAAAAATTTCATTATATTTTGTACTCAAATTCCATGGCATTGAATTATTTTCTCTATGAATCCCTAACATATGTGTCACATAGATTGGAGGATTCATTTACTAATTTTGGAAACATGTCTCCTCTATCGAGTCAGGGTGCTCCTTTGTCTCCTCTGTTGATCTAGGCAACTATCCCTTCTATCTCCTATATTGTCGAGTTGGAGAGCTAGTGTCTAGATATCCGATAACGAGTGATATTTGTCAAGAGGGGAGATATGGCAGTCAGGATGCTAGGGTGTCGAGTTGGGACACTATATCATCTGTCTCCTATTTCGAGACAAACCACTAGTGTCTATATATCTGATAACGAGTAATAATTTTCGAGAGGGGAGATATGGTAGTCGGGATACTAGGGTGCACTTGGGAGGCATGAGATAGGGAGCTAGGGTGCAATAGAGAGATATGGAGATAGGGAATTCAAGAGATAGGGTGCATTCAAGAGACGAAATCTAGGGCATTTATTCAATATATACTCTCAATCCTTCGATATATAATCTCGAGAAAGGGAAGTCAGGATATGGACTAGTCGATCGATTGTTACAATGGTCGAGGGAAGTCAAGATATGGATCCCGCGTGAACCTATTTTTTTGTTATATATTTTATATAATATATAAATTACAAATATATAAAATATACATAATATATTATATATAATATATATAATATATATTTTATATATTTATAATTTATAATTTTGTTCATATAAACATCTCCCATTTGAACCACATGGAATATTGTTAAAAAGTGGCCCACACTGAAAAGGATGGTTTCAATTATGCACTATTTGAGAGGCATGAGCCTACATAATAGGATTAGGACTTTCACTTAGACCAACTAGGACTGGGAATAGAACTTACACTTAAACTTAGAATATCCCCAAGTCGCCATAGTTGGGGACCCCCTTTAATTTTATCTTTCATGGTCCATGCCTAGGGATTTATGGCATCACACATGCCCTATGTGATATAACAATGGTCATTTAAAATACATTTGTAACATGAAGTATGGTTCTCATGGTTGTTCATGGAATTTTCTAGGGTCAAGCGACAAGGTACAAAATCATATAAATTTCCTTAGGGATGCATGGGACATTCATCACAATGATCTAGCCCCATTCACAGGTAAAAGCACATTGCATGTTGATATGATATATCTACATGTTGTAAAACTAAAATAATCAATAAGGGAGTAACATTATATGGAATTGAAAGAACTTCAAGACTACCTTGTTTGAACAACCATGGATGAGTATAAAAAATCCTAGATATTCTCATAAGATTTTAGAGGGGGAAATTACATAGTTGTTACCACAAAAGGGGAAAAGATATCCAATTGTAATAAATGGTTTAACAATGATCCATGCACGAAAGAGAGTGTGGTTAAATGATGTGTTGTAAGAAAATTATGAAGTTGGAGGTAAGGAAATATCTAAAATGTATTCCCTAACATCATATTGGGAAATATTTTATCGTGTATTTCTCTTTAGCAAACTCTTCACTATTGCACCCACCACCTTAGATCGCCTAGTTTTAATAATAGGTCCAACAATTGATTCTTGGGTATCTGAACACTTAGCACTTCATCATAGGATAGTAGGAAACAGGATGGGGTTGGCTATTATAGACACATTTCTCATAGGCTCAAGAAAAATCTTAAATTTAGTTTTTTTCCCTTATATTCCCAACTTCACTTATGGGGTTAGGAATAACTATAGGAGATATACTTCCATCAACATCTAGAAGTTTATCTTGAGAATAAATCTTTAGAACTTACCTAACAAGATATTTTTATTATTCCTTTGCATTTTGAACAACCACATGCAACCCTTATTTCAAAAAAATCACCCCAATCATTTGTAGGGAATCTCGCCTCCAACAACACCCTAGATGTGGATTTTTCTAGGAAATTTTGTTCATATAAATATCTCCCATATGCATCACATGGAATATTGTTAAAAAGTGTCCCACATTGAAAAGGATGATTTCAATTATGCACTATTTGAGAGGCATGAGCCTACATATTAGGATTAGGACTTGCACTTAGACCAACTAGGATTGGGAATTGTTGGCACAGGGGTAGACCCAGGGTTCAATGCTACAATAGTGCCCCAACAAAGCCCTAACTACCGGCTCTTTCAGCAACAACTGCAAAGTAGATGAAGTCTCACCCGAGGTAGAGGCAGGGTTGGTTGCAATACTCAGGTGTCTGCAACCTTATATGGGACACAGATATGTGATTATAATACTTGATAAAGCACTTAGCACCATTAGTTCCTCAATATACAATCAATATGTTAAGAACCAAATATCAATATAGCATAGAAAAAACTCAGAATACGTACTCAACACCTTGAAAAAGAGACAATTTCAGATAATAAGCCTTTTCAAGGGGGAAACCTCATTTTACCCCACATAAATGTTCAAGTACAAGATGATTCCAAATGAAAATATCTCCTTGGTATATATAGGAGACTAGGAGGTATAATTACAACTAATGGAATAAAGCCGACATAAATAAAATAAAATTACTAATGTAATATGCCCCAATTAAGGGCTAATGAGCCAATATTAAGGCTTAACATGCCCCTCCCCTTGAGACAAGTGTTGTCCGCAATGCTTGAGTAACTTTGGATGCTTCTGTATAGAAGACTCATCTACCCAAGTGGAATCTTCAACCGATAGTTTCCTCCATTTAATGAGATACTCTGAAATAGATCTATTCCTCAACTAGAGAATTCTTGTTTCAGTGATGGATTCAGGATCCAATATGATTTCTCCTTCCTCATCAAGTTCTGGAAATATATTTTGAACTGGGATCTTGTCTCCTATAACCTTCTTTAAGCATGAAACATGGAAAACTGGGTGTACTCGTGAAGATGCAGGAAACTCCAATAGTACCAATCTTTTGCAACACCTTGTAAGGGCCATAGTACATTGGTGATAATTTATTATCCTTATTGGCTTGCTTGAGGGACATCTGTTTGTACGGTTGTAGTCTTAAAAACACCCAATCCCCTAATTCAAAACTTCTTTCACTACGATGTTGATTTGCTTGTTGTTTCATGCGATTATGTGCCATGGTCAAGTTGTCCTTTAAGATTTGGAGAACTTGTTGTTGATGATCGATTTGATCTTCCACTACTTGAACCTTAGATTTTTCTTTTAGAGAAGAAGTGATGGAAGGAGGGTGGTATCCATAGAGTGCCATAAATGGTGTCATTTTTGTTGCAATATGAAAGGAAGTGTTATACGACCATTCTGCCAAGGGTAACCATTTGAACCATTATGTTTGTTTATCAGAGACAAAGCAACGAAGGTAGCCTTCCAGACATTTGTTCACTATATTGGTTTGTCCATCAGATTGAGGATGATAGGATGAGCTATAAGCCAATTGAGTACCCAAAAAAGAAAATAATTCTGTCCAAAAATGTGCAGTGGAGATGGGATCTCTGTCACTTACAATAATCTATGGGCTGCCATGTAGCTTTTGAACTGTCTCCATGAATGCGATGGCAACTGTACTAGCTTTGAAGGGATGAGAGAGTGCACAAAAGTGTGTGTACTTGGTCAATATATCAACAATCACCATGATGTCACTCTTTCCTTTAGACTTCGGTAACCCTGTGATGAAATCCATGGAAACCTCCTCCCAACACTGACTTGGGACGGCTAATGGTTGTAAAATACCTGGGGTCTTAATTGTTTCCACCTTGTTTTGTTGGCAAACCAAACACTCTTCCACAAACCTTGGAACATCAGTTTTAAGGCCATCCCAAAAAAAACCTTCTTGACTCTATGGTAGGTTTTCAAAAATCTCGAGTTCCCTCCTACTGGAGAGGTGTGAAATTCCAATAGAACCTTTTGTTTGAGTTGGGAGTTCTTACATAAATATAAGTGATATTTATACCATAGTGAATCATTTTTCCATGTAAATGTATCTAATGCACTGGAATCCCGCTGCAACCTTTGAATGAGAGTCCACACTTTTTCATCATTCTTCCATTCATCCCTTGCTTCTATTATCTAATTGGGTAGGATGATCGAGATAGCACAGAGAAGGGCCTCAACATCTTCATCCTTTCTTGAGAGTGCATCTGCCACAACATTTTGCTTCCCCTTTTTATAGACGATTTCAAAATCATGACCCAATATCTTGGTTACCCATTTTTGTTGT
>JZKD02S0124624.1:753798-773345 GCA_000966675.3 Picea glauca
ATAAAGAATCAATTCGTACCTTTTGTGTATGTGGCACATTATGTAGATCAAATAATTGCTCCATCTGAAGTATCCATGTGATTGGGTCCTTGCCATCAAACTTCCTCATATTGATGTTAGGAACATGGTTCATCTTCAACCCAAAGTTGGAGTTTCTCCATTATTTATTCACCTTCCTTGTGTCCTCATCATGAATTTCATGGGATACGTTTTCACTTTCAAGTGTCCTCTCTATTAGGAAATTTTTCAATCCTTCCATGATCTCCCCTTTTAAAGCATCCATCTTAGTATTTATTTCTTCAAAATTAGCTTCTGTTGAATCCATCATCTCTTGTAGTTCATCTTTTGTTACTGTATTCTTTTGTAAATCATTTATGTCCCTACGCATATCTTCACCTTCATCAAGAGTCCAAGTAGGATTGTCTGGAGGCTTATTTGGTGTAGAAGTTCCCTTTTTTAGTGGCATGTTGGCCAAGTATCACTTTAAACCTTGATTTTGAGGTGGTTTTCCTAGACAATCTTCCTTTTATTGTATCTCCAAAATTTAGGCCCTTCTGAGTATGAAATTTTATTTTTATAGGTCTCTGATATTTCTTCTCTTTAATGCCATAGGTCTGATAAAAGTTGGATGTTCCAAGTGGAATTTACGGTAACTTCCCCACAACTTGTTGATTTTTGGCCTTTCTAGGAGATCTCACTTGTATAGCATGCCCCGAAAAATATAATTGATATAAAATTTTGAAACTCCTACCAAAACTACTATGGTATATCCACTATCCAATGCAACTAGTTTCACTCAATTTGGATACTCTAGGAAGAATTTATAATTGTTTTACCCGGAACACCTGCTTGAGACTAGTCAATAGGACTAGTCAGATACCCTATCTTCCACAGGGTGTATCTACAAATTTACGATGACCCTGAAGATGAAATTGCTACCACAAATACCTTACTAATTTTTGAGAATAGACTCCAGAGTTCAGGGTCTGAAATGTTACAGAAAAAGTGTTATAGTGAAAATTCCGCAATGACTCAATTTAGGATGATTCCAGAACTCTATCTTACAAAGGTTGTATCTCCGAAAGTATAAGGCCTCATGTGATGACTTTTTAAAACAACATACCTTGATCCATATAATAAATACACTCCAAGTAGTTCCTTTTGAATCATTGCATAAAAAATGTTATAGTGAAAATTCCATGGTGTCTCAGATGTAGCAGCAAAACCCCAAGACCTTGAGCTCTGATACCATATGTTGAGAACCAAATATCAATATAGCATAGAAAAAACTCAGAATAAGTACTCAATGCCTTGAAAAAGTGATAATTTTAGATAATAAGCCTCTTTAAGGGGGAAACCTCCTTTTACCCCACATAAATGTTCAAGTACAAGATGATTCCAAATAAAAATGTCTCCTTGGTATATATAGGACACTAGGAGGTATAATTACAACTAATGGAATAAATCCGACATAAATAAAATAACATTACTAATGTAATATGCCCCAATTAAGGGGTAATGAGACAATATTAGGGCTTAACACAATAATCACTTCACTGATAGAACAGGGCTTCACAACATTCACATTGATATAATGTATTTAAGCACTTAACATCAATACATAGGTCAGATCTAGTAGATCAAGCACTCAACATAGTCATATAGATCAGATCTAACATTCTTATACATCATTAGCACTAATCATAAGGGTATCTTATCTAATCATCTCTAAGAACCCAACAAAAGAAGATATAAACACATCCAGACAAGCACAAATCAAGACAACACAGTGTTTACGTGGTTCACCCCCACCCTAGGGCTACGTCCACCAAATATTCTTCTTTATTATCTTCAGTCAATCAATTACAAGCACAAAGCCATCAAAACCCTACTCTGCATAGGACAGAAGATCTGTGCAACTCACTAGATCCTTCTTCCCTGCATTACAACACAATGCCTTCCACCTTATGTTATAACCACTTGCACTTATCTCTACAAGTCTCTCACAATCATACACAAAGTACTTAAAAAGACCTACTTGCACTTAGCATACATTACATAGATGCTTATTCAAATACTTCTTACATTTCTTATCCTTCTATTTATACATACAAAATAGGCCTAAGAATGGGTAAACCCATGGGCCAACATCCCATTCTCGTTACATAATCCTAAAAACCCAAAAAGGACCCAAAATTGGGTCGAGATCCCTTGATCTTTGCTTCATCTTGCACTCCTCCTTTGACAGGCTTTCGAAGTCCCAAAATAGGTCACTATGACCAAGAATATCCCAAAACTTGGTCAAGAGCCAACAATAATAGAACTTAGATTTTAAACTTAGACTAGCCCCAAGTCCCCATAGTTGGGGACCCCATTTCATTTTATCTTTCATGGTCCATGTACATCCCTTTATGGTATCACACATTCCCTATGTTATATAACAATGGTCATTTCAAATACATTTGTAACATGAAGTATGGTTCTCATGGTTTTCCAAGGAAATCTCTAGGGTCAAACGAAATGGTACGAGTTCATGGAAATTTCCTTAGGGATGCATGGGCCATTCATCACAATGATCTAGCCCCATTCATAAGTAAAAGAACATTGTATGTTGATATGTTATATCTACATGTTGCAACTCTCAAATATTCAATAAGGGAGTAACTTTATATGGCATTGAAAGAACTTCAAGACTACCTTGTTTGAACAACCATGGATGAGTATAAAAAATCTTAGAGATTCTCATAAGTTTTTAGAGGGGGAAATTATATAGTTGTTACCACAAAAGTGGAAAAGTTATCCAATTGTAAGAAATGGTTTAACATTGAACCATGCATGAAAGAGAGTGTGATTAACTGATGTGTTTTAATAAAATTCTAAAGTTGGAGGTAAGGAAATATCTAAAAGGTCTTCCCTAAAATCCTATTGTGAAATATTTTATCATGTATTTCTCTTTAGCAAACTCTTCACTATTGCACCAACCACCTTAGATTGCCTAGTTTTAATAATAGGTCCAACAATTGATTCTTGGGTATATAAATACTTAGCACTCATGATGGGATAGTAGGGAACATGCTCTAGTTGGCTATGCTCGAAACATTTCTCATAGGCTCAAGAAAATTCCTAAATTTATTTTTTTCACTTGTGTGCCAACTTCACTTATGGGGTTAGGAATAACTATAGGAGATATACTTCCACCAACATCTAGATGTTTATCTTGAAAATAATTCGTTAGAACTTACTCAACAAGAGATGTTTCTTATTCCTTTGCATTGTGAACAACCACATACAACCCGTATTTGAAAAAAATCACCCAAATCATTTGTAGGGAATCCCACCTCCCGCGACACCATAGATGTGGATTGTTATAGGAAAATTTGTTCATATAAATATCTCCCATATGCACCACATGGAATATTGCTAAAAAGTGGCCCACATTGAAAATGATGATTTCAATTATGCACTATTTGATAGGCATGAGACTACATATTAGGATTAGGACTTTCACTTAGACCAACTAGGACTAGGAATACAACTTAGACTTAAACTTAGACTAGCCCCAATTCCCCATAGTTCGGGACACCATTTCATTTTATCTTTCATGGTCCATGCCTATGGATTTATGGAATCACACATGCAATATGTGATACAAAAATGGCCATTTCAAATGCATTTGCAACATGAAGTATGGTTCTCATGTTTTTCCAAGGAATGCTCTAGGGTCAAACGACAAGGTACAATATCATAGAAATTTCCTTAGGGACACATGGGCCATTCATCAAGGTCATTTTTATAGTGTTCGTTAAACAATGAATGAAAAGAGGGATTTTTCATCACAACTATGACACACATACATTGTATATACAATGTAGAACCTGAAATAAAAATGAAGAAATGTTGATGCGAACTTAAGACTTGTGTCAAGCTATTTGTGTACTTTGAAAGAAAAATAGGATTTATGGTTTACATGATGAATTGATGATGGAAGCAAGTGTGTGTGCGAGTCAAATTTTAGTCCAGAAACCCTCCCATATCATTAAGGCATACAAATAGTCTATCCATGTAAAATTTTAGTGCATACAGAAACAATTTGAAAAATTTTCAATGTTGGCCCCATTCACAGGTCACCATTGCCCATGTCTAGACCTAGTACAATGTTTGTTCATTGTTCCTTTTAAAATTAGTTGATAGTACACATTTTCCCTTATGTAGGAGCATCACAAGAAAGAACAAGTAGAGGACAGTTGGATATGCATTAACATGCATTTTAAAGACGTTTTGAAATTTAAAGATGAAACATTAATGTAATAGATGGGAGGATGTAATTGTTCTTAAATGTTTTGTGGATTGTAATGCAGATCTTGAGTGTTTCTCTCATCTGTCAATTGGAGGCATTTATTGTATGAAATTAAAAGTAGATGTAGTCTTTAATTCAATAAGATAGATTAGAGTTGTAGGAGGGAAAACTCATTAAATCTCCCTCAGATGTATTGTATTATTATTATTCTCAATTGTAAGAGTAGAAGTTGTGGAGAAAGAGAGTATAGGAGAGTAGAGAAGAGCAGATATCTTAGAAGTCGTTTTGAGCAGATAGCTATTTCTATTGAAATCATGTACAAAAGAACTTGAATTAATATAAGAATGGTTTGATTCAATCTCATGGTGTTATTATGGTTACTGTTTGCATCTATTGAATTGTATGTTTACACTTTTCTTATATGCTCTGCTATGCATTTGTTTCAATGATTTATGTGTATGATTTCATGTTGAATGTATGCATTTTGTGGGAGGGAGAGTACAAGTTTTATTTTCTTCTCGTCTTGAGAATTCCTACAAGGAGTGCAGTGAAGGTCTGCAAGGAGTGTGTCGACGAGTTCTTATTTTTACCTCAGAAAAGCTTAGGAGAGATAGAGTTGTTCTTATACAAACAAAACTAAAATTATAGCATAGGGCCATGCAAGGTGTGCATAGGCCAGGTTGAAGTCTTAGACTTTTCCAACCCAAGGAAGCAGTTGAAGAAACTATGTCGCAAGGAGTGCACAGAGTTGAGAGATATCAGATAATCATAGATTATCGTAAAGGTCGCAAGGAGTGTGTGCAAGAATCCCTTAGAATCCTCAAGTTTGTAGAAAAGAACCAAGCTCAGGAGGGATAGAGATTTGGAAAGTTCAAAGGAAGGACGAGGGTCAAAGTCACCTTGCAGAAACCAAGCTCAGGAAGAAGGACGCCAATTTATTTGGCCATGAGTCTTTGAGAACATGAAAGGATGGTGGAAATTCTTGGAGCGAGAAGCACCAATTTTCCATGGACCGTCAAATCTAGTAGATCTATGGGAAGGATAAGGTTGAGTGTATTTCAACACTCACAAGCTCAGGAGAGATAACAGATGTTAGATCCCGAGGAGTGTGAGCCAACTATTGGGTGCTCCAAAATATCGACATTTCGGGAGTTGAAAGAGTGTGGAGAAAGATGTTTTTGGGAATCCCCGATACACGAAGTTCCAGCATGATCTGGACTGTCAGATTATGGGAGAACCATGACCGTTGATCCGTGGTGAGGAAATTTCATCATTTCGGATATAGAAAAAAGGGATAAAATCTACATCGTCGATCCCCAATACGTGAAGTCCTGACGCGCTCAAAGGTTGAGCCCCGGGTCATAGCCCATGAAGAGTATAAGCCATCATATCGACCTTATACCAGGAGCGCGTTTACGAAACAAAGAAATGAACATACTGATTCCATAGGAGAATGAAGAGGTTAAGAAACAAGTCTAGGAATTGATGGACAAATGTTTGATTAGGGAAAGCTTGAGTCCATGCACTCTACCAACAGTGGTGAGTCTGAAGAAGGATGGTGGATGGAGAATGTGTATAGACTCAAGTTCTATAAACAAAATCACCATAAGGTATATATTTCCTTTACCCAGGATGGATGACTTGATTGATTGCTTGAGTGGGGCAAATTGTTTTTCAAAAATTGATTTGAAGAGTGGATATCATCATATTAGAATGAAGGAAGGTGATGAACGGAAGACAACATTCAAGCCAAATGAAGGACTGTATGAATGGCTTGTCATGTCATTTGTATTGATGAATGGGCCAAGTACTTTTATGATATTAATGAATGAAGTCTTGAAATATTTCATTGGGAAGTTTGTAATTGTGTATCTTGATGATATACCGATCTTTAGTAAGACTGAGGAAGAACATTTGAGACATTTAACTCTAGTAATGAGGAGGTTGCAGCAAGAGAAGTTGCTGATAAATATGAAGAAGTTGTCTTTCATGAAGACATAACTTGTTTATTTGGGTTTTGTGATCTCTTCGAATGAGTTGAAGATGGATCCTGAAAAGGTAAAAGAAATCAAAGAGTGGTTGTCACCAAGGAATATCTTTGAAGTCAGAAGCTTCCATGGATTAGCTAGTTTTTACAGGAAGTTTATAAAAGAATTTAGTGGAATTTGTGCATCAATAATGGATACAATCAAGAAAAGACATAAATATTTTCATTGGACAGAGGAAGTGAAGAAAAGTTTCAAATTGTTGAAGGAGAAGATAACTGGACAACCAGTTCTAGTTCTGTCGGACTTTAGTAAAACATTTCAAGTGAGATGTGATGCAAGTGGATTTGTGATTGGAGCAGTCTTAAGGAAGACAATAGACCAGTTTCATACTTCAGTGAGAAGATGAATGATGCTAAAAGAAATTATTCCACGTATGATAAAGAGTTTTATGCAGTCATACAAGCATTGAAGAAATGGAGGCACTAACTCTTTCTGAAAGAGTTCATTTTGTATAGTGACAACCAAGCCTTACAGTTTATAACCAGACAGGAGAAATTGAACAAGAAACATGCAAAATGGGTTGAATTTATGCAGAACTTTACTTTTGTTATAAAGCACATTTCTGGAAATGCTAACAAGGTTTCTAATGCATTGAGCAGTAAATGTTTGATTCTGCAGGAGTTTCATGTGAAGACCTTAGGTTTTGATAGCCTTAAGGAAATGTACCGAGATGATTTAGATTTCAAGGACGCTTATGAAGCATGTGAGAATTCTATTCTAAGAGATATAAGCCAATGGATTAAATATTTAATTCAGGATGGACTGCTATTTAAAGGAAATCAGTTATGTATCTCAAAGAGTTCTATGAGAGAAAACCTTTTGAAGGAAAATCATAGTGGAGGATTGGCTGGACATTTTGTCCATGACAAAACATTTGCGCAACTCAACAATTTGTATTTTTGGCCAAGAATGAGGACAGATGTCAAGAATTTTGTGAAAAGATGTAGAATTTGCCAACACAGGAAGGGTAAAAGACATAATACAAGGTTGTATCAAACATTGCCAATACCAGAGAGGTCGTGGGACGTGGTAAGCATGGATTTTGTGTTAGGACTGCAAAGGACACAGAGAGGTTTTGATTCCATATTCATGGTATTCGAAAGATTCTAACAAATGGACCATTTCATTCCATGTTAGAAAACAAAAGATGCAACACACATTGCAAATCTGTTTTTCAAAGAAGTTGTTCGACTTAATGGTTTACCTGGAAGAGTATTGTTTCGGACAGAGATACCAAATTTGTTGGTCATTTCTCGAGGACACTATGGAAAAAGTTGGGGACAAATACATATTTTATCTCAGCATATCACCCTCAGATGGATGGACATACTAAGGTAGTAAATAAAAGTTTGTGAGACTTATTGAGAAGTTTAGTAGATGAACATCATAGTCAGTGGGATCAGATTATGGCGCAAGAAAAATTTGCATATAATAACTCACCTAACCGAAGCACAAGATAGATCCCATTTCGGATAATGTATGGAATGCAGCCAAGAGGAATATCTGAGTTGAGATACTTAGAGAATAAAGAGTCCAGGAGTGTTGGAGCGGAAGATTTTGCAGCAGAGAAGCAGGGGCTCCACAGTAAGATTAAAGAGCGGTTATAGAGTTCCAACTAGGAATACAAGCGTAGAGAAAATCAACATAGGAGAGAGATTCAATTCAAAGTGGTATATTTAGTATTATCACATCTAAGGAAAGAAAGGTTCCCAAGGGGAAAATATAACAAGTTGAATATGAAAAAGATAGGGCCATGTAAGATTCTGAGAAAATTTGAGGCAAATGATTATGAAATAGAATTTCTAGATGATGTGGGCATATCGCCCATATTCAAAGTAGTTGTTATCGGACTAATCAGTAGGTGTGGACACTAACAGATCTCGTTAGATTCACCTGGATCTAGAACAAAATATGACAGGACATGATTCTTTCCCTAAGTTACGACCATTGAAACAGCTAATAAGGAGGAACAAGTGACATAACTTTGAATTGCTTCCTTGGGTCTTTGTTGCTCCTGCTTTGCTCCGATGCTCCCACGAGGTCAAGGCCAAGACGACACAAACCAACCAAAGTGAAGATAGCTAAACGTATTCAATTGTCTACTTATGTGTATGATCAAGGAATTACACAATAAAGTAATAATGACTTTATGGGAAAAGGACATGTCGCTGCATCATATTAATCGATAGTAGAAGATACAACCTGATTGCCTTGATGTCGCAAGCTTCCTTTCGGTGACTCTTGGCTCCAACACACACACTTGCTGAATCGTTGCATGAAGAAGATCCAATTCCTCTTGATAGACTTGCTAGAGTCTCCAAGCTCTTGTTCAAGTTGGGTTCTTCACACAATTCCTTCACCAATTCTCCAAATAATCTTGCTTAACCTTTTCCATGAGAATCCCATCAATATATAAGAGAGGAAGAGATGGTTACATGGATGAGAATGATCCCACCAAATCAGGGAAACCAGTAAAATGATAACCATTTGAATGCCAACCCATTTTCTAGAATATCCCCTTCTAGAACCATCGAGATTTCATCTTTTTCCAATCTTAACATAAATTTCGCACCCTAGGTATAGAGCACAGTGTGAGAGGTTCGCACCCTAGCTGAAGGTAGCCTGTGAGAATGGGTCATTATTGAACCCTAAGGCATATGTAGCCTGCAAACTCTCTTCAAAACATGTTTTTTGGAAGGAGATGAATTCCACTTTTTCTCAGGAGAAAGTTCTTGTTGAGAGCATGAGTACACCATTGTTAACACGCCATCTAGATGACCAAAAATATGGGTAACAGTAGAAGATATGTATCCTTACAGAGAAGATGAATTGAAAGGAGAAGAGAATCAAAATGAAGTTTAGTGGGTTAAACAGATGCTTGTAGCTGAAAAGCCATAGATGGAAAAAATCATTGATCATAGAGTTGGCAAGAAGACCCGGAATAAGACATGTTTCGAGTATTTGATAAAGTGGAAGGGACACCTGATTGAAGATGCCAGTTGGGAAACAAAAGAAGATATCGAGAAACATGGACAGACAGTGCAGGAGCTCATGGAAAGGATTCCATGAATTTTTCAGCCAGAGGAGTATGATACAGGAGCATCACAAGAAATTGCAAGAGGAGCACAGTTGGATATGCACCAGCGTGCATTTTGAAGACGTTTTGAAATTTAAAGATGAAACATTAATGCAATAGTTGGGAGGATGTAATTGTTGTTAAATGTTTTGGGGATTGTAATGAAGATCTTGAGCGTTGCTATCATTTTTCGGTTGAAGGCATTTATTGTATTAAATGAAAAGTAGATGTAGTCTTTAATTTGATAAGATGGCTTAGATTTGTAGGAGGGAAAACTCAAGAAACCTCCCTCAGATTTATTGTATTATTATTTTTCTCAATTGTAAGAGTATAAGTTGTAGAGAAAGAGAGTATAGGAGAGCAGAGAAGAGAAAATATTTTAGAAGTTGTTTTGAGAAGATAGTTATTTCTATAGAAACCATGTACATAAGCACTTGAATTAATATAAGAATTCTTTGATTCAATCTCATGGTGTTGTTATGGTTACTATTTGCATCTATTGAATGGTATGTTTATAGTTTTATTATATGCTCTGTTATGCATTTGTTTCAATGCTTTATGTGTATGATTTCATGTTGAATGTATGAAGTTTGTGGGAGGGAGAGTATAAGTTTGAATTTCTTCTCGTCCTGAGAATTCCTGCAAGGAGTGCAGTGAAGGTCCGCAAGGAGTGCGTGGACGAGTTCTAAGTTTTACCTTAGAAAATATCAAGAGAGATAGATTTTTTCTTCTACCAACAGAAGTCCAAGTATAGCACAGGGTCGTGCAAGATGTACACAAGCCAGGTTGAAGTCTTATGCTTTTCCAACCCAAGGAAGCAGTTGAAGAACTTTTGTCGCAAGGAGTGTGCAGAGTTGAGAGATATACGACAATCAAAGATTATCATAAAGGATGAAAGGAGTGTGTTGGGCCTGAGATATGATCATTTTTATGACGGTTGTTATACATTTTTGCCGCATGTACATATATGTTTTGCATGTTTTGAAGGATCTTTTTGAAGAATTTTATGGTAAATCGGTATGATCGCCATAAGGTATGTGTAATTCATGTTTAATGATTAAATCTAGTTTAATTTATCATGTTCTATGATTTCCAAGAATTAATTCGTGTTTTTCTATTGTTATAGGGAAAAACACACCATGTTTCCAGTTCCGACACTTGATCTGACACTCATTTTGTTACTTGATCTGGCACTCGTTCCAACACCCAGTATTGCACAAAAAAGAAAGGCGAGTTTGCGGTTATGGCACTGGCGTCTAGTGATGGACAAATCGGGCACATGAGTTTTCTTAATGATCTCCCCCGACACATGGGTTTTCTTAATGATCGTCCCCTCTAGCTACTAAGCTCAAGACAACTCGATTTCAGTTTTCCAAAGAAGGCGATTATTGGCTTGCTCCGTTTTGTTAGTTATGGCATCATTTATTGTATTTTTCCGAAATTAGAAGTGGTTCGACCCTCTTGAGGTGAAAAACTTGGTTTGTAAATGTTATAAATACCACTGAGGTGGTCAGATTATTGTTAAGTAGAAGAAACAAATAGCATAAGCATTAGAATTGCCAGAAAAATGACTTTGCTCTGCTTTTAGTTTTACATTGCCAGAATTGTGCCAGAACTATGTTTTCAAGCTTTCATGGTGAATTTGGCATGTTGAAGTTCGTGGTGTTCTTGTAGGAGGTATCCACGACTTCTTGGGGGGGGCACCAGTAGTCTGGTGATTTTTCTTATGTTTATTTACGCATTTCTTAATTTAAATTGCTCTTTCTTACTTCCTATATATGGATGTTTTTATTTAATTAATTAGTTTGTTGTAGCTTATTGTTTTAGTTCTCTTTTGCAGGTTAGATGATGATATATGTTAGCATGTGTTGATTTTGTAGATTAGAAAAGGCTTGCAAGTCTCCATACTAACCCCAAGTCTCCATACTAACCCCAAGTCTCTATATTAACCTCATGTKCTTTTAGATGTTAAAATTATCCTTTGATTTATGGTTTTATAATCAAGTTGAAAACAGATTTTTTTTTATAAAATAGAGTTTTATTTGGGTTTCCTTTGAYAGGGATTTTGATGGATGGATAGATTTACTTCCAKTTTTTATAGTTTTCTTATCTTAGTTTTACATAGATTTCATTCACTTAGTTATTGGTTAATGTAATTGTCAATTTACTTCTTAATATCATAGTTTAATTTCTGTTTTTAATTCATTTTCTTATCATAGTTGAATGGTTAAAATAGACCTAGTATAGCTTCATTTCATGCAATTTCCTTTCATAGATTAAAATGCAATTAAATTTCTTAGTTAAATAACGATGATTTCGTTATGTTTTTGATGGTTTATACATGAATATGCAGGGTATTTAACATTACTTTTATCATGGCTAAGTTTTCATTGGATTGTTTACTTCACACCTTTCATTTTGCCATTGAGATTAGTGTTGAGCTTATATCATTGGAATTGTCCTTTTTTGTCAAGTATCATCGAGATATCATCCGTCACCACCGAAGGCATTCACACAACCACCAACATTATATTTGAATTGTCATAAGTTAAAAGAATAGTTTTCCTGCTTTCATAGATATAGTTTCTTGCTTTCATAGCTTAGGAAATAGTCTTATTTGCTGTTGTAGGATAGATAGACTTTGCTTTGATAGATTAGATAGAAGTTTGATCAAGAATTAGTTATTAGTCTTTCTTGATTTCAATAGACTAGATTTACTTTCATGCATTGCGTTGAGCATTTAGATTTCCTTTCATGCAAGAGAAATAGTTTTGCATTAGGCATTTAGTTCACTTGCTTGTTAGGCTAGATAGTTATTCAATGAGAAGTCTTTGCTTACTTGTCTATTTTCTTTACTAGGATAGATAGTTGTCTTTTCTTACTTGTCTTTTGCTTTAGTAGGTTAATTAGGTGTATTTTCTTACTTGTCTATTTTCTTCAATAGGTTAGATAGGTTTGTTTCTTACTTGCTTATTTATTTGATTTCATAGGGTGGTTTCTCATTGAATGTAGGTTGGCAAGTTAAAATCATTTTCTTTTGTTATTTGCTTATTGATTATTGTTGAACTAGTTTTCTTTACATAGGGTTTTACTTTCTTTCTCAAGAACTATCCATCAATCCTTGGCCCAAAAGTACTTAGGTTGCCTAGCTTCAAGTTAGGGTTTTCTCATTAGATAGTTTTGCTTGAGTAGATTAGCCTTAGATAGCTTCATTCCTTAGTTAGACTATACTCCTACCAACCTTTTACCTTTGGCATATATTTTTCTACAACTCTAAGTTTACTTACCCCAGGTTGACAATTTAATTGAGGGTAGTTTAGTGTCTTTTTTAGTACATATAAATCACCTAACATTTTTGGCGTCGTTGTTGGGGAGTTGTCTCAAGGTAATAAGTAATTAGGAATTAGACCATTTCTAGACCTTAGCATTATTTTGGTGGCAGGGGAACTTTAAGACGAAAGGTAAGAACCTGCGCATCTGCTATAGCAGGTTCCCCCAAACCCAATGGTAGTTTTTCTTTTTGTTTTTATTTTTCATGAATAGACCTAAGAATCAAATTATATCTTTTTCTTTTTGTTTTTTATTTCTTTCATGACTAGGCCTAGAGATCCATAAGGTAGATACATTAAATCAAAATCAGACCTTTCAACCAAGGTTCCTTCCAATCTCTTTGGGGGAAGGAATGTTCCGATTATAAAATTCGCAGATCGATACCAAAAAACAGAAGCTAGCTCGACTCAAAGAGATAAAATAGTCTCTGAAGGGACTAACACAGGGAGCACTATAGAATAAGAAACTGAAGCATCAATCATATTAGGACATGAGGCAAGACCACTCGAGTCTTCCACATAACCAAATAATACAACCTTTGCTTTTACACAACCACCAGGGGACCCTAATTTTAAGGACATCATAGACCCTGAACATGTGAATCTTTTGTTTGGTAGTTCAGCCAATGTAATAATCTCTCAAATTGACACAAAAACTTTGGCACCAATAGTCTCAACCGGCTTGAGTAGAGTCCCAAATATCCAATCCGTAGGAAGACCTGTCCATCAAAGGGAAACCTTGTTTTATTCAAAGATAAAACCACCTAGGTACTCTCTTTTCAGAAATCAAGCCAATATGGATGATCAGGAGGACCATAACAATGTAAGACACAGAGAGGAAGAAGAAACTGGAAACCAAACCAAAAATACCTTCAGATTTCTGATTTTAGACACCACTCCAAATGTCAACATGAAGAATGTTCCTCTCTCAGCACTGCCTACCTTTTACAGTAAAAAAAGTGAAGATCCAGACACCTTCCTATTTGAATTTGACATCTTGTGTAGGAGATACAACAATGTACAAGATGCCCAGAAATTAAAAGTCTTTCCTGCCACCCTCAAAGATTCTGCACTAAGATGGTTCATGGGGTTGGGATAATCCAGTATTAGGTCTTGGGAAGCCATGAAATACATATTTCTCAACAAGTACCAAGACTACTGCAAGACCAAAGAGTCTCATAATGACATTTTTAAAATCCAACAATTAGAAGACGAGACCCTTGAAGACTATATGGAAAGATTTGGTTAAATCTCCCAGAAGTCAAAATACCATGACCTCCTAGAGGATGCAGTTAGGAATATTTTCCTTAAGGGAATTTCAAAAGAATATTTAGATATGCTTAACCAGATGGCATCAGGTGACATCTCTTAGAAACCATTTGCTGAAATATGTGAAATGTGTAAAAATTACTCAAGGAGTAGAGCCAAAATAGGGAAGAATGTTCGGGACCCTTACAATAGAAGCTTAAAACTAGTTAGTTCAGGTGGTATCATGAGAGCAGAGATAGGGAACCTATTAGAAAACTCTAATACTAACATCTTAAGAAAAATAGGTTTCCAATTGGATACCCTTAAACTCAAAAAGAAATAGGAGGAGTAAAATGAATCAATGAGCATATATTGCACAAGATGCAAGAGGAAGCAATCCTCAAGGGAGTGCCCATTAGATAACATTTCATTTTGTGGCTTATGTAAAGAAAAGCATGTGACCAAAAAATGTCCATCATTGCCCAGTTTGTAAGCCATCTATAGGAGTGGGGATCCTGGGGAGTCTTCTTATGCACCTAGGAGGCCATGGCAGGATAGGAATCAATCAACATACCTAGATCTATAGTCTCAAGTTCCACCCTATTACCAACAACAATAGTGGAAATCGCCAAGTTGGAAAAACTGGTCTACTTAGTACCAACATTCTTGGATTCAAGGATGGAGAGGAGGACACAATCTAGGAAACCCTCAAGCTCCACCTATCCCTATGTACAACCATCCTTATCCTTAGTTCCCATCGAACACTCAACAGCTTCTGCCAGGATTTGTTCCATCGACTTTACCTCCTATCCCACAACAACAACTGCTACAATTTCAAAATGCAAGCTCTCTGAAACTGACACTATTACCGGCACAACTAGTTCTTAATCCTAATAATAATCCCCCTCAACCTCTTGACAATGTTGAGATGTAGGCCTTCCCGACATATGTTATTACTCCTGTTACATTACAGGAAATTCAAATAAGATCAAGAAAAGTTCTGGAGAGGTAGAGACCCTCAATAGTCATCCAGGAAGAAGAAGAAGAAATCACCAAACAACCGACAGATGACACTAGGTGGGAATATGTTATTATCCCGAAGAATCAAGAACCCAAGCTTCCCCAAAATGAACCTTCACAAATTATGAAGCTCCCTCCTTATCCAGACCAATTGGTAATCGAGAAACCTACAACCCGATCGGAATTTGACATTTTGAATGAGTTGAAAAATATTTGTGTCAATATTCCCTTGCTTCAAGCCATTAAAGACATTCCAATCTATAGTAAGCTAGTCAAATAATTGTGTATTAAGAAACTAGGTAGGAAGAAAAAGGACCCTCCTACAGTACATTTTGTAGGAGGACTCTCTGAGTACATATCAGAGCAGCCAAAGCTAGCAAAATATGGGAATCTAGGAAACCCTGTAGTGACCATAGCCATTAACAAGGTCTCCATTGGAAACACTCTCATAGACCTAGGGACAACCATCAATGTTATGAATGCTACTACCTTGGAACAATTACACTTACAACCTCTTCGTCGGCCTACCCCAACCATTTTGAAATTAGTAGATAAGACTAGGGTTATACCTGAAGGGATTTTAGATGATGTCATGGTTACTTTAGCCTCATGGGAGTACCCCGTAGATTTTATTGTCATTCATTCAAAGGATCCTACCAGAGGCCATCCCGTTATTTTGGGAAGACCTTGGCTAGCCACAACCAATGCATGTATTGGTTGTAGAGAAGGAGAAATGACCATCTCAAATGGTCTCTCTATCCAGAAGCTCACAATTTACCCTCCAGCTCAACCTATTATGGAGAATCTATGGTGTCTTGAATGTCCATACAAGAATGAAGACTGGGAAGAACCCGTATTATCGAGTGACCATGCATGGGCACTTCAGGAAAACACAACAGAAAATGTGCTAAACCAATTCATTTCTTGTATTACATGTGTGGATTTTCCACAATCGTTTCCCCAATTTGAGTACATGTTTGGGGAAGAATTTCAAGAACAATTAGACCCATCCATTTTGTATTAGACATATTTTATTTTTGAAATAGATGATTCTACCATGTCTTATACTATGCCCTAAGAGATTAGTCTAAGGAAATTTTTACATATAAACTCTGGGCTAGATACATACCAACAGAAACAGTTAGTAGATATCCTTAACGAACAATCAGGACCATTTTCCTGGGAATACACTGACATGAAGGGTATACACCCTGACACATGCATCCATCACATATATACCCAGGGGGAAGTAACACCTGTTAGGCAACCCCAGAGAAAGATGAACCCATCACTCAAAGACATAGTCAAGGAGGAGATTCAAAAGTTGTTAAATGTTGGATTTATCTATCCCATCTTCGATAGTAAGTGGGTATCCCCACTTGTAGTGGTTCCAAAGAAAGTGACCAGGAAATGGAGAATCTGTGTTGATTTTTGAGAACTCAACAAGGCCACTCTGAAAGACTACTTTCCTCTTCCTTTCATTGACCAAGTTTTAGATACCTTGTCTAGAAAGAAGTATTTTTCCTTTCTAGATGGGTACATCAGGTACAACCAGATTCTTATAGCACCCAAGGACCAGGAAAATACTACCTTTACTTGTTCGTGGGGCACCTATTCCTATAGGGTCTTACCATTTGGATTGTGTAATGCTCCTGCCACATTTCAACGAGCAGTATTAGGGATAATTGTCGATCTTATTCATGATTGTGTGGAAGTCTACATGGATGACTTCATAGTCTATGGCAACACTTGCCAAGAAGCCTTAGACAACTTAGAAAAATTCCTCATCATATGCCAAGAAATGAACCTATCCCTAAGTCATGAAAAATGAAAAATGTTGTTAACTAAAGGAGCGGTTCCAGGACATCATGTTTCATCTGAAGGAATACAAGTCAATCCTGCAAAGATTGACATCATTATTAGACTTCTACCCCGCAAGACTTAGACAAAGGTGAGAAGCTTTCTTGGACATGTCGTATATTACCTGCAGTTTATTGAAAATTTTACAAAGATTGTTGCACCTATGTTTGGATTATTGATAAAAGATGTTGATTTTGCTTGGACTGAGCAGTGTCAAACTGCCTTCGGAACCCTGAAATATAAGCTATATGTGGCACTAGTTCTTAGAGGGGCTAATTGGACTCTCCCATTTCATATATCCAGTGATGCCTCTGACACCACAATAGGAGGGGTATTAGGGCAGAAAGAAGACCAACAGTCTTATGCCATTTATTTTGTAAGCAAGAACTTGTCCCCTACTAAGTTGAACTACACAGTCACTGAGAAAGAGTTCTTGGAAGGTGTTCATGCTATTAACAAGTTTTGTCATTACATTACAGGTTATGAAGAATTTGTACACACTGATCATTACACCATTAGGTTCCTCATGAACAAACCTATAACGAATGGTCGATTGACCAGGTGGATTTTTTTATTGCAAGAATTTAATATCACTGTGCTTAACCGACCTGGAAAGGATAATGTAGTAGCTGACTTTCTTTCCCAAATACAAAATGAGGATGATGATATCCATGTAGATGATAGTTTGCCATATGAGCATCATTTTTCCCTTTCTGTCAATACCCCATGGTTTTCGGATATGGAAAACTATTTGGCCACTAGGAAGTTACCATCTCATTTGTCACCTCATGAAAAGCAGAAAATTATTACACAAAGTGCTAATTACTCTTGGGTTGGTCATGATATTTTTCGCACAGGTCCTTATTTGATTATTCATAGATGTGTCCGAGAGGACAAGGTACCTGATATACTATGAAGTTGTCATGATGGACCATGTGGTGACCATTTCTCTGACAAACGCACAACATATAAGGTATTACATTCAGGTTACTATTGGCCTAGAATTTTCAAAGATGCTACCAAGTATGCGAGAAGTTGTGATAGTTTCCAAAGGATAGGAAGACCTACGTCATCTGACAAAATGCCTTTACAGGCCCAAGTTATGATAGAACCCTTTAAAAAATGGCCCCTCACCTTTGTAGGACCAATTTCACCCATGTCCCGTAGAAAGAACTATATCTTAGTTTGTACGGACTATGTCACCAAATGGGTAGAGGCAAAAGCCCTATTTAGGGATATAGATAAGTCTGTTGTCGAATTCATCTATGAAGACATCTTTACCCGCTTCGGTGTCCCTCGTAAAATTGTTACCGACCAAGGCACTCAATTTACTTCCAATATGATAAAAGAGCTAATAGAGAAATATGGGATTAAACACCGTAAATCTTATCCATACCACCCGCAAGCCAATTGACAGGTAGAATCCACAAACAAAGTTCTAGAAGCCATATTGACCAAGACTGTTCAGTTACATCACCAAGATTGGGCTGATAGGCTCTCAAAGGCTCTGTAGGCATACCAGACTACCTGGAGGAATACCACTGGGCATACCCCTTATGAGCTAGTGTACGGGAAACAAGTACTTTTACCTATAGAATTCCAAGTAAGGACCTTTCGTATTGCCACAGAGTTAGGATTGAACCTAGATGAGGCTCAAAAGCAATGATACCTACAACTAAATGATTTCAATGAAATCAGGCAAGATGCCATCCAATGGACGATATTAGTCAAGAACCAGAGGAGCAAGTGGCATGACAAGTTTATTAAGAAGAAGCACTTCCAGCCTGGTGATTGGGACCTGTTGTTTGATTTCCGATTCAAAACCTTCAAAGGAAATATCACCACCTGGTGGTTGGGCCCTTACAAGGTAGACACTATATATGAAAATGGAGCTGTAAAAATTAAAATAATTGATGATGAACAAGTCTCCTTTGTGGCAAATGGAAACCAACTTAAATTTTTTCATAAGCCCATTTCCAGAGAAGATTTTCTACAGGTCATGATAGCTGACAAGGCATTGGACTTAGTAGATGGGGAAGTCCCCCCTTGTTCTTGAAAAGTTTTTTAAATATTTCCTACTGTATATACGTAAATAGTTTTTGAATTTTGTTAATAAGGCAATTCTAGATATTTATGTAGGTATTTATTTCACCAGGAGTACACAGTTTCAAGGATATTTCTTCAAAACATTGTTATACTTGAATTTTGTGTCTTCTAAAGCATCAAATGAATATTGACTTATTTTAGTTAGCCATATTTTTGCAAATATTCTCATTTTTTTAAGTCATTTTAAAGCAGTTGCTCTTGAAACTCTTCACCACTGTATAAGGAAGTGATATTGTAACTATCAAGCATAGAGGTCTCTCATACAGTTTTTTCAAGAAGCCTGAGTAAGTAAGTCAAGTGTCTTTATCAAAGAGTAACAAGGAGGTCTAATTAGCAGTTAGCCATGGAAACATCAAAATAACTACAAAGGAAGAAAGTAAGTTGAGCCTAGAGATACATTTTTCTTCTTTCTCAATGGTACCATCCACTGCACACTAAATAGCTTGATTATATCATATCTTTAGATAGTCCACATCCTCTTAAGTACCCCTTACATCAGGACAACCACTAAAACAATATAATGGAAGGTCATCCTCTAACATAAATACCATCCCAAGTGAAAA
>JZKD02S0124624.1:773459-793505 GCA_000966675.3 Picea glauca
GTTTAAGAGGCTAACCCGCCGAGATACTCGAAATGTCTGCTCGAAGCGGGTACCGTCTTGTGGTATGACTAGGTTAACCCGCCAGAGTACTGAACAAGCTTGCTGGCAGCGGGGCATTCTACCTAGCAAGGATGGTAATTTGACAAAAAAAAATAATAAATCTAAACTTGTCCTGATGTACAACATTACTTGTAGACAAAGATGACATGGAGTATGTGTGGTTAAGATAAGGTTAATGAATCTCATCAACTTTCCATTGGGAAATGACTCTAAGACTATCTTGAAACTCTCTTTCCTACCTCTTCTTATATATATATAGGATCTCTTATCCAATAGGTGGGGCCATCTTCTAACTGTCTCGTCAGACCAATCTGTGAAATTTCATATTTACACTTGCCATACTATAAATCTTCGGCTATTGGGGGATACTTACTAGTTTCCTATACTTTTTATTGTGAGGTGTCACAATACTTAAGTGTGGGGGAGGGTTTCATGTGCTGACAAATGATCATTGCCTAAAGAAATGACTCTTTGCAAGAATTTTTGTATTATTTTTATGGTACAGGGTATTACATTGTTAGTCATGTTATTTTATTTGCATAACTCCCGTGTGCTATAAATTACTAAACTCATGCTTAATAGACCACTCTTTATTGGTTGTTTAACATACCACTCCTTATTGGTTATCTTCCATTACAAGCTGCATACTGTAGGTTTGACAACACATGTTTTATGCTTGCTATAACCCGTTCATTATAGATTTTTACATTATATGTCATATGCAATAATAATGAGTGAGCATGGAGCACTCTGCCTCTGCTCATTAATGACATTGGTTGTCAAAAACACTTCAAATTTGCAGGCTATCCATTATATCAGGTAAAAATACACTTAACATAGGGATACCAGATGAAGTACCATATGAGGTAATGGATGAGGTGTTGTATGAGATGTCGTTTGAAGTGTCAAACGAAGATCCATGCACACCAGTAACTGTCCTAGATTCTAGGTAACTATAAATCAATTGCATTCAATGACATTGGTTGCAGGCATTGATTAAAAGATGCTTCATATGGTTATGATAAAATGTCCAAGTCAAAAGACTTGGACATTGATCTAAATTACCCACTAGTACATTGCTCCAAATTGGGCCTTTGAATTTGAATTCTTCACACATGGCATATTGTGCACACATGTGGGAAACGTACTCCACCATAAGAGAATCCAAAATCAGGCTGGGCACACTATTATCTCATTTTCCCTTGCCAATTTCTCTTCTCTGCGTCAAGAAATCGCACCCAACCTCTTCCATCTCATCCTCTATCCAAAAACGCATTCAACCTGTGCTAAATCCTTTTCATCACTTGGTCGATTTCTCCCTTGCTTGGTGAATTTAACCTCTGTCACAATGCCCAGAAGATACAAACCCTCCTCCTATGGAGACTTGTTTTCCATTCTAGAATTTGCACAGTGTAGAGAAGTGTTTTTGCATGCTGGCTGGGGGTCATTTTTGTCTAGCTTGCAGGGCCATGATGACGGCCTCTCTATGCAATTTTCATTTGGTTTTGATGGTAATACAACACATGTAGGGTCTCTTATCTTTGAATTCATAGAAGATTCCATTTCTACTGCAACAAAGCTCCCAAGAATGGGAGATAGATGGTTCAAAAACCACCAATTGATGTGCTCAAGTTACAATAGGGTGTTTAAGCCCCAATTCGAGAGCATTTTAGGAGAAAAATGGCATGCTAAGGAGTGGATAAAGGCATAATTGGTCAATCCCCTCATCGTCATCACAAGGTTAATTACATGTGAAGGTAGATACTCTACTTTCAAAGCTTGTCACTTTAGATTGCTGGCTCATTTTATGTTCAACAAACCCTTGAACTTTTCCTTTTATTTTCTCAAAATATTGGAGAAGATGTACTCTCAAGTGAGGAAAAATGTGACTAATCCCCACAATAGACTCTTCCACCACAGTTTGATCAAAATCCTCATTCTTACCAAATTGGAGAAACAAGGGCACAATTGGGATGCCTTCATCTACCAATTTGCAAACCCCCACTTGACAGTTAAGACCGGAAAAAAGCCACTTAGCCTAAAAACTATCTCTCCATCCAAGCCTCGCTCTCCAAGAACCCCAAAATCCCTTGCAAAAACCCTCTCTTTGTCAGAACAATACCAAAAGCTTGTTGATATCCCTACTTCTTCATCGGGTGAAAAGACCAAGAGAAAAGACCAAAAGAAGCCCATTGTTGACCCCCCAATGCCTTCACTCTCTCTTGATTCTACACCTAAAAAGATTCAAGAAGTAATGCAGCAAGACTTTCCCATCATTCCTACAAACAAGAGGGGAGCCAACCGATTTGGTAAAGGACCTTTTTAGAGGAGTACCCGGAACACAAGAACCAAGCCTTATGCAAAACCTCCACCTACTTCGGATCCCATCCAAGTGTCCTCCGATCTTGAGAGCCCTCATAAGAAACTTAGGGAATTCTATGTAGATGGATTAGAGCCACCAAGGAAAAAAAATCAGAACCTACCTCACCTTTCTGATCTCCCATCACTAGATCCTAAAACTGATGGATTGTCCACATCCCTCAACGGATCTAAGCCTTCCTCATAGATCATTGATTCTTCCCCAACCATAGAGGAGCTACAAAAGGAAAACCATCATATTCTCCAACAGTTGGAGGAAGGAAATACAATAGATAAACACCTTCATCATGACAATGCAGTCCTTCAAACAAAAGTTAACTCTCTTCAATGATTGGTCAATGAGATGACCAAATATAACCGTAGCCTCAAATACAATAGATAAACACCTTCATCATGACAATGCAGTCCTTCAAACAAAAGTTAACTCTCTTCAATGATTGGTCGATGAGATGACCAAATCTAACCGCAGCCTCAAAGCACAACTCAAGAAACACTGTTGTAGGAAAATCTCCCTGCGGACAAGTAGACCTCCTCTTGAGAGATAGACCGTTAAATCTAAGACAAAAGGTGCTTAACATGGAAACTGACTTCCTTTTATATCTAATCAAGATGATGAACAAAATAGGAGGAAATCATGTACCTTACGAATGTTGTTTGTCCCTGCAAGCTCCAGGATGAGCTTCGATATTGAGCTCCTTGGTAGATCTTGCAAGACAAACAAAAGTACAAAAACTTCCTACTCTACTGATATTAGCTAAAACATAGATCCATTTACTGTAGACAAACTTATATAGAATGAGTACACGTTCGAAATAAACATGCCACGCATTGATTGTATTAAATAGAACGACAACGAAGAATACTTACAACCATATATGTGAGTGTAGAAACTTCGTCAAGCCCTCCTTGTCCGAACCCTTTCTTAAACAATCCACACACAGAATGTTGATGCTCCAAATGACATCTTCCTCATGAGATCATAAGTTATATGCTTCACAATTCTTTCCATCTCTTGTGTACTGTATGTTTCCTATGAGATCATAGGTTTCATACCTCCAAACTTTCTCTTTCATGAATATTAATAATAATTCATGTGCACTTGATTCTCACACTTAATCCATTTCTTTTCCATGAATATTAATAGTAATTCATGTGTACTTGGTATTTTTTCCTTCATGTAATATATCCCTCCTCCACATTGACTAGGGATTGTGACATAGGTTATTCCATGGTTTCAAGGTGTATGAGACACTTATATGACACTTTACGACACTTAGGGCGAGGTACCTAGGCGTGCAAATTTCATGTGTAACAGAATTCCCCCTAAAGTATGAGGTCGGAAGAGAGAATGATGGATGAAACACTTTACAAAGATTTAAAGCAAGGGTGTGGACTCGGAGAACCATGTAGAAGCTACAAACAACCATCAAACAAATGTTATGACATGTTTCAAACCCAAGGTAGGCATATCTATGCTTGAGTGATAAAAATAATTTCAAGGTATGGTCGCCATAAATACACTGCGGATCCATAATTATATTGACAAAGAGATATAGCCAACGAAGATACAATGTGGATCTATATTCGCATGGCTTGAACTGATTGTAGCCATGAAGAATACATAGTGGATCTATGAGATGACAAGACATAGCCTCGACAAATACAAAGTGGATCTATGTGACAGTATATGTGTCAATGTTCAAGATAAATTTTGTCGCAACCTAGGCAAAGTACATATCAGAGTGATCACTCAACCTAGGGTCTTCTTACTGATCCTGATGTAGTATGAATCTAACCATGTGAATAGATGTCCTGATGTCGAACATGAAAGAAACCACTTGATTACCAGTCAATGATGTAAATCGTTAACAAGTGCGAGGGAGGTCATCATTGATGTCAATGATTCCCAAGGTACTCTAGTACATTCCAACGAATGTGAATGGATTAGATGAAGTCGAACATCCATGGAATCATCCAATCAAAGTTCAATGATGTAAAACCACTATCGAATGTGAGGAATCCTACCATTGAGGCATGCAGGTCCCAAAGTACTAACTGGTTTCTAAGTCTAGTTCCTGGATAATGTGTTGAAGTTGACAGGAATAGACTTGTTGAAGGAGGGCCTTGATGTATCCCCCATCAAAGACACGAAATGGACACAGAGATGTAATTGGTAGATCAAATGAACATGGACAGACATGTGTATTGAAAAAATATATTTGTGAGGGATGACTCTCGAGGCGAATACTTCCCTTGAACACTAAGGCGCAATAGCAAAAACATGACATGGACCAAAACACGATGATGCAGTGGATACTATGACTTTCATCGAATGACCCAAAGGAGTAAGAAAAAATCAGAGGATTGGTTCAGTGCAAAGGTTCAGCGGATTAATATGTGCACAAAGACAAAGTGTCATGTTCAAGGGCGACTCTAAGAGTTACTGGTAATGTTCTCAAAAACTGTTTGGCTTGCTTCCTTCAACTTTTTCCCCCATCTAGATAGACAAGTGCCTCTTTTTAATTTAACGAGCTCAAGGAGGGTAACACATGCTCGATATAACTCACCTTCGGTAAGTCCCTCTTCCTTTTTAATGAGCTAGAAGAATTAAGAGTTTGGTCCCATATGGGCCCTTCAATGTATGATTGTTTAACGAGTCCAGAGAAGGTAAACTCAGTGGTTTTTCATATTTAGAGAGTCTGAAAAAAAAATTAAAGGTGACTCCAATGTTGTCCTGTTTCGTAATGTTAGTCTCGCAAGGCCAAAAAAGAGATAAATTATCACTCGAAAGATTCCCTTTCAAACCTTTTAACAAGTGGGAAAGGAAGCAAGATCACTCGATAATCTTTTCATGTTTAGAGAGTCTGAAAAGAGATTAAAGATGACTCCAAGGGGTTCCTTTTTCGTGTATCTATACAGGTCATAAAAAGAGATAAAATTTTACCTAAATGCATTGTCATGTATTTACGAGCACGAGAAAGAACAAATAATAAGCTCGGTATGCCCCCAGCTTGAAAGATAGTGGCTTAACTCCAGAATGATCATCAAAGGCTGGAGACATGCTCTCAGAGCTTCAATTCATTCACTGACTTTGAGGTTGTCACCAATTTCTCTACTAGATGAGAAAAAGGAGAAGGGTGGATGAAAATAAGGTTCAAGAGAGGTGACTATTTCATTTTTTAACAAGCTTGACACAGAAAAAGAACTATGCTCAGTGTTCCAGGCTCGATCCCCAGATTGTTGTTTCATTTTTTAACAAGCTTGTTACAGAGAGGAAAACTATGCTCATGGCCTCTATTTCATTTTTTAATGAGCTTGATACAGAGAAGAGAAACCATGCTCATGGCCTCTATTTCATTTTTTAAAGATCTTGCTACAGAGAAGAGAAACTATGCTCGTGGCCTCTACTTGATCATGGCTTCCAAGAGAATAACGCTCTGGAAGGATACCATGTCAAGGGATAAAACTCGATCATGGATTCCAAGAGATCTTCGTTGGATGGAAGATAATCACTCTGGAAGGAACACATGTCGAGGGCCATGACAGGGGTAAGGATATTAGGCTCCAATAGCCCTACCAAATAAATCACCATGTCAACGACCGGATCCAAATCATCAGAAGTTGAATTCATGGGAGACAACGCCACATAATTAACATGTGGCAGGGGAGATATTATCTGCATATAAGAACCATTTAGGGAGGTAATCCAGTCAGGACCGATGAATGAAAGTTGTTCAATAGTCACAATTATTCCATCATGAGGGAAAGATATAACGCGGAAAAGAGTGGATACAATATCTTTCATGGCATAGACATAATCCCGCCCAAGAAGTAAAGCAAAATCCAAGGGGTCTTGGACTACCATGACATCAATAAAGACAGTTTTACCTCACAAAGTTACAGGAAACTGAGGAAGGGTCCCTAATGGTTGTTTGGTTCTTCTGTTAAAGGCTAACAGATTCTATGTAACCAGTGCAAGATGAGGACAACCCAAAGCGTACCAAGAAATAGAAGACAAAATACTAACGGACGCACCTTCATCTATCAGTGTTTGAGGAATGTCCCGGCCAAAAACCTGTACTGCAATCTGGAAAGGAAAGTGAGAGGGAAGATGAGGTCCAATTAGCACACCCCAATCAAAAAGGATGGCCTCATTACTTGGAGGGGGTTTTGTGGGAGAATGAAGAATGCCCCCCAACACGGTAGATTCTATATCAACGAGAAAAACGTGGGCAGTATCGGGTTTACTCTCTAGAGGGAGAGTAGGATAGACTGATGGTGGACTTGGATCAATCACTTTGGCACTCTTCAGAGGAAGAGTGGGATTGAATGATGATGTAACCAGAGAAACCACTTTGGCACTCTTCGGATGAAGGGTGGGATTGATCAAGGAAGGGATTGGATCAGTCACTTTGGCACTCCTCATGGGAGGAGTGGGATCGACCGATGGTGGAACCGGATCGATTGCTTGGGTTGCACTCTCTAATGGGAGAGCTGGATCGACCAAAGATGGGATCGGATCAACCACTTTTTCAACTGGTTCAACTAAGGACGTGACCATATTGATGACATGATCAAATGGACTGACTATAGAAGGGATCAGAGCAACCACTTTGGCACTCATCAAAGGAGGAGTGGGATCGACCAATGGCGGAATCAGATCGACCGCTTTGGTGTCACCCTCTAACGGGAGAGTGGGATTGACCGAGGATGAAAATGGATCAACCACTTTGGTTACACTCTTTTGATGAAGAGTGGGGCTGATCGATGATGGAACTAGATCAACTACTTGGGTTTGTGGTTAAATCGAGGAGGAAACTAGATTGACCATCTGATCAACTAGACTGAATGGGGATGGAACTAGATTGACTAGTCCATCAACTAATGATGGGTCAAGGGAAATCTTACGATAACCTTTTGGAATTTGAAGTTTTTCCAAAAGAGAAGAAGCCTCGTCCATAAGAGGAAAAAGGTGAGAGTAATGATCAACTTTACATAACATGCAAGGGAACTTGACAGTTTTCTTCTTCTTACCAATCTTAACATCACTAGCTGATGGGGTATCATCGGTATGAATGGAAGAGGCTGATGATGTGGAAGACCACATTTCTAAGACCTTGATAAGACCAAGGCAATCCCTCAGAAAGTGGTCACCCTTGCAAATACTGCAAGGGAATTTGGGTTTTGGATTCTTCATTTTAATCTTGTTGACCTCATCAACACTCCCAGTACTATTAACAGTAACTGGTTGCTTGGATCCAACATCTAATGTTGTTGGGGCCTTGGTCCTTTTGGGGCTCTTCTTCTTCTTCTCTTTCTGTTTCTTCTTCTTCTAATCAACCTTCCTACTTGCTTTAGAGATTTCACTAGGCGAAGAAGGAGAAATGGAAGGAGACTTAATGGGCGAAGAAGGCGAAAAGTCAATTTGAGGTTGATGCGTGGGTGGTGTACTGACATCAAAAGTATTAGGTGTGGTTGAAACATTGGGAGGATTTGAGATCACTGGAGTGGGGAACAACCAAACTGGTAATTAGATGGTGAGTCCTGGAAGAATCAATGTGGAAATATACGGAGGACCAAAGTTTCCAAATGAAGAAAAGGTATAAGGTTCCCGAGGAGAAGGGGTTTCTCCATTGGTACTCTTGGGATTCGATGCCATTAATACTAACTCGACCTAAGGTCCACTAAGTAAAACAAACGACACACGCTATGAATCTGAGAAGCAATCAATCAAAGAAACCTTCCCACAATGAAACCACTAGTTGGTGATGAAATCCAACGTCGCGAGATCAAAATAGGAAGGGGCATGGATAGAGCGGGTGGATCAGTTACGCTGGCGACCTTCTTAACAGAATTACACCTCGGTGCAAGCTTCCACACAGTAATTGTGGATTTACCCTCCAAGGAGCCTCAGTGAGTTTGGCCAATGTCTGTTCCAGGTACAGTGAGACTTCCCTTCACCGTCACCTTGTGTAAGACCCTAAATATTGTGGCTACTAAGGTCACCAATTCGTAGTCAGCCCTTGGGCGGGTACAGTCAACAGTCTAGTCCGGACGTAAGGGCAGGGTATCTAGCCTAAAATAGACTTGAAAGGATCCACTCAACATTTTGGGTATACCTTCAAGCGACCCCCATAATACGATCCGACTACTACAATCGATCAAACCACAGAGGGATAATATCCGTAGCTCTCCCGAGTGTGACCTCGTAAGTAAACCCTGTGTGAGAGGGGGATCCTAGAAATCCTATATGAAAATTGGATTTCACTCTCCCTACCTCAATATACTAAGTTTGTTTGATAGCTTTGGAAATTTATCCTTTCAACCTATTCCAAAGACCTACAACTTAAACTAATGTAGGTTTACTAACAAAGATGTAAAAAGTCTAATAAATTTTAGTTAAGTTTTGATTTTAGTGGTTGTTGTTTACTCAGAGGTGTATGAGAGTGAAGAGTGATGATATTATGACTCAGTTCCCAAAACATGTACAAGAAATGATAAGCAGTCTTTTATTTCAATGAATGTCTATTTTAAGGGAAGGAGAAAGATTTTCCTTTCACTTTCAAACACCAAGATGCAATGACATCTTGCAATATTCCTCAATAATGAATCCAAGTGCAATGCTCAAATGTTTATATGTGACTGATAACCAGTAGATGTAAAGCTTCCTAAGCTAATCAGACTTCAAGAGTTGTGAGATTTAAGAAATCTGGAAGAAAACTTCATATAAACCAAAAGACACCCTTGGTGTGATCTTGAGCATTGATTGCATTAAAGAGAACAACAACAAAGAATACTTACAACCATAGATGTGAGTGTAGCAACTTTGTAAAGCCCTCCTTGTCCAGACCCTTTCTTAAATAATCCACACACAGAATGTTGATGCTCCAAATGACATCTTCCTCATGAAATCATAAGTTAGATGCTTCACAATTCTTTCCATCTCTTGTGTATTGTATGTTGCCTATGAGATCATATGTTTCATACCTCCAAACTTTATCTTTCATCAATATTAATAATAATTCATGTGCACTTGATTCTCACACTTAATCCATTTCTTTTCCATGAATATTAATAATAATTCATGTGTACTTGGTATTTTTTCCTTAATGTAATATATCCCCCCTCCACATTGACTAGGGATTGTGACATAGTTTATTCCATGGTGTCAAGGTGTATGAGACACTTATATGACACTTTACGACACTTAGGGCGAGGTACCTAGGTGTGAAAATTTCATGTGTAACAAAGACAAAAGGCACAAGGCTAGGTCTACACAACAAGAAGGAGAGGCTTCCAAAGCTGATCCTCCTTAGCAAGCCTAGTTCCAAGGGGTAACTTCTTTTTGTTTGTAGTGGGACCTGCAAAATCTTAAGTGTGGGGGTAATGTTGGGCCCGAGCTATGATCATTTTTATGACGGTTGTTATACATTTTTTCCACATGTACATATATGTTTTGCACATTTTGAAGGATCTTTTTGAATAATTTTATGGTAAATCGATATGTTTTTCTGCTATTACAGGGAAAAACGCACCATGTTTCTAGTTTTGACACTTGATCCAGCACTCGTTCCAGCACTCATTTCGGTACTTGATCTGGCACTCGTTCCAACACCCAGTATTGCACAAAAACGCAAGGTGAGTTGGAAGTTATGGAATTGGCGGTCAGTGATGGACAAATCAGCCACATGGGTTTTCTTCATGATCACCCCCTCCAGCTACTAAGATCAAGACAACTCGATTTCAGTTTTCCAAAGAAGGCGATTATTGGCTTGCTCCATTTTGTTAGTTATGGCATCATTTATTGTATTTTGCCGAAATTAGAAGTGGTTCGACCCTCTTGAGGTCGACTACTTGGTTTGTAAATGTTATAAATAACACTGAGGTGGTCAAATGATTGTTAAGTAGAAGAACCAAGTAGCATAAGCATTAGAATTGCCAGAAAAACGATTTTTCTCTGTTTTTAGTTCTACATTGCCGGAATTGTGCCAGAACTACGTTTTCAATATTTCATGGTGAATCCGGCCTGTTGAAGTTCGTGGTGTTCTTGCAAGAGGTAGCCAAAAATTGTTGGGGGGTCACCAATAGTCTGGTCACTGTTCTTATGTTTATTTACGCATTTCTTAATTTAAATTGCTCTTTCTTACTTCCTGTATATGCATGTTTTTATTTAATTAATTAGTTTGTTGTAGCTTACTGTTTTACTTCTCTTTTGCAGGTTAGATGATTATATGTGTTAGCATGTGTTGATTTTGTAGATTAGAAAAGTATTGCAAGTCTCCATACTAACCCCAAGTCTCCATACTAACCCCAAGTCTCTATATTAACCTCATGTGCATTTAGATGTTTTATAGTCAAGTTGAAAACATAGTTTTTTTTATAAAATAGAGTTTTATTTGGGTTTCCTTTGACAGGGATTTTGATGGATGTATAGATTTACTTCTAGTTTTTATAGTTTTCTTATCTTAGTTTTACATAGATTTAATTCACTTAGTTATTGGTTAATGTAATTGTCAATTTACTTCTTCATATCATAGTTTAATTTTTGTTTTTAATTCATTTTCTTATCATAGTTGAATGGTTAAAATAGACCTAGTATAGTTTCATTTCACGCAATTTCCTTTCATAGATTAAAATTAAATTAAATTTCTTAGTTAAATAATGATGATCTCGTTATGTTGTTGATGGTTTATACATGAATATGCAGGATATTTAACATTACTTTTATCATGGCTAAGTTTTCATTGAATTGTTTACTTCACACCTTTCATTTTTCCATTGAGATTAGTGTTGAGCTTATACCGTTGGAATTGTCCTTTGTTGTCAAGTGTCATCGAGATATCATTTGTCACCACCGAAGGCATTCACACAACCACCAACATTATATTTGAATTGTCATAAGTTAAAAGAATAGTTTTCCTGGTTTCATAGATATAGTTTCTTTCTTTCATAGCTTAGGAAATAGTCTTATTTGTTGTTGTAGGATAGATAGACTTTGCTTTGATAGATTAGATAACAGTTTTCTCAAGAATTAGTTGTTAGTCTTTCTTGCTTTCAATAGACTAGATTTCCTTTTATGCATTGCATTAAGCATTTAGATTTCCTTTCATGTAAGAGAAATAGTTTTGCATTAGGCATTTAGTTCGCTTGCCTCTTATGCTAGATAGTTGTTCAGTGAGAAGTATTTGAGAAGTATTTTCTATTTGATACTTGTCTATTTGCTTTACTAGGATAGATAGTTGTCTTTGATTACTTGTCTTTTGCTTTAGTAGGTTAGTTAGGTGTATTTTCTTACTTGTCTATTTTCTTTAATAGGTTAGATAGGTGTTTTTTCTTACTTGCTTATTTATTTTCTTTCATAGGGTAGTTTCTCATTGAATGTAGGTTGGCAAGTTAAAATCGTTTTCTTTTTTCATTTTCTTATTGATTATTGTTGAACTAGTTTTTTTTACATAGGGTTTTACTTGCTTTCTTAGGAACTATCCATCAATCCTTGGCCCAAAAGTACTTAGGTTACCTAGCTTCAAGTTTCTTAGTAGGGTTTGCTCATCAGATAGTTTTTCTTGAGTATATTAGCCTTAGATAGTTGCCTTCCTTAGTTAGACTATACTCCTACCAACCTTTTACCTTTGGCATTTATTTTGCTCCAAATCTAAGTTTACTTACCCCCGGTTAAAAATTTAATCGAGGGTAGTTTAATGTCTTTTTTAGTACATATAAATCACCGAACAGAGTTCATGCAAGAATCCATTAGAATCCTCGAGTTTTCATAAAAGAACCAAGGTCAGGAGGGATAGAGACTTGGAAAGTTCAAAGGAAGGATGAGGGTCGAAGTCACCTCACATTAACCAAGCTCAGGAGGAAGGACACCAAGTTATTTGGCAAGGAGTCTTTGAGAACCTGAAAGGATGATGGAAATTCTCGAAGGGAGAAGCGATGATTTTCCATGGACCGATAGCTCTAGTAGATCTGTGGGAAGGATAAGGCCGAGTGTCTTTCAACACTCACAAGCTCAAGAGAGATAACAACCATTATATCCCGAGGAGTGTGAGACATCGATTGGGTGCTCCAAAATATTAACATTTCAGGAGTTGAAGAGTGTGGAGAAATATGTTTTCAAGAATCCCCGATACACGAAGTTTCGACGTAATATGGATCGTCAGATTGTGGGAGAACTAGGACCATTTATCCATGGCTTGGAAATTTTGGCATTTTGGATATCGGAAAAAGGGATAAAAGATACATCGTCGATCCCCGATACGTGAATTCCCAGCGCACTCGAAGGTTAATCCCCAGGTCGCAGCCAAGGATCACATCAGGAGAACTTAAGGGAGGAGCTAAGGATTGTTATCCCATTTCGGGATTTCAGGAATTGAAGGAGTCTGGGTGCCTTATAACGGAAATTCCAACATCATGAAACCTAATGCACCTTTTGGGTTAAGGTTGTGGTCATGCCAATGGTCACGTGGAGTAGAGGTTCATTTCTAGTGCATGTTCACAGGCACTGAGCTTAGAAAATGGCCTGTGGTCATTAAGTATTGGAGGTTCCAACAGGAACCGAGGAGCCACTTCGGCTCAGGAATTTGAAGATCCAAAGACTGAGAGGTCAACGGACCCTACTGAGGTGGGGGTATACATCATTATCGCATCAAGTACTATATATTTGAGTCTAGAAACCCTTCCATATAATTAAGGCATGCAAACAATCTATCCATGTCAAATTTCATTACATATAGAAACATTTTGAAAGAATTTCAACATTGGATACTGTTGAACTAGATTACATATGAGAATGAAGCTCCATATGAAAAATCAAGCTACATGGGCTCTTGGTGATAAATACTATTAGGATGGGTGCCAAATGGGAAAATGGTACTACTCTATGGTAACCCATCATATGAAGGCTCCACCATTAGATGTTTTAAAGTGAATAAGATGGAATAATGTACCAATGTTCAATAGGGATATTCCTAGGACAATTTTAAGGTGGAAAAAGGTTTAAATGAAATAATACAGAGGGAAATAATCATAATTTTATATGAAAGTTCAAGAATATGCCTTACTCATATAAACATGGCTAAGAAAATGTTCTATAGGTACCATACAATTCAATGCAAGGTCCTACACCCAAAAAAAAAACAGGAAAGTCATATTAGATTCTTCATGTCAACATGAAATATTTTGAAAAAATCTCGTTCGATGGAAACATCAATAATATTAAGTATGGAAATTTACTCCAAGGTATCTTCTTCAATTCAGAGGTGTTTTTGGTAGAGATGAATCAAAATGATCAATATTTCCAAAGGGATATAGTATAAGGGAATGATAGTAGTGGAGTAGATAGGCCTAGGGTGAAATTCAATAGGAGATCCATTATGGAGGTTATCCTAAGGACTATATAAAAAGGTTGTGGCCTCTAATAATTTATCATCGTTATGAAATATCATGGTTGAAGAAGTAGGACACAACACTTTTACACATAGGGGGTCAAATTGGATTTGTTACCCTTATGGATAAATTTCCAGTTTTAATATTTGAGCCTAAGTCATGCAAATGAGTCAAAGGCTCGTTATTTATGGGAGTTGATATTGACAAAATGGTGGAAGTGGCCACATACTTCAATTGTGAAGGAGGTTTTTCTAACTAACTAGTAGGGATAGACTATATATGTGTGATCCACTAAAGGTGATACATTATCTTCGGTCAAATGTGGTTGTGGATCATAATATGAGCATTGATTGATGGTGACAATGAATCCTTCATGTGGAAATTGCATCACAAAAAGAGTAATAAATTACACCTTTCATGGTATACATACAATTGTGCCTAAGGAATAGGTTGGATTGTGTTGGCATTGTCACAACCACTACATCAATTAAAAGAATATTATTACCACCCAAGGTATATTTGAGTCAAGAAACCCTTCCATATCATTAAGGCATGCGCAAAATCTATCCATGTCAAATTGCAGTGCATATAGAAACATTTTGAAATAATTTCAACATTGGCCCCATTCACAGGTTATTGTTTCCCATCATGTACTCTATCCCTAGTCCAATGTATTTTAGTTGTTTCCTTTAAAATACGATCGAGACACATGATTTCCATGCATCTAGTACTGCAAGGGAATGTAATAACGTCAATAAAGAAGTAATTGATTAATCGTCGAAGCTTCAATGTCAGTTATTTCTTGTCTTTGTTTTTTTCTCTCATCTAAGTACTATTTTTCTCCATAAAGAATATTATTAAAAAATCATTATTTAAATATGAAATCTTATCTATTTCCTTCTTCTTGCCACGACCAAAATCATGGGCCTAATTGGCATGATGTTGTTTTGAACGACACATACGATGAATATAAAGAGTGGGTGTGTGAGTGATGTTTGATTCTGGAAACCCTCCCATATTGTCAAGGCATAAAAAAAATCTATCCATGTCAAATTTTAGTGCATACAAAAAAAAATTGAAAAAATTTCAACATTGGCCCCATTCACAAGTCATTTTTTCCCATCATGTACTCTATACCTAGTACAATTTCTTTTAATAGTTGTTTCATTTAAAATTCGACCAAGAAAATTAAAACGAAATGAGGATGAGTTGGTTCGATATATAAAGTGGGTCTGTGAGTAATATTTGATTCTGGAAACCCTTCCTGACTAACCTGATGGAGATGAAATGCGGCCACATAGGCAACCACATAAGTTGATGAAATGCCTCTACAACCCCAAATTTCATTAGATTCATGTTGGGGAATATGTTTCATGAAGTGATACTTGAACTCATTGTCACCTAAACTCCCTTCCTAATAAACTCACATTCAACCAAGATAACTCTTTGTAGGCCTATGAAACTTACCGCGGACATATTAAGGCCCCCGATGAAATATTTCCCTCTTCTACTTGTGGTTGTTTGTGTAGGTAGATAGGATATCAATAGAGTGGAAACATAAATGCCTACGAGGTCCTATAGGAGAATCTACATAGAGTAGCAGGGGTGACAAGGTGCATACATTGTTATATTAAACTTCTTTGATTTCTCCTTCTTTGAAGTGATAATTCATTGTCCAATTATTAAGTAGGCCTCAAGTGTTCTAACTCTAATCCTAAGCCACTTACTATCATGCCTTAATGGGTTCAAGTAGTACATGATTAGGTGTGTTCATGCAGATCTCCTCTTGGTTTCGAGAATAGTTCATTCTCTACTAAATAGGGGCAACCACGTGAAGGTGGAATCTCTAATTATTCCTAATTTGAAATTATAAAGAACATATAACATATACTCTATTATACAAAATAAAAACATATAAATATCATATAAAATATATAAACACATAACTCTTATTTTCAACAATTAGATATCATTCATATTCTTCTTCATCCAAATCAACATCTGTATCAGGATCTAGTTCAGAATCAATATTGTTGAAAGGCTCATTCATAACAACATCATCATCAACATCATTTTCGCTAATATAGTAATCGATATCGTCAATGAGATCATCATCTTCTACATTTGGATGATCAACTTCTTCATCTTCTTCATCTGACACATTGACTACAACCACCCGCTGCTGATCTGCATAATCATGATCTTCTTCCTCATTATTATCTTCATCCTCGGCTGCATGATTATACTTTATCAGTCTTCCTCTTGGATCGTATCTAACAACGTATGACCAACCTAATTTACCAGGTACCTATGAGTAAAATACTTGCTCACTTTGACTTAGAAGAACATAAAGCTCTATACCCAATTCAAATTCCCTTGTATTAACCATGGTAAATCCATTATCATGCTCAATAACAGTTCTTTCAGGATCATGTTCATGCATCTGTAGCCTGTACCATTTCACCTCAAACAAAACTATTTTAAAGGAATTAAAATCACACTCAATTATATCCTCCAAATTCCCATAGTACCTATTCTTAGTTTCCTCTAGATTTTTGTACTTATAGAGGAAACATTAGTGACCTTAAACACTACAGTTATCCCATAATCCGAGGTTTTTATCTTATCATCCAACATTTTGATATGAAATTTACGACCATTACACCACATAGCCTTGTGATGTTTCAACTACAACATGGAAAATAAGTAAAAAATGCATTGCCAATTAATAAACCTCATATAGGACTTAGTAAATATATATTTCAAAAATTAAACAAACCCAATACATTGAAAAATTGTGAAATAACTAGGAAAATGTGGGTAAACAATTTACTTGCCTATTTATCTTTTAAACCAAAGTCTAAATCAACTTCCCTTGATGTAAGATCAGGAAATTGATCTCGATGATGATGTGTTGTTTTAATCATCTTAGTCACCCCTTACCATGATAACTTACCAAAGTATTCTTCAATATATTTTATCTAAAGCTCCATCCAATCAAGGTTGTTTGCAATGTATAAATGTAAAGCATCCCACTCTTGAGCAACTATATCATAAAATAAAAATTTAATATCATTAATTAGCTATTGTTAATAAATGAATTGTTTAATATAGTTCAATATGAAGAAATAAAAAATATAAAAAACCAGCATGATAAAACAAAATTGGAAAAATAAATGTGTAATATATTAAATCTATGTCAACATCTAATAATTACCTTTCATAGTCCTCATTTTACCTTTCCCCAATAAGACCTCCCCTTCAAATTTGTTGATGGAGTTGAGATGCCAAATGTGAGGCACATTCATATTTTCTGCTAATTTAGTAGATATTGACTAATATACACCATGCATTGATATACCATATATCCCTCAACCATAGAATGCTCAGGACATGCTATTTGTCTAACAAAAACCTTCAATGACTTCAACTGCCTCTCCACCATCCACATCGACCTTGTGTGTACTGGTCCACATAATTCAATCTCCTTAAGTTGGTGTATGAGGTGGTGTTCTTGTGCATTGAAAAATGTTGGAGGTAGATACTGCTACATTTGACACATTAGTCGAGGAATTTCTCTCTTCCAATACCTTATAATATCAAGGCATACATAAATTTGCAGATAAAACATAATATGCCAATACGTTCTACTACAAATCACATAAGAAGTACATTTTCCATATAAAACATTACTTACCTCATGTATTTTCCAAGTACATAAATAATTTGGTTTATGTTGTTGTCAAAGTTGTATGGGAGAGATAAAGGTAGAACATATTGTAACAAAACAAAAAATATTATTTGTTTCCAAAAAATGCATACCAATAAGGAAACATATTATAACATACTAATTACCTTAATGAATGTATGTCAGTCATGTGTTTTAACCCCAGCAAAATCACCTTTTTCGTTAAGATATTTTGTATGTTAGACAAAAACCCTGTCGGAAACCTAATTTTTCAAATGAACTATTTTACAATATTTCTTTGTTGCTCTGTCAATAACCAAGGAAGACTAGTATTATGTTCACGATCATCACCATTATAATTAATATTAACACTTTTCAATGCATGATTAGCTTCTGAGATGTCACTACAAATATTTCCAATTCTCTCTTTGTCAGTCCTTCCATCCAATATTTGTCATAACAATCCTGCTATGTTCTTCCCGATATGCGTTGGATCAAATAGATGAACTATTTGTAGGTGCTCGTAGTATGGAAACCTACTTAATTGTATCAGGTAAATTTTTATTCTTCATGGAAGCCCATTCGTGCCTTAACGACATTCATGAAACATCAACAAAATGAAATTAACAGTAATTAATAAAAAAAAATGAAATTAATACTAGTGAAATTAACCAAAGATTTATATAATATATCATACATAAATAATTTGCATACCTTGACGATTTCTAATATATTCCAACTTCCATAGGTGATGTGTCATTCTTCGTGTGTGTTTTCCATTCTCTTCTTTACCATTGAATTTTTCTTTGTCTGTAGTTTGATAACTATGGTTCTTAGGCAGAAAGTGCCTATAATCATCAAACACTTCCTTTACTAATCTCCTTGAATGATGAGATTTTATCCCGGGACCACAAACTAGCCATGCAAATTTACCCTTTGCTTGAAGACCTACAAGTTATTTGAATTAATGTAGTGAATTAGAGTTACAATTTAAAATAATGCACGATATTTTCAATAAATATATAAAATATTAAATCACAAAATAAAGTAGCAATACACCACAAAGATGTGTTAACCTGAGAGCATCATGAATTGTCAATGATAGTAATCCATGGAATTGAATTCATTTTTTCCCTATTGGTATAGAGATGTCATACATAGTGACGCTAACCCATAACTTCAAGAACTCATCGATAAGAGGCTCAATATATACGTTCATATATTTAACCTGGTACTTACCTAATTGGTTCAACATATATTATTAATTATACTTATTTAGATTTTGTTATATATAAAAGACATAATTACCATGCACGAAACAAAGAAATGAAATGTTTTGTCATACTTTAAAGCAAATAAAAGGTAATTAAATATTTGGAACAATCATTGCCAACATTGTGTGCTCTCTCTTTATAGACATCTGTTAAGACCTAATATTGGCTCATTACCCCTTAATTGGGGCATATTATATTAGTAATTTTATTTAATTTATGTTTGCTTTAGGCCATTAGCTGTAATTATACCTCCTAGTCTCCTATATATACCAAGGAGACATTTTCATTTTGAATCATCTTGTACTTGAACATTTAAGTCGGGTAAAAGGAGGTTGCCCCCTCAAAGAGGCTTATTATCTGAAATTGTCTCTTTTTCAAGGATTTGAGTACTTTTTATGAGGATTTTCTATACTATATTGATATTTGGTTCTTAACATATGGTATCAGAGCTCAAGGTCTTGGGGTTTCACTGCTACATCTGAGACATCTTGGAATTTTTGCTATAACTTTTTTTCTACAATGTTTCAGAAGGAATGGATTGGAGGATATTTATCAGACGGATCAAGGTACGTTGGGTTAAAAAATCCACTTCTGAGGCCTTATACTTTTGGAGATACAGCCTGTACAAGATAGGGTTTTAGAATCATCCTAAACTAAGTCATTGTGGAATTTTCGCTATAAACATTTTTCTGTAATATTTCAGACCCTAAAATTTGGAGACTATTTACAGAAATTAGTAAGGTAGATGTGGTAAAAATTTAAGCTTATGGGTCATCTTAAATTTGTAGATACACCCTATGTAAGATAGGGTATCTAACTAGTCCTATTGACTAGTCTCAAGAAGGTGTTCCAGGTAAAACAATCATAACTTCTTCCTAGAGTATCCAAATTGACTGGGACTGGTTTCATTGGATTTTGGATAGTCTGTAGTATTTCCAGTGCGAGTTTCATAATTTTATATCAATTATTGTGTGAGGGGAATGCTATATAAGTGAGATCTCCTGGAAAGGCCAAAAATCGGCAAGTTGTGGGGAAGTTACCATAATTTCCACTTGGAACATCCAATTTTGATCATATCTGTGGAATTACAGAGAAAAAATATAACGGAACTACATAAAAGAAAGTTTCATACCCATAAGAAGTATTGTCTAGCAGAACCACCTCAAAATCAAGGTTCAAAAGTGATACTTGGCCAACATGCCACCAAAAAAGGGAACTTCTACACCAAATAAGCCTCCAAAAAATCCTACTTGGACT
>JZKD02S0124624.1:828926-846775 GCA_000966675.3 Picea glauca
GGTTAGGATGATCCCACTAAATCATGAAAGCGAGTAAGATCCAAACCATTCGGATGCCACCTCACCATAGAAGTTTCTCCTTCTAGAAGATTCGAGAAAACTCTCATTTTTCCCACGTCCAGGCATTCTCGCACCCTAGATATAGAGCAACCTACGAGGTGTTCGCACCCTAGCTATAGTGCAACCTACGAGAATGTGTCATTCTCACACCCTGCCTATATAGCAACCTGCGAACTTCCCTTTTTATAAGGTTTTTACATAGGAAAATGCAACTTCTTTTCTCAGGAAAAGTTCTTCTCTCTTCTCTCTTTAGGAACTCAGGACACTGACCCTCTGAAGGCAACAAATAGGTTTACATCATTAACGACCATAGGGATGACGAAAATAATGTGTAACAGGTGGAGTCCTCACTCAAAATGGGTTTGTTATATGTTATGAATCAAGGAAGTTGAAGGAGCATGAAAGAAACTATGCCACTCATGATTTGGAGTTGGCAGCCATAGTGCATGCCTTGAGGAAATGGAGACACTACCTCATGGGAAAAAGGTTCGAGCTTAGAACAGACCACAATGTTCTAAAATATTTATTTGATCAGCCAAATCTAAATTCTAGGTAAAGCATATGGTTAGAATTTCTAAGCGAATATGACTTTGATATAAATCATATCAAGAGGAAAGAGAACAAAGTGGTTGATGCATTCAACAGAAGAGTACATGAATTGCATGCTACATCCATTAGCATGTACCAATCGGATTTGAAAGAAAAAATTATATATGCTGCCAAATCAGATTTGCAATACAAGGAATTAGAGGCAAAATTACAACAAGGTAATTTGTAGTAGAAAATTGAAGAATACAAGCTAGATAATCAGGAAATTCTTATGTATAGGGGCGTAATTTATGTACCAAATTCTAATGAATTGAAAAATCTGATATTGGGAGAAATGCATAATGCACCTTATGTTGGGCACCCAGGATATCAGAAAACTATTGCAGCTGTCAAGAGCCAATATTATTGGCCAGGAATGAAGAAAAAAGTGGCAAATTTTATTGCCAGATGTTTGGAATGTCAAAAGGTAAAGGCTGAGCATTGACACCCAGCTGGATTGCTACATCCATTACCCATTCCTGAGTGGAAATGGAAAGTTGTAATGATGGATTTCATCACCAAATTACCCAAAACAAACAAGGAACATGATTCTATCATGGTAGTGGTGGATAAGCTTACTAAAGCTGCCAATTTTATTCCAGTTAAGCTCACTCACAAGGCGATGAACATTTATAATGTTTATATGAAAGAAATTGCTAGATTACATGGAATACCCAAGACAATTGTGTCTAACAGAGATCCAAAATTTACCTCAAAATTTTGGAAAGGATTATTTAATGGATTTGGAACAAATTTGAATTTTAGTACAACCTATCATCCAGAATCAGATGGACAAACAAAGAGGGTGAATCAAGTGATTGAAGATATGTTGAGGATGTATGTGATGGATAAACCATCAAACTGGGAAGACTACCTACACTTGGTAGAGTTTTCTTACAACAATGGGTACCAAGCATCTCTAAAGCTGAGTCCATTTGAGGTACTTTATGGCAGAAAATTCAACACTCCAGTAAGTTGGGATAACCTAGCAGACAGAGCAGTGGTTGGACCAGATTTTCTCAGGGAAATGAAGGAGCAAATGATAAAAAAAAATAAAAAATTAAAGGCTGCCCAAGACAGGCAGAAAAGTTATGCTATTAATGGCATAACTCACAAGGAATTTAATGTGGGAGACCATGTATTTTTGAAAGTAAAAGCCAACAGAATTTCCCTGAAGTTGGGAAACTGTTCAAAGTTGGAAGCTCGTTATTGTGGTCCGTTTGAAATCCTAGAGAGGATGGGCCCAATTTCTTATATGATTGCATTGCCTACATCTATGTCTATTCATAATGTATTCCATGTATCATTCCTAAAGAAATATATACCCGATGCTAATCATGTTATTGATTGGAATGTGATTCAAGTGGAGCAAGAAGAAACTTTCCAAGTGCATATGGTGCGCATTCTGGACCGGAAAATCAAGGAAGCCCATAATCGAGCCATAGGGCTTGTAAAGGTCAAATGGACCTAGTATGGTCTCGAGGACGCTACTTGTGAGCATGAGGATGCAATGTGGGCAGAATACCCACATATTTTTGAGGATTTTTAAAATTTTTGTTGTATATGGGTACATGATGCACTGAGGACAGTGCATAAATAATGGGAGGGGATTGTAATATCCCTCAGCCAAACCCAATTTTAAATATGATGTAAGTGTACTTAAGCTGGTGACTTATTTTGACATCATTTTGTAATGCACCTTTCTTGGCATAGTGCGTGCATGTACTGCACAGTAAAATGATGTAGTGTGCACATTCCCAGATACCGTGCGCAGTAACTAAAGTGTGCACAATATGGAGGTCAGCGAGTCTTGTGTATATGATATGTGTTATAGGCTGGTGAGCTAGTTATTATAAGTTGGGATGCTATTGTTTTGGAATTAGTCAATAGCACCTAGATGTTAAAGGCCAGTGCACCTATTTTGTATATGTATCATGATTAATATAAAATACATCATTGCGCACAGACCAACCATGATAAAAGAGATGGGGGACTAAATTCCACCAGTTAGGGAAAGGTATAAGCTAGAGAGCTTAAGCCAAAAAGGAATATTATATTAATATTTCTTAAAACATAAAGTATGGATAAATATTTTATCCTATGTTCTAAAGTTGCAGACAAGTGGGCCAAAATAGCTCCCAACATGACAAGTGTCAAGTTGGAAACATGCATACATATTGTTGGGCCTTAGCTCATTTTCACACTCTCCATCATTCGGACCATCATCTCTCCCATAATTCCTCGACCATACAGCCATGAATCCATGACCATTTTTCACTCATGCAGTCTGTTATCCTTCAGACATTCATTTCACTGTACTAGAATTATATTCATAGCCACATATCTGTTTGTGTAGCTAGCTAGTTTGGGAGTTGGAATGAAGAAGTGGGTTGTCAGGCCTATGGGATATTGAAGAGGTGCGTTTTCAAGCTCGTGAGAAATTCTTTGGGTGAGAGAATTGTTGGGAATTAATTTCCTGAAGGTGATAAACTATAGCTACAGGGCTCGGAGACTTCCTGTTCGGCCTATTGTTGAAGCCCGAAAAAGGAAGTGGGGCAACCGAAGGACTATTGAGCAGAGAAGGAGCACACTTCTTGGGGTGGGACAAGCATGTGGGGAATGAGGGACTGTAGGCTGATAGTTGAGTAAGCACCTGAGACAGAGGCTTTCCTGTTGTCTATGAGCCTATAACTTGGTTAGGAATTCCTTTACCCGGGTGGAGTTTAGTCCCAGCTCGGGGGTGAATCACTGTTGAGAGTGATGAAAAGTGTAGTCTAAGGCTGGGAGGTTCGTGGATGGTCTGCATGCAGTTGGTGACATTCTTACCAAGATAAGTACCAATTGTGTGATAAATTTACATGCTGCAATCTTATTTACATGCTTATTTTATGGGTTTATCATATGTGTGGTTATAACCGTCTGGAAGTTTTTGGGCATTTCCTGTATATGATGCATGTCTATGTTTACTGTTATTACCATGTGAATTCATGCCAATACATAATGTATTTGTTTGTCACATTTTATATATGAGGCTTCCGCAAGAATGTTGTGTGTGTATGTTTTGAATGCATGCAGTTAGATAAAATTTATGTGGCCTAGTTCAATTGGGTGTTGGGTATGTCATAGTATGTTTGACAACGAGCGAACGAAAGTGTTCCCTCGTGTAGCATGGCCCGACCATGGGTGGTTGGGGATGTTACACTTTTAAAGGGGGTAGCCCTTGTACAAGAAAAAACCCAGTTGTTAACTTCCAAATTAACAACTCTTGGAAATAATCTACCCAATCAAGTTTCTTCAGTAGTCGTACCAGTACAACCTGAAATCAAAATGGTTGGACCTATCCTAAAGGAAATAGGAGAATCATCTGCAACAAAAACAAAGAGAAAATAATCATATGATTTTCCATATAAAGCTACAAGAAATTCTGGCCCAGATATCAGCTATTCCACCCACAAAAGTCTTTTTGGAAAATGGACTAAGAATGTTGGGGAGATTGATGTGAAAATGGAAAACCTATATTTATCCAAAGGATATGGCAATACATTGCTAGTCAATTTTGACTGCATCAACCAGGATGAAATACTTCAAGCCTTCCAAAAATTAAATGCATGGGTGCTCCAAAAACGAGATGAAACAAAAGCCAGTTGGACAGATATTGTAATCCAAATATCATGGGATTTTACAGGGGCTTCAAAATTATGGTAGGAAAATCTTTCCCAAGAAAATAAAGAAGAAATAATGAATGATGTAGATTCTTTCAGCACTCTATTTACTGCTTTAGTAAACGAATTTCTAGGTGTTTCTCCACCTGATGCAGAGCACCATGCACAAATGTTCATTCTTATATCATAAGGGGAAACCTCCAGTTGAGAAGAGCTCTATTACAATAATATCCAAGCTAGGGTTCTCATACCCTCGACTCCTATTTATACTAAAAGGAAGCATCGAGAGGAAGATCCTTCTAGAAACAGAAGCTTCTATTAGGTCTTCTTACATCATCCTTATTCTATTTTATTGAAAGGCCTTATTAATATTGACCTTTATTACATCTGAATATATTGTTCTACCTATGTGCAGGTTGGGACCCTAACATGTCCGTTGCCTTAAAAACAACCTTGTCCTCAAGGCTTGAGATGAGGAAATTGCTGCAGAATGGTAGTCGACTCCCAAGTGGCGTCTATTGGAGTTGTATCTTTCCACTGTACTAGCACTTCCTTGATGGTTTTCTGACATAGGCGACACTCACGCTGGTCCAAAAATGCTTTTGGTTGTAGCCAAGTGGATCCTTCTTAAGCTAACTCTGGAATGTTGGTTTGAATTTGGCACTTAGCTCCAATCACCTTCTTTAAGCATGAAACATGAAAAATAGGATGTAGCTTCGAATTTTTGGGCAAAGCTAACTGATAGGCGACCTATCCCACACACTTGAGTACGATATAAGGACCATAAAATTTGGGCCCTAGATTTTGAAAATGCTCAGCCTTGAGGGAATTTTTCTTGTAAGGTTGTAGTTGAAGAAACACCTGATCCCCTTCTGCAAATTGATGTTCAGAGCGACCTTTATCTGCTTGTTGCTTCATGTGATTATGTGCCATGACCAAATTCTCTTTGAGGGTACGGAGAATAGCCTCTCGAGTTGTAAGTGTTAGGTTAACCGCCTGGACCTTCGAGGCACCTGGTAAGTATGAGAGAACTGATGGTGGCTTCTGTCCATATACCGCTTCAAAAGGAGTCATGCATGTAGCTGTATGGTATGAAGTGTTGTACCACCATTCAGCTAGGGGTAACCATTGAGCCCACTGATTTTTCTTTTTCGAGGAAAAAAACCTCAAATATGTTTCCAAACACTTGTTGAAAACTTCTGTTTGGCCATCAGTCTGGGGATGATAAGCTGTGTTGAGATGCAATTCGGTGCCTTGTATCTTGAACAGTTCTTGCCAAAAATTGCTTGTGAAAGTTGGGTCACAATCAGAAACAATAGAGTGCGGCATGCCATGAAGCTTGAAGACCTGATCCATGAAGATTTGAGCCACCATGGATGTTGTAAACAGGTGTTGAAGGGAACAAAAATGAGCATACTTGGAAAGGCGATCAACAACCACCATGATGATGGATTTGTTTCCCAATTTGGGTAAGTTGGTAATAAAATCCATAGAGATATCCTTCCAAATAGTAGGTGGAATCGAGAGCGGTTGTAGTGTGCCCGATGATTTGACTATTTCTCCCTTGTTGCATTGACACACATCACATTCAGCTACAAAATTATGAATGTCGTGTTTCATACCATCTCAGAAAAAGGAACGTTTGACCTTGTCCTAGGTTTTGGTGAACCCGGAGTGTCCTGCTATGGGTGTAGCATGAGGCTCAAAAAGTACCGTGGATTTAAGATTTGATTGTTTAATTAAATACAAATGGCCTTTGTATCGAAGTTCCTCATGGAGCCAAGATTACCCTAGGGAACCTAAAGCCTTGGACTGCAATTGGTGGATCAACTGCGAACTTTTGGGATCTTGTAGCCATTCCTGGTGAACGACTTGGAGCCAATCTGGTACAATGAATGAAAGAGAAAAAAGGGATCCTTCATCTTCATATTTTCGGGAAAGTGCATCCACAACCACATTGTCTTTGCCTTTCTTATATATGATATCATAATCATATCCAAAGAGTGTAGTCACCCATTTTTGTTTTTCTGGGGAGGAAATATCTTGTTCCAGAAAATACTTGAGGCTTTGATGGTCTGTCTTAATTTGGAAACGTTTCCCCAATAGATAAGGATGCCACAAATCCACGACATGCAGAATAGCCAACATTTCCTTTTCATAGATGGATTTGCCCATATTTCTTTCAGATAGTTTCTTACTGGTAAAGGCAAAAGGTCAACCCTCTTGCATAAGGACAACACCAATTCCTTTTCCTGAGGCATCACATTCCAACACAAAGGCCTTTGTGAAATCGGGAAGGGCGAGGAATGGAGTGGTGCACATGGCCATCTTCAAGGTCTGAAAATCTTGAGTGGCGACTGGAGTCCAAGTGAAAGATTTCTTTTTTAGGAGAGCAGCGAGAGGTGTTGCAATCTTCCCATAATTCTTAACAAACTTGCTATAATACTCTGTTAAGCCTAGAAATCCATGAAATCTTTTAAGAGTCTTTGGGTGAGGTTAGTCTTGCATATCTTCAATATTTTTAGGATCCACCCTGATGCCATCTTTTCCAACCGGATGATCCAAGTATTCTACTTCTGAGGCGCCAAAAGCACATTTATACTATTTCAGGAAAAGTTGGTGCTGAGAGAGTAGATAGAGAACTCGATTCACATGAGAAAGATGGGTTGTCTAGGTTTTTCTATAGATGAGGATATCATCAAAGAAAACTAAGACAACATGGCATAGAAAAGGACAGAAGACATGATTCATGAGGCTTTGGAAGGTGGAGGGGGAATTACACAAGCCAAAGGGCATGACCAAAAACTCATAGTGGTCCTCATGAGTTCTAAAGGCAGTCTTAGGAATGTCTACCTCTTTCATACGTATCTGGTGGTATCTCAAATGGAGATTCAATTTAGTGAAGAATTGTGCGCCACTCAATTCATCCAGGAGGTCATCAATGACAGGAATGGGGAATCTGTCTTTGATGGTAAGTTTGTTGAGGGTACGAAAGTCAGGACACATTTGCCAAGAACCTTCTTTCTTCAAGACCATGACCACAGGAGACGAGTAGGGGCTCATACTTGGGCAGATAACGCCTACATTAAGGAGTTCCTGGAGCATTTTCTCAATTTATTTTTTTTGGGAAAAGGGGTGACGATATAGACGAATATTGGGAGGAAGGCTTTCAAGTACAAGGGAAATGGAATGAACAAGAACACTATGGGAAGGAGGGAGGACTTGGGGAGTGGAAAATACCAATTGATGTTTAGAAAGGATGGCTTGGAGGTCTTGCAGTACCAAGGGTGTCTTTGTTGCTTGTATGGCATGGAGTTAGGTGATAACACCAGAATGACCCTTTTTGAGCAACTTTTCTATGCGATGGGAACTAATGATCTCAGGTGAACTGGTGATTATGCCTTGGAACTTATATTGGTGGCCCTCTTGGCCAAATTGCATGGTTAAGTCTTTAAAATCCATGAGAATGGGACCCAAAGTCCTTATCCAGTCTTCACCCAACACAATGTCACAACCTCCCATGTCGATAGAAAACATAAGGGATTTCAGGTGGTAGTCACCAATTTGGAGACACACATTTTCACAATGCCCTCCACATTTCATAGAACCACCATTGGCAATCATGATTTGGAAATTATTGACGGCATGGATGTAGCAATGAGTTTCTTGGGCAATGCGGCGATGAATAAAATTATGGGTGTTGCCACTATCAACCAGAATGATGACCTTCTGATGCTTGATGTAATCGATTATCTTGAGGGTTTGAGGAGCAGAGAAGCCAGTGAGAGCATTGAGGGAAATGACCGGTTCTACTTCAGGAGGGTTTGAGGGAGGGCTTATGTCAGTGGATTCATGTGACTCAGACACAGAGGGAGTTTCTTCATATTCTTCCGAAATCTTCTTGGAGATGGCCATGAAAAGATTTTTTTCTATACACTTGTGGCCCAGGAAATATTTTTCATGACAGTTATAACAAAGGCCTTTGAGTTGGCATTCATCCATTTCAACCCTGGTCAATTTTTGGATCTTTAGTGGAGCAAAGGAAGTAGTGGGATTTACTAGTTTAGGGGGAGGGATAAAGGAGGGTTTGCAGTTTTGAGAAGATACAACATGTTGTCATTATTTATCCATTTTGGTAGCCTCCACCCAACTCTCGGGCTGAGCCATGAGGACATGGGCTCGAATTTCATCCTTGAGGCCATTGATAAAACACTCTAAAAAAAAAGCATCAAACATGCCCTCTGTTCTAAAATCCAGGCGCTCAAAGGCATCTATAAAGTCTTCCATTATTCCTAATTGTTTCAGCTTTGTCAAATGACCCAAATGGTTGGTGTCAGTGTCAAAGAATTCATAAAGATCTGCCCCAAAGTGTGTCCAAGCAATATACCCTTGACGAGAAGTTTTTCTCCATTGCCACCATTTCCAACGTTCTTGATATAGATGGAGAACACCATACCGAAGTTTGGACAAGTCATATTTAATGTCGTATAAGGAGAAGTAATGTTCCATTTGAGTTAGCCAACCAGTGGGGTCCGAGCCATCAAATTTGGTCACATCCACCTATGGAAGGCGTAGGTCATGTTGAAAGTGATAGTTCTGCAAGGTATGGGAATGAGAGGAATGGTCACCTTTAGTATTTGGAGGTGAGGAAGAGGAAGGGTTATTTGTAGGGATATGTAGTTTGGTGCAGAGTGCCAAAAGGACTGATTCAAGTTGGGTGGTGAGGTCTTGTTTGATTTCCCCCATTGAGGGTTGCATGGTTGTATTGATGACGACAACATTGGCACTGAGTTGTTTCACTTCTTGTTGGGTCTCAATGCGACCAGATTGTAAGGTGTTGAAGCGAGCTTACAATTCTTGGCTACAAGTATGGGCCATGAGGATGAGGAAACTAAAAAGGGGTGGATGGGGTAAAACATTTTGGCCAAAAAAATGATATGGATGAATGTGATAAGGGCGAAGAGATGAATCCAATGGAATAGGTCTCAAATAATGGTGAAAAAATTTCCAGACTCATTTTTTTTTTCTTACAGAGTTATACTCCGGTTTGAAGAATACTACAGAGAGGAAATGCCCAAATGTTTAACCAAAAAGAAATGTGTATTTACTTGGAAACCCAAACACAGTTGCGTGGCAATAGATCTTGTTTTTTTTAATTTGTTTATGTTTTTGTCCCCCAAGGGTTAGGTATTCAAGGGTTCTACAGACAAGGGTTTGCCTTATGCTATAGCTCTGTGATATATGTGCGGGGTCCAACAGTAGTACTCGGCCCAATATATCAGGGCACTAACTAAGGAGGATAGACCGTACCCTTATCCGTACTACCCGACTACCCAGGTACTAGAGAGTATCTTCCCGAGTGATGTTCTCAGTGACACTATAGAAGTCAGGCGACCGATCGGTTTATCTAAAGAGGGCTTCAGGTAATCTAGGCTGATCTGTAAACATGTGTTGTCTGATGCACTACCACTCGAAGGGGTACCAATAGGGTTTACAAGGGTGGCCAACAGATCTGCACTTAAGTACCACTTGTATTTCCTGCATGTATGAATCCCTCAACCGCGGGTTTATGCGCATAACGATAGATCTTTGTTTCTTAAAGACGTAGGAATATGTCTCTACCCTGAAAAAAAATTAACCCACACTTTCTGCCAAGGAAAGTGATCTGATACGACTTGTAATATACCAGATATAAAATGTATGCAAACTGAAATAAAATGCTAGTAATGGAAAAATAACAACAATATAACCAAAACATTCACCACAATAACACTGAAATGATATAAGAATAACAATAGAAATAACGCTTTGAATCTGAAAGCAATGTTCACAGGCCTCTTTGAGGGGGAAACCTCTAGTTGAGAAAAGCTCTATTATAATAATATCCAAGCTATGGTTCTCATACCCTTGACTCCTATATATACTAAAAAGAATCATCTAGAGGAAGATCCTTCTAGAAGCGGAAGCTTCTATTAGGTCTTCTTACATCTGCCTTATTCTATTTTATTGAAAGGAATTTTTAATATTGACCTTTATTACATCCTAATATATTGTTCTACCTATGTGAGAGTTAGGACCCTAACACATGTCATTCGTTTTGACTAATGCACATTCAGAGTTCCAAAAGCGTATGGAGGATATCTTCAAACCTTTAAATTTTGTTCTTGTCTATATTGATGATTTTCTTGTTTTTAGCCGAGATGTTAATGAACAAAAAAAACATCTTGATGAATTCCATTCTTTTGTTTTTAAGCATGGTTTGGTACTCTCCAAGTCACTAGACAAATTTGTAATATGTCAAGCTAATATTGAGTATCTAGGACTGTATATATCCAAAGGAACTATCCAACTGCAACCTCATGTATTAAAGGCTCTAATTTTGTTTCCTGATATTCTGACTGACATAAAGCAAGTTCATCATTTTCTTGGGTGTTTGAACTATATCAGACACTTTTATGAACACTAGGATAAAGACACAAAAGTACTCCAACAACGTCTTAAGCCAGGATCCAGCTAGGATATTTCAATGACCACATCTGTCAGTAGAATCAAGGAGATGATTCAAAATCTACCACCTCTGCAATTGCCTAACATGAATCTTCCTTTTATTCTGGAAACTGATGCTTCTAATGACTTCTGGGCAGCCGTTTTACTTCAGAAGCACTCTCACAGGGATGAAGTATGTGCTTATGCATTGGACACATTCAATCTTATTGAATCAAAATATCCATCTTCTTACAAAGAGATCTTGGCGGTTAAAAAGGGAATCAAAATATTCAGATTGTTCCTAAAAAGTGTTAGATTTACAGTCAAAACATACCTCAAGCACATGAAAGGTATTTTTCATAACCACCAGTTGCTTGAGCAAGGAAATTCTCGAGTTCTCATATGGGCTTTATGGTTAGATGGTTTGATTTTGACATCATCTACAAATTTGGGGCTGAGAATTATTTGGAAGATATGATTTCTAGAGAAGGAGCCTGCAAATATTTAAAAATGTTTTCTTATCAAGGATCAAGCTCCAACACCTCTTATTCCACCTACCCCATTACTTTATGTTCAAATTGTTCAGTTCAACTATGTTGGGAATGTTTTTCACAACTTCTAGACACCCTGACACCAGAACTCCAACAAAACGTTCTTCATAGATGGGCCAATTCTTGGGCTGGAAGAACTATCTATAAATATACTTGGCAAAGGAATAACAATGATAGGATTCTCTTTGGGCATACTCATCCACCTCACCAGCTCATGCACTATGCATATATATATGATCTGGATCTACAATGGATAGATTATTTTGCATTCCATCAGCTTGTTAAGTCCTACAAAACTGTAAGTATATTCATGTATTGCAAAGATATTGAGAGTCCATTCAGATTGTGGAGCCCCTAGTTCAATTTACTTATTCAACAATATATACCAAGAGTTTCTTCCCTGAGGCATGCTACTACTCAGCTATTATTATCAATTTTGCAGACCGAAATGGCAGAAGAAGCCTTAAATTATGATACACTTCACTTCAATATTTTGTATAAATGTGTTTTTTATAATTGGGGTTTTACAAGTGATCACCAGTTGACTTTCTTTCTATCAGATGATTTCTACGGAGGATTTTATATACCAGCTCATCTCCAAGATGCCTTCATGTAGCACTCACCATTCTCTATCTGTTTCCTAGAACATGAACCCATTTGGATGCATGATTTGGTTCCAGGCATTGTACCACCCATACCTAATGATGATAATGACATCTATGATAACGAAGATGAAGTCTATTCTCCACTAAGCCATGATAATTATGAATATGTCCGGAGTTGATACTTCACATGGCCTTCACATGGCTTGGTCTATTACTTTGTAAAAGCATCTTACTTTTGACATTTGTACTTTGTCTTTTAGCTCCTTCCTCGTGAAGGAATATTGTCATTTCTACTTTTATTTTTGTACGAGTCTTTACTAGGTTCCCTCCTAAAGAATCTCCACACTGTAGCTTTACATTGATGATTATTGTACGCCTCTTTTGTGGATTTGGGTGATCGAATCTCCACTTTGTGTCTAGTCCATGTCGGACCTGTGTCCAGGAAAAACTCTATATATACAGAGTTATTTCCTCTTTTTAGGCATCGAGTTTTAGAGCGAGTTTCTAATATAAAGAAAAAGTGTGCTTTTATCTCTTGTTCTCTTTTATTTTGAAGTTATTAGTATTTGCCTGAGTAGTTGGCCAGGAGCCAAATCGACTGTCTTTCACTCTGGCGTTAAAGACTTAGATTCAAATGCCCTGCTTTTTTGTGCATAGGTGATAATAGTATTTATGTTCAAATGGTATCAAAGCCAGAGGAATTGTGCGAATTTTCCTCCATTATTGTTCCATGTTCCCATTTTTCCGAGAGGGTAGTGTTGAGAGATTCACCTGGTAAGGGAGAAAGCTAGAGGATAGACAACTCGTGCAAGTGTCTCTTAAGGCGCGAAAGTAGTTTAGGGCGTTTGGAGAAACAAATCAAGTTCTGAAAACTCGTTGCAGTTTACAAGGTGTATTCAATTTTCATTATCTCTTAAAGTCATAATGGATTCTAGTACAAGTTATGATTTCAGTTATGCATTATCTACTTCTGCTCAATATAGAAGAGATTCTCACAATAAATGATGGTCATGGTTGAATAAGCTAGTCATAAAAACAAAAAATGAACCATTGTATAATTCTCTCATCATATCTCAAGAATTTAACCCTCAACCAAACTGGTTTTTACCAGAGATAGAAGTAGAAAAAAATTACGATCTTCCCATGTTCTGATTTCGTGCTGCAAATCTGTTTCACTTTGCATATGTGAATATCCTGATCTCGCTTTCCCAAAGTGTTTATCAAATTCCTTTGATTAAAAGAGATGGCATTGAATGGGGAATACAAAATGGATATAATTATATCCATATTGGTATTATTCAGTTCGACATTAATCCTTTGGTGTGACCCAGTCTAAATACATCATGTTTGACCTATGTCCTCGATATCCAAATGAATGATTTCAATGATACATTAATTGGCAGATTCCAAAGTCTATTAAACAATGGACCAACTTGGTCCTCGATTGTCCCTAGATATCAAGTCTCTCTGATTGGCCCCTATATAAATGAGTTGCTTCAAGTGCTCATCTAGTTTCACGGTTTCAATGTAGCTGATCAAGCCCATATTTCCCAGTTACATACAACTATTTGTTTGCGCTTTTTTTTCACCACCATGCCTGCCATAAATCCCAAGTTAACCACACGAGCATTAAAATAAGGTGTCGTAGTCGGTTCCGACAATACTAGACCACTTCAGTTGGGATTCAACCAAGTTACCCTACCATAAGAATGTAGTAGTGATTATCAACCACTGTCCTAGAAATATCCACAGTTGGCCATGTCATATCCCTCACAGTTAAAAGTAACACCAAGGCCTGATGGAAGTAGTAGGCTACGATTCACCAACCCACAACTATTACAACAACTCCGTCGTAGTCAGTCCTTAAAATCACCTGTCCATACACCATTTCTAGTTCCTAGTAGACATAATGTACATAGTTCCCCTATACATAAATCACAGTCTTCCACTTCTAGTAGTTCTTGTGAGTTTTGTATCAAACCTTCTACTTCTAAATATCAAGTTCTACCAAATCCAAGGTCACCTACCCACAGAGGCCAACATGCAAATTGCACACTTTGTAAACAACTTCTTGAAGCAGTTCCTGAACTCAGATTTTTTTCTAGAGAGCCAACATCCTCTACATTACTACCACAGAAGTCTCTTGGCCCTAGTAACAAAACTCCATAGTTCTCTAATGGAACACTGCAAGCAGATCTGCAATTCATCCATTTGCTTCATCCTACTGCAGCAGAACCTTCTGAGAAAATCAAACTTCAAAATTATATCAATTACCAGTCAATTTGTTTGACCCAAAACCTCGATGAAGTAGCCAAGGATGTTTCACCTTGATAGAGAATAGTAAGAAGCTCCACCATTATGTAGAAACACTTCAAGAAGGCCAAGAGGCCTTAACAACTAGGCTTGATGAAATAATTGCACAACTCTCCATTATTTAGCTTGTTATCTCTTGATTCCAAACTACTATACCCAAACCAGTTTCTTTGCCTGAGTATGTCCGTGTTGATACAGAAGGCTTCAAATTTAATTATTCTAGTACCCTTTCTTCTCAATCAACTAATTTTGTTGGTCTCCATTCTCTTTTCCTCAAATATTTCTCTTCTCATCCTGACTTCCTCCATCTTGAGAAACATTTAAAGGGGGTATCCCTTGTACGAGAAAAAACCCAGTTGTTAACTTCCAAATTAACAACTCTTGGAAATAATCTACCCAATTGAGTTTCTCTAGTAGTCCTACCAGTACAACCTGAAATCAAAATGGTTGGACCTATCCTAGAGGAAATAGGAGAATCATATGCATCAAAAACAAAGAGAAAATAATCATATGATTTTCCATATAAAGATGCAATAAATTCTGGCCCAGATATCAACTATTCCTCCCACAAAATTCCTTTTGGAAAATGGACTAAGAATCTTGGGAAGATTGATGTGAAAATGGAAAACCCAGATTTATCCAAAGGATATGGTAATACATTTCTAGTCAACTTTGATTGCTTCAACCAATATGAAATCCTTCAAGCGTTCCAGAAATTAAATGCATGGGCTGTAATATACCTCAAAATTGCCAATTTTTTATTTTTTTATTTTTGCGAGGTAGCTTAAGTTCTTCTCTTTATGCGATAACCCTTTGATATCAGTTTGGTAGTTCAAGATAGGCTCTAGAATTTATCTAAGGTTTCAACCTGTTTATCTCTAATCATAAAAACTCTCTGAATATTTTTAGGCTTAGAACCTACAATCCTATCCTTTCCCTAGACATGAAGTTTCTGTGTTCGTGCACGTAGAACTAAACTTTATAATATTTAACATAATGTATTTACCTCGCATAAAAATCAAGGGGTGCAAACTATACACCACTAGAGTTTAGTATTATCGTATAGCTAGGTGAAATGATATGGTTCTTTTAACAACTAAGAGTGATCAATCAAGGGCTAACCTCATCCCTTTTATACTGATGTTCGGGTAACGAGATCCCAACTATATTCTTACTGAAATAAGAGATTAAAATTGCAAGTCAGTAGTTAAGAGAATGCAGCCTAACTAGTCATGTCACAAAGGAGTTAGGTGAACCGCACAATTTATGTGTCACATGGGAGGGAAGGTAAAATGTTAGCGAGAGTTAAACCTATGTGTTTGGTCATTAAAGGAGGTCCTGTGGTACAAGTTTCGATGGTCCCTTTTGATCCCTCCTCGTGCCACTCAACCCCTCCATCACGTGGCCCGACCATCCCCTGTACCTTCAGAAATAACTTATCCTAGTAAGGCTCCTTTAGGGTTATCCAAACTCTCCTTTGTCATTGTGAGGTCCTCCATCTGGTTCTGCTTATCACTATCTTCAACAAGCGGGGTTGGCATCTTGGGCCGCTTCCTAGTGGAAGGCAACGTAGTCCGTCTTTCTTGGTAAGGATTTTAACTTGAGACAATGGTCGTTTTCATAGAAAGTGAGGTTCTTTATCTCCTGTTATGCATCTTTGAGTTAAGGTTTTCCTTTAACGTTATTTTTGGCGATTCTTGGCTTCCTCCTCCCGAGGAGGTGGTGAAATTCGGTTATAATCTTTCTCAGTCCATTTGAAGGTCTCGGTGTTCCACTGTAATCCTATGTGGCTCTAGGCCTAGGGTCCTGTAACTTCTCAACACCGTGGTTTTCCCTCCCAACCCTTTAGTGGTGCACTAAAATCTTGGTAATAACTTTCGAGCGACTATGAGAGACTTTACTTGGGAGGAAACTCTTCTTATGTATACATCAAGAAATAATGTGGATTTTTGGTTTTCTCGACTTTTAGAAGACGAGTCTATGAGGTTTCATGTATATAAATTGTCCATGAAGGTCCTTAAATCCCACCCGGTACCCTTACGTAAAGAACCTTATGGTTTTCAAAACTTTCTTTAACAAAAAAATAATTTGGCATAACACTTGGGCTTGAAAGGGGATTCTTTCCATTATCGGGGTTCTGCAGTTAGTGTGAGTCCTTTACGTTCACTGTTAGGTTACCTCTGTAGTTACAACTGCATGAAGGTACCTCAACTAGTTAATCCTAGATATATTAAACCCTTAGTTACATTCTAAACACGTTTCACCATGTCTTCGGTCTACCTACATAACCTGTATGCACAGTTTATATGTTGAATAAATAGTACCGTTGAATCTTCTTTCTATGAGAAAAAGGTTTATGGTTTTGATATCAAACTAATGGTGGGACCCATTGGTGCGAGGTACCCATCAGGAGTACCTGGTCCATCTTCCCTCAGCTCAATGCGATTACTCAAATAGAAATGTGAACAGAGCAGGGCTCCAGATTCCAGCCATGAGTTAGGTATGAATTTGAAAATTTCGTTGCCTTGTTTCTGGTTCTGTTGTAGTTTTTCTTGTTAATTTTAATTTCATGCATTTTTACTAATGATGAATCTGTCTTTGCAGAGGGTTCATCTCCATGATATTCTGGAGACTAGTCCCTATTGTCCATGCGAAAGGTATCTTGGTTCCATGCACAGTACCCTCCGCTTACACCTTTGCAAGTTTTACTAGTACTGAGGGTCAAGGCTATGTCCTGTCCTTAGTACTCTGAAGACTTTTCATCCCAATTCTGTATTGGTTGGTTAAGGGTATGCCCTAATTTATGTTAATATGTTGGTTCTTAGAAAATAATGCAAGGCTTGCACCTAATTGGATTTGTGATAAAGTTTTAAAAGAATTTATTTCTCGACCAATCCTTCTCCTGTTTCCATGTGAAGTCGAAATCCACCTATGTTATGTCACGGCTTTATTTTTGTAATACCTAAACAACCGTTCCTTTTAAGTATTACAATCATCATATATTGGGGTTATTTAGTTGTGGATGTTTACGAAAATAATGACTTCCGAACTGTCATTTTCTGTGATTATCATTTTCCTTTATATTTCCAAAAAATGGTCTGTATTACAGAATTTGAATTCGTTTCCTGAGTTATTCTAGTTAATTTCCAGAATCCTTCTTATTACTGGTTATAGGAATATTTCATGGAAATCCTATTTTTGTAGGATTCCATCCAATTTGGGGTTCTTGCTATACCATTTGGTAATAATAAAGAAAATACATTGGTCCGCATATGAATAGATCAAAGACTCCTAGAATTCATATTTGTTTTCTATGTGATTACTTTGTTTCTTTATACCAGATCATAATATATAGTGGCTTCACTATGCAATTTGCTCTTTACATTTTGTTCCTACTACAATTATTACTCATGCGTTTTATCAGTCTAAACATCAAGACCATTATTAATTCACTACTAATACGTTACTGATATCTCTCTCTCTCTCTCTCTCTCTCTCTCTCTCTCTCTCTCTCTCTCTCTATATATATATATATATATATATATATATATATATATATATATATATATATATATATATATATA
>JZKD02S0124624.1:846924-866560 GCA_000966675.3 Picea glauca
CCATTATATAATGTATATATGTTCGTAATATAATGTATATATGTTCGTAATATACCTGTATGGGTTCTATATGCATATCAAAAATAATCTCAATGATATAGGGTGTATTTACTTTGAATATGAACTTGTATGTTCATTAGTGGAGACTCATTTTATACTATAATTACCTACAGGAAATATAATTCTTCATAGATATTGGTTCACTTGACTTCAATCACATCATGCAAACAATTTAATTTCTACTCAACATAATTAATTAACAGCGATATGTAGCATGTAGTTTATACTAGTATGACAGTAGTAATCTCTACAGAACTCATCTTACTAGTTAATAAATTCAATGACTTTAGTATTTACTCAGTACCACGTCCCAATAAAACAAGTTCCATTTCTAGCTAATGAATAGGATGTATTTGGTAGGTATTCCCTCACCGCAACATTCAACCAGAAGTTCATTCATAGAAATAAACAAATTTGTAGAACATAACATTTAACCAGAGAAGGTAGAGTAACATATCTGAATCTATTTGCGGGGATCCAAAGGGAACATCCACATTCCTCCCAACCATAGAACAGGGCAGCCAATCTACTTGCCTGATTCACCCCCTAGCATGACCATGAGTCCATGAGGGAGAACTTGAAATCTCCTCTTCAACAATGTCCATCAATTCCAGCAAATTCCTCCTGCCTCACACTCACTGAGTAGTGTTGATAACAAGAAGGAAGAATCAATAGTCTCTTTTCCCTAGCATACTTGGCAGTGTCCTGCCTCCTCACATATGCTACTTATCCATAGAGTCTTGTTTGCCTAGGTCTTTTCCCTCCCTTGGGAATTTTCGCAGCTTTCTAAATCCCTGATTTTGAGGGGCTGCCAATGGCCAAATCTCTTATTTAACACTTGTAACAATCAACCTAGAGGTAGTTCCAACATATTCCCCACTCATGGAGTCATGGTCAGCTGATTTTAACATGATTGTTCCATTTGTCCTGTTGCAATCAATATAAAATATTATGTTTCCATACAAGTGTCATGGTCAAATAGTTAGTTGGGTTAAATAAGATATCTACCCAACAGTCATAATAATTAATTACAATTATTAAATTCGAAATTTGGAATCGCCATATATGGAAAAAAAAATCCAAATTCAAATTTACTAAAAACAAAATAATTTTCCAAATTCGAATTTACTAAAAACAGAATAATTTTCCAACAGATTTAAATTTCAAAAAATACTTTAATTTTTGGGATGTCACATCCTATCCCCCTTCAATAAAACATTGTCCTCAGTGTTCATTCCTTTCTTGGAATAGGATTGGATGAGATTTCTGCAAATCTCCCTCCAACTCCTAAGCGACCTCCTCAGGACTAAAGTTCTTGCAATGCACCTTTACCTGAGTGACAGATCTGTTCCGAAGTGCTATTTCTCTCTGGGCTAGAATATGCAGGGGTTTCACCTGGAACTCGCCTTCGGGTTACACCTGCACCTAGTTCCAATCAATCATATGAGTAGGGTCGTGAATATATTTTTTTTAACAAGGAAACATGAAATACATTATGAATTCTTAGATTAGCTGGAATTGCAATTTGGTATGCTACGAGTCCAATTCGATCTAGTATCTCGAAGGGACCACAAAACCTGGGTGCTAGCTTGGCACAGTTCCCTAACTTCAACGAGATTTTTTGGGCTTTGACCTTCAAATAAACATGGTCTCCCACTTGAAATTCCTATTGTCTTCTTTTCTGATTTGCATAGCTCTTCTGTCTATCCTGTGCTTCTTTCAAGTTATGTTGTACCTTTCTTACCATGTTCTCCATTTCTTGGAGCATCTCTGGTCCAACCATGAGTCTATCATTCGGGTTATCCCATCTAATTGGAGTCGTACACTTTTTACCGTACAGTATTTTGAAAGGGCTCAACTTAGCTGAAGTTTGGTGTCCATTGTTATATGAAAATTCTACCAAGTGTAGATAGTCCACCCACTTGTTCGGTTTTGTTCTTACGTACATGCAGAGCATATACTCTATGATTTGGTTTGTCCTTTCAGTCTGTCCATCCATTTATGGATGATAATTCATACTGAAATTCAAATTAGTATTTATCCCTGCAAACAATTCCTTCCAAACAATGGATGTGAATTTTATGTCTCTATCTGAAATCACCATTTTAGGAATACCATGCAGTCTAAAAATTTCTTTCATGAATATTTCAGCAATGTTTATAGCTTTAAAAGTCGACTTTATAGGAATAAAGTGTGCATACTTACTGAGTTTATCGATTACAACCATGATAGAATCATTATGTTTCTGAGTTTTAGGCAAACTTGTTATAAAGTCTAGCGATATGGTCTCCCACTTCCATTCTGGTACTGGTAATGGTTGTAATAGGCCGACTGGGCACTAGTGCTCGGCCTTAACCTATGGAAAATCTTGGCACCTAGCCACGTACTCTTCTATTTCTCCCTTCATATTAGGCCAGTAAAATAGTTTTCTAAGTGCTTTTATTGTTTTCTGGTAACCTGGGTGGCCAGAATATGGTTTCTTGTGCACTTCGTCAAAAACTATTAATTTTAACTCTGTTGAATCTGGTATGTAAAGTTTGTTTTTAAATCGTAATAGTCCCTTCTTGTCGATAATTAGATCTGGTTTATTTGAGTTTGCGATACTATTTTGTAATCATGCCATCATCTTAGTGTAATTCCCGTTGTTGATACCCACCGTCCTTATTCTTTGTTCCAGATCACTTTTTTCCCTGCTGATATTGATCTCAAATAACCCATGGACTCTTCTGCTTAAAGTGCCTACTACTTTATTTTCCTTGCCCTTGATATGTCTGACCTCGAAGTCGAATTCGCTCAAGAAGGCTAGCCATCTTGCTTGTCTTATATTAAGATCTGGTTGGCTAAACATATTTTTCACCCTACTATTATCCATCAATAGTAAAACTTTTCTGCCCATTATGTAGTGTCGCCACATTTTTAAGGCTTGTATTACTGCTGCCAATTCTAATTCATGAGTGACATAATTTCTCTCATGTTCCTTTAATTTCTGGGACTCATAACAAATGACGTGTCCTTCCCGAGTTAAGACACACCTTGTCCTTCTTTACTTGCATCAACACATACGGTGAATTCTTTATCTGGGTCTACTACCTTCAATATGGGTGCGGTTGTCAATAATTCCTTCAGTTTGTTAAAACTGTCTTGACACTTCTTTGACCAGTTATACTTGGTCCCTTTCTTTTGTAATGATGTGATAGGGTATGCTATATTGGAAAATCCTTCTATAAATCTACGGTAATATCCGGTGATTCCCATGAATGATCGGATATCTGCTACATCCTTAGGTACCGTCCATTCCATAAAGGATTTTATCTTCTCTGGGTCTATGGCAATGCCTTCTGCTGAAATTACATGTCCTAGATATTGTATTTCTTTTTGATAAAAGTCACACTTGTCAAATTTGGCGTACAGTTTGTGTTTCCTCAACGTTTGCAGAACTATACTTAAGTGTTTATCATGTTCTTCTTCCATTTTTAAATAGACCAGAATATTGTTGATAAATACTACCACAAACTTGTTGAAGTACTGACTGAAAATACAATTCATCAGGCACATAAACATGGTTGGTGCGTTAGTGATTCTGAAAGGTATGACTACGTACTCGTAGTGTTCGTATCTTGTCCAAAGAGTTGTTTTTCTTTTTTCCTCATCTTTTATCCTAACTTGATGATAACCGGATCATAAATCCAAATTTGAAAAGATCTTGGCCCCACCTACTTGATCGAACAGATCATTTATCCTCGGTAAGGGGTATTTTTTCTTAATAGTCATTTTGTTCAGTTGTCTATAATCGATACATAGTCTTAGAGTACTATCTTTCTTTTTCACAAAGAGGACTGGTGCCCCCCATGGTGAAACACTCGGTCAGATATACTCTTTGTCTAACAATTCCTGTAATTGTATTTTTAATTCTGTCATTTCTGGTAGACTCATTCGGTAAGGTGCTTTTGAGATAGGGGCTGAACCTAGTAGCAGGTCTATGGAGAAGTCTATTTCCCTTCTAGGAGGTAATTCTAGTATCTCATCCACAAACACGTCTCTGAATTCACATAGGACAACAAAGTCTTCTAACTTTGTCTTATCTTCTTTTTCTAGAAGATTCGTTACTTGGATGGCATAAACTTGACATCCCTTTCTCATACATTTCTTGAGTTGCATCGCTGAAACTTTTCTGAATGATACAAGTTTTGGTATACCTTGCGTTGTTCTAACAGTGCCAAAATTATCTTTATAGCTAAGTATCTTTGTATAACAATCTAGTACCTCTTTGTGTTGTTCCAACCAATCCATCCTGATAATCATATCATAAGATACTAGTGGTAGGACGTTCATATTGGTCCTTATATTTTGACCATCTAAGATGAATTCAAAATCTGAAATAAAGTCAACTACATTCCTTTTAGTACCTGTTGCTAGTTGTACAAGCCATGATTTTTCGTGCTTCCATTTCTTAAGCTTATTTGACTCTACTACATTAGGAGTAATATAACTTAACGTAGCTCTAGGGTCAATTAAACCAGATATTTGAGTGTTATCAATTTTACCTTCGATTTCTACCACTGAGGATTGGTGGTCAGCTTGTCGACCATCTATGGCCTCATTTATCCGATGCAGGATTTTGCTCACATCTCCCACCGTCGAGGCTTCTTGCAAATTATGAGCAACAATTCTGTTTGCTGAAATTAAACATGGACAATTCCTCCTTAGACGAGGCTCTCCACATTCCCAACACTTTAATGGTTCGCGGGGGATATCCCCAAACTTCTACGTTCCCAGGTTTACCGGTTTACCACTGCCTTGCATATTCGGATGATTGGAGTGAAAATACTTTCTTGGAAAACTTTTTGCTGCATTTCGATAAGGAGGTGGTTAGTATCCCTTCTTCTGTTGGTTCATTCATTTTTGTTTCTTATCCTTCCAGGCTTTGGGAAACTCTATCCGCTATTTATACTGGTTGTAGCACATCCGTGCTTTCCTGAATACTTCACTCAAGGATTTGGGGTTGTCAAACTCAATTTTGTCCCTGTAGGACTGTGGTAAACAACTTAAGAATCACTGGATTTTTACCTTATCCTCCCGGATGTATGGCACAAACCTTAGTAGTTCCATAAATTTATTTACAAGGTTCTCCATGGTCATCTGTCCAAGTCATAGTTTGTAAAATTCTTTCGTCTTCCTTTCATAATAGCTTTCAGAAAGGTATTGTTTCTTGAAATAATTCTTAAAGTCATACCATTCCAAATGTTTCTCCTTTAGGCCCTTGGCCAATTTCAGGTCTTGCCACCAAATACTAGCCTTCCCTTTCAGATTGTAGATGGCCATTCTAACCTTCATGTTGCTCGAATAGTTGTAGATCTAGAAGTATTTTTTGATGTCCAACAACCATGCCTCTGCTTCTTCTCCTGTCCTGGATTCTCCATCAAAGGTAGTTGGTTTAATCTTTTTAAATTCTCCTTCAAGGTGGTCTACTTGTTTTCTTTTTCTGTCTGATTTAGTTTTGTCTTCAGCTGAAGGTGTTCCTTCAGACGAACTGTCTCCTTTTTCTGTTTCCGTTCTAGAGTTCTTGGAGGCCCTTTTGCTGACCTCTCCATTCTGGTTATCATCCGTTGGGATTTTCTTGGTCACTATACTGCGTAGTAGGACTTCATTTATCTCTTGCTGTTCCTGCTGTGCTTTCTTCAATTTTTCATTGTCGACTTTGAAAATCTACAGTTCTACAATAAGATTCCTCATTGTTTCCAACACCTCTATGGGTGAGATTCCATCATTGTTCTATCTTGGATCTCCAGGAGGTCCTTGCTGCAGATTTCCTTCCATCCCGATTTTTTCTTTGTCCTGAGTTGCCATAATTAGCACAAAGCAGAAAGGGCTTTCTGTTTGTAACCATAAGATTTATTAGTTTTACATAAATCGGGATATATATACTAAACAAATAAAGCGGCCCTGTTCATTCCCTATGTTGTAAATTTTTCTCTGATACCATATGTAATATACCTCAAAATTGCCAAAATAATAAAAAAAAAAAATGTGAGGTAACTTAAGTTCTTCTCTTTATGCGATAACCCTTTGATATTAGTTTCGTAGTTCAATATAGGCTCTAGAATTGATCTAAGGTTTCAAACTTTTCATCTCTAATCATAAAAAGTATCTAAATAGTTTTAGGCTTAGAACCTACAACCCTATCCTTTCCCTAGACATGAAGTTTCTGTGTTCATGCACGCATCACTGAACTTTATAATCTTTAACATAATGTATTTACTTGGCATAAAAATCAATGGGTGCGAACTGGCGTTTAGTATTATCGTATAGCTAGGTGAAATGATAGGGTTCTTTTAACAACTAAGAGTGATCAATCAAGGGGTAACGTTGTCCCTTTTATACCAACATTCGGGTAACGAGATCCCAACTATATTCTTACTAAAATAAGAGATTAAAACTGCAAGTCAGTAGTTAAGAGAATGTAGCCGAACTAGTCATGTCACAAAGGAGTTAGGCGAACCGCACAATTTATGTGTCACATGGGAGGGAAGGTAAAATGTCAGCGAGAGTTAAAGCTCTACATTTGGTCATTAAAGGAGGTCCTGCAGTTCAAGTTTCGATGGTCCCTTTTGATCCCTCCTCGTGCCACTCGACCCCTCCATCACGTGGCCCAACCATCCCCTGTACCTTCGGAAATAACTTATCCTAGTAAGGCTCCTTTAGGGTTATCCAAAATATCCTTTGTCATTGTGAGGCCCTCCATCTGGTTCTGTGTATCACTATCTTCAACAAGCGGGGCTGGCGTCTTGGGTCGATTCCTGGTGGCAGACAACGTAGTCTGTCTTTTCTGGTAAGGATTTTAACTTGAGATAGTGGTCGTTTTTAGAAAAAGTGAGGTTCTTTATCTCCTCTTATGCATATTTGAGTTAAGGTTTTCCTTTAACATTATTTCTAGTGATTCTTGGCTTCCTCCTCCCGAGGAAGTGGTGACATTCGGTCATAATCTTTCTCAGTCCATTTGAAGGTCTTGGTGTTCCACCATAATCCTATGTGGCTCTAGGCCTAGGGTTTTGTAACTTCTCAACACCGTGGTTTTCCCTCTCGACCCTTTAGTGGTTCACTCAAAGCTTGGTAATAACTTTCAAGTGACTATGTGAGACTTTACTTGGGAGGAAACTCTTCTTGTGTATACATCAAGAAATAATGTGGATTTTTGGTTTTCTCGACTTTCAGAAGACGATTCTATGAGGTTTCATGTATATAAACTGTCCACAAAGGCCCTTACATCCCACTCAGTACCCTTACGTAAAGAACCCTGTGGTTTTCAAAACTTTCTTTGACAAAAAAAAAATTCAGCATAACGCTTGGGCTTGAAAGGGGATTCTTGCCATGATCGGGGTTCTGCAGTTAGTGTGAGTCCTTTAGGTTCACTGTTAGGTTACCTCTGTAGTTATGGCTGGATGAAGGTACCTCGAGTAGTTAATCCTGGATGTATTAAACCCTTAGTTACAGTCTAAACATGTTTCACCTTGTCTTCGGTCTACCTGCGTAACCTGTATGTACAATTTATATGTTGAATAAATAGCACTGTTGAATCTTCTTTCTATGAGAAAAAGGTTTATGGTTTTGATATCATGCTAATGGTGGGATCCCGTTGGTGTGAGGTACCCATCAGGAGTACCTAGTCCATCTTCCCTCAGCTGGAGGTGATTACTCAACCAAAAATGTGAACAGAGCAGGGCTCCAGATTCCATCCATGAGTTAAGTATGAATTTGAAAATTTTGTTGCCTTGTTTCCCATTATGTTGTAGTTTTTCTTGTTAATTTTAATCTCATGCATTTTTACTAATGATGAATCTGTCTTTGCAGAGGGTTCATCTCTATGATATTATGGAGGCCAGTCCCTATCGTTCGAAAGGTATTCTGGTTCCATGCACAGTACCCTCCGCTTACACCTTTCGGAGTTTTACTAGTACCGAGGGTCAAGGCTATGTCCCATCCTTAGTACTATGAATACTTTTCATGCCAATTATGTATTGGTTGGTTAAGGGTACACCCTAATTTATGTTAATCTGTTGGTGCTCAAAAAAGAACACAACGCTTGCACCTAATTGGATTTGTGATAAAATTTTAAAAGAATTTATTTCCCAACCAATCCTTCTCCTGTTTCCATGTGAAGTCGAAATCCACCTATGTTATGTCATGGATTTATTTTTTTAATACCTAAACAACCATTCATTTTAAGTATTACAATCATCATATATTAGTGTTATTCAGTTGTGGATGTTTATGAAAATAACGAGTTCCGAACTGTCATTTTCTGTGATTATCAGTTTCCTTTATATTTATGAAAACTGGTCTATATTACAGAATTTGAATTTGTTTCCTGAGTTATTCTAGTTAATTTCCAGAATCCTTCTTATTACTGGTTATAGGAATATCTCATGGAAATCCTATTTTTGTAGGATTCCATCCGATTTGGGGTTCTTGCTATTCCGTTTGGTAATAATAAAGAAAATACATTTGTTCGTGTATGAATAGATCGAAGACTTCCAGAATTCATATTTGTTTTCTATGTGATTACTTTGTTTCTTTATACAAGATCATAATACATAGTGGCTTCGCTATGCAATTTGATATTTACATTATGTTCCTACTACGGTTATTACTCACGCGTTTTATCAGTCTAAACATCAAAATAAATAGTATTGTTCCCAAACAGAAGCTTGTTGTTATACCGTAAGTGTAATATTTAATCAACAGGACCATTATTAATTCAATACTAATACCTTAATGATATATATATATATATATATATATATATATATATATATATATATATATATATATTCCTATTTTCATGTAATGTGGTCTTGGAAATTTGCATAATTATTTTTCATACGTTTAAGTTTGTATATATATAGTTCCCTGACTCTGTTGTAGCTAGGTCACTTCAGCTTCATTTCACCTCTTATATAGGACTCCCATTATATAATGTATATATGTTCGTAATATACCTGTACGGGTTCTATATGCATATCAAAAATAATCTCAATGATACAGGGTGTATTTACTTTGAATATGAACTTGTATGTTCATTAGTGGAGACTCATTTTATACTGTAATTACCTACAGGAAATACAATTCGTCATAGATATTGGTTCACTTGACTTCAATCACCTCATGAAAATAATTTAATCTCTACTCAACAGAATTAATTAACAGTGAGATGTAGCCTGTAGTTTATACTAGTATGACAGTAGTAATCTCTAAAGAATTCATCTTACTAGTTAATACATTCAATGACTTTAGTATTTACTCAGTACCATGTCCCAATAAAACAAGTTCCATTTCTAGCTAATGAATAGGAAGTATTTGGTAGGTCTTCCCTCACCGCAGCATTCGACCAGAAGTTCATTCATAGAAGTAAACAAATTTGCAGAAAATAACATTTAACTAGAGAAGGTAGAGTAACATATCTAAATCGATTTGTGGGGATACAAAGGGAACAACCACGTTCCTCCCAACCATAGAATAGGGCAGCCAATCTACTTGCCCGATTCACCCCCTAGCCTAACCATGAGTCCATGAGGAAGAACTTGAAATCTCCTCTTCAACAATGTCCTTCAATTCTAGCAGATTCCTCCTACCTCACACTCACTCAGTAGTGTTGATAACAAGAAGGAAGAATCAATAGTCTCTTTTCCCCAACATACTTGGCAGCGTCTTGCCTCCTCACATATGCTACTTATCCATAGAGTCTTGTTTGCCTAAGTCTTTTCCCTCCCTTGGGAATTTTCGTAGCTTTCTAAATCCCTGATTTTCAGGGGCTATCAATGGCCAAATCTTTGATTTTCCACTTGTAACAATCAGCCCAGAGGTAGTTCCAACATGTTCCCCACTCATGGAGTCATGGTCAACTGATTTTAACATGGCTGTTCCATTTGTCCTCCTGCAATCAATATAGAATATTTTGTTTCCATACAAGTATCATGGTCAAATAGTTAGTTGGGTCAAGTCAAATCTCTACCCAATAGTCATAATAATTAATGACAATTATTAAATTCGAAATTCGGAATTGCCATATATGGCAAAAATTTTCCAAATTCGAATTTACTAAAAACGGAATAATTTTCCAACAAATTTAAATTTCAAATAATAATTTATTTTTGGGGATGTCACATGGGCACTCCAAAAAGGAGATGAAACAAAAGCCATTTGGACAGATATTGTAACCCAAATCTCATGGGATTTTATAGTGGTTGCAAAATTATGGTGGGAAAATATTTCCCAAGAAAATAAAGAAGAAATAATGAATGATGCAAATCCTTTAAGCACTATGTTTACTTCTTTAGTAAACAAATTTCTAGGTGTTGCTCCACCTGATGCAGAGCACCATGCACAACTCTTCATGAGCCAAATATTATTTAATCTAGATCTACTCCATGACTGCTACTGTACAATGCAAACCATGTTGTACAAAATAATAGATCATCAGAATATTGCCTACTTAAGGAACTATATTGCTTCAATGCCAGGAAAAGTTCCTGAGTTAGTCAGCAGATATCTGGCCATAAACAAGATCCAATTGGAATCCTTGTCTTTTGCTTCTTTGCACCAGTAGATACTTACTGCACTCCAACAGGAATGTATCTTTTGACGAACAAAGGAAAATATGAAAAAGCAGTTCAATTTTAATCCAGCTATCTGTTATACTTTCAGAGAAACATATAATTATGGATGTTTCCAAGTAATTCCAAAAAGCACTCAAAGAAACAAGAATGTCATTGTTCCAAACCTAATAAGTTTGCAAATAGAAAATCTTATAATTGGAACAAACTAGACAAAAAGATATATAAAAGACAACATGGTAGGTCTCCTAAGAAAAAAGATAAATATATCTTTAGGAGAAGACAATTTCCAAGAAAAACCATAGCTTTCTATATTTGCAATAGAAAGGATCATTGGGCCAACAAATGTCCCAATAAAGAAAATAGATCTCATGTAAAGATAACAAAAATATTTTCTACTAATCAGAATCTTGTTGATTGGGATCTAACAGATTCTTCCTGTTCCGACAATGAACAATTTTTTGTGTACAGTTCTGACTTAGAATCAAATAATATTGATGATTTACAGTTCAATAATTTGAATATTCATTCTACTTCTGATGATGAATGTTCATATTTGAGTCATTGTTTCATGTTCTCTTCTTATGGTTCCATACAACAACAAATTCATGATCTCTAAAAGCAAAAGGCTAATCTAGCATCTGGTACCTTCCGTCTGAAAAATAGGCTCCAATCAAAGATTGATGATCTAGCTAGACAGTTGCCTCATGTTTAGAGTATACAGTTTACAGATGAAGAGAATGAAATTCCTTATGAAGAATGGTCCAAACCAGAGTATGCTAGTATTATGTCTTGACCAACAAAACAGACTAAACCTGAAATCCTTATTGAAATTCGACAAGTTGAAAATGATCTCCACTTTAAAAGATATTAGATGAAAACCCTAGCCAACCATATCCAATCATCTATAACAAAATTGGATCATCTAAGCTCTCGGTTTATTTCTCTCACTATTGCTCGAGAAGAATCAAGTCAGCAAGAGATTTTTCCTAAACTGCTTCCACGTGAAGAAACTGAGAATTCTTCTCTCCCTGCTCTTGACATAAGCCTCATTAGAGACTGCATGGTCTTAACTGTTGGCATTAAAGTTTTTTGTTAAAAAACTTATTCTTTATATGCCCAAGTTGATACAGGAGCCATGAGTAGTTGCTTCAAATACAAGGCCATCCCATCCTATTATTGGCAGCCAACTCAAATCCAGTTTCAAGCAGTCAATAAAGAACTTATCTCCATTCAAAATTTCTCTCCTAATTTTCCACTTATCTTAGATGGGATAATAACATATGTTACTTTTTATAGTTTGGATATAGGTGTTGATATTCTTTTGGGGAAATATTTTGTCAAAATACACATGCCTCTAATTGTAAATACTGATTCTTTATGTTTAATAGTTCAACAACAACACGTTAAGCTTCCTATGAAAACCAGCTATGTTATACATATCTCTCCTGATACCCCAGATACTATTGAATAAACTCTCCAATATCTGACAAAGATTCAGAAGATTGTCAGACATGTTGATATCCATAGACAAGAAATTCTCAAAGACATTGTCCAGAAACTAAAAGATGAATGCACACCATACTTTCCTAATGCATTTTGGACAAGAGAGAAGTATTTTGTTTCTCTCCCCTACAGGGAAGGGTTTAAGGAAACTCCACAAAAGGCATCTGCCAATAACATGAGTCCTTCATAGAAATATCTGTGTCAAGAATAAATCCAACATCTACTTGACAAACATCTTATTGAACCCTGCATGAGTCCATGGGCTTGTCTGATATTTTATGTCAACAAGCATTCTGAACAAAAGAGAGGTAAGAAAAGACTGTTTATTAACTATAAGGAACTTAATAGTGCCTTATTAGATCTGATATATCCACTACCACATAAAGATATTTTATTTAGTAAACTTGCCCATGCAAATGTTTTTAGCAAGTTCGACCTCAAGAGTGGTTTCTGGAAACTAGGAATTTCTACTGAAGATAGGTACACGACTACTTTTGTGGTTCCACAGGGGCAATATCAATGGACATTCATGCCATTCGGTTTTACTAATGCACCTTCAGAGTTCCAAAAGCATATGGATAATATCTTCAAACATTTAAATTTTGTTCTTGTCTATTTTGATGATTTACTTATTTTTAGCCGAGATGTTAATGAACAAAAAAAACATTTTGATGAATTCTGTGCTTTTTTTTTAAGTATGGTTTGGTACTCTACAAGTCACCAGACAAATTTTTAATATTTCCAACTAATATTGAGTATCTAGGACTGTATATATCCAAAGGAACTATCCAGCTACAACCTCATGTATTAAAGGCTCTACTTTAGTTTCTTGATATTCTGCCTGACATAAAACAAGTTCAGTGTTTTCTTGGGTGTTTGAACTATATCAGACAGTTTTATGAACACCAAGCTAAAGACACAAAAGTACTCCAACAACGTGCTAAGCCAGGATCCAACTGGGATATTTCAATGACCACAACTATCAGAAGAATCAAGGAGAAGATTCAAAATCTACCACCTCTGCAATTGCCTAACATGAATCTTCCTTTTATTCTGGAAATTGATGCTTCTAATGACTTTTGGGAAGTCGTTTTACTTCAGAAACACTCTCACAGGGATGAATTATGTGCTTATGCATCGGGCACATTCAATCCTACTGAATCAAAATATCCATCTTCTCAAAAAGAGATATTGGCAGTTAAAAAGGGAATCAAAAGATTCATATTATTCCTAAAAAGTGTTAGATTTACAGTCAAAAAATCCCTCAAGCACATGAAAGGTATGTTTCATAACAACCGGTTGCATGAGCAAGGAAATTCTTGAGTTCTCAGATGGGATTTATGGTTATATGGTTTTGATTTTGACATCATCTACAAATTTGGGGCCGAAAATTATTTGGCAGATATGCTTTCTAGAGAAGGATCCTGCAAAGATTTAAAAATGTTTTGTTATCAAGGATCAAGCTCCAACACCTCTTCTTCCACCTACCCCATTAATGTATGTTCAAATTGTTCACTTCAGCTATGTTGGGAATATTTTGCACAACTTCTAGACACCCTGACACCAGAACTCCAGTAGAACATTCTTCATAGATGGGCCAATTCTTGGGTTGGAAGAACTATATATAGCTATACTTGGCAAAGGGTTAACAATGATAGGACTCTCTTTGGGTATAATAATCCACCTCACCATATCATGCAATATGCATATATATTTGATCCAGATCTATGATGGATAGATTATTTTGCAGTCCATCAGTTTGCTAAGTCCTACAAAACTATAAGTATCATCATGTATTGCAAAGATATCTAGAGTCCATTCAGATTATGGAGCCCCTAGTTCAATTTACTTCTTCAGCAATATATACGAAGAGTTTCTGCCCTAAGGCATGCTACTCCTCAGCTATTTTTATCAGTTTTGTAGACCGAAATGGCAGAAGAAGCCTTAAATTATGATACACTTCACTTCAATATTTTGTATAAGGTGTTTTTTATAATTGGGGTTTTACAAGTGACTACCAGTTCACTTTCTTTCCATCATACGATTTCTACGGAGAATTTTATCTACCATCTCATCTCCAAGATGGCTTCATGCAACACTCACCATTCTCCGCCTATTTCTGAGAACATGAACCCATTTGGATGCATGATTTGGTTCCAGGCATTGTACCACCCATACCTAATGATGCTAATGACATCTATGATAATGACAATGAAGTATATTCTCCACTAAGCCATGATAATTATGATTCTAATTGGAGTTGATACTTCACATGGCCTTCAAATGGCTTGGTCTATTACTTTGTAAAAAGCATATTACTTTCAACATTTGTACTTTTCCTTTTAGCTCCTTCCTCATGAACGAATATTGTTGTTTCTACTTTTATCTTTGTATGAGGCTTTAGTGGGTTCCCTCCTAAAATAATCTCCACACTGTATCTTTAATTTGATGATCATTGTACGCCACTTTCATGGATTCGGGTGATCGAATCTCCACTTTGTGTCTAGTCCATGTCGAACCTGTTTCCGGGAAAAAATCTATATATACATAGTTATTTCCTCATTGTAGGCATCGGGTTTTAGAGCGAGTTTCTAATATAAATAAAAAGTGTGTTTTTATCTCTTGTTCTCTTTTCTTTTGAAGTTATTAGTATTTTCCTGAGCAGTCGGCCAGGAGCCGAATCGATTGTCTTTCACTCCGGTGTTAAAGACTTAGATTCAAATGCCTTGCTTTTTTGTGCATAGATGATAATGGTATTTATGTTCAAATGGTATATATATATATATATAACTCTATAGCTAGAGTTATATTTTATGATTATTATGGAAATCCTTTTATTTTGTGTAGATTTACTGCAACTTCTAAAATATACATAGAATTCATGTAGTTCTATACTTACAGAAAAAAAATAATCTATAACAAGTATTTAACATATTCATACTTAATTATGCATTCATAAATGCAGTTCAGAGAGTATTTTGCTTGAATGCGCAGAATCTCACCTAACAACTAACATACACAGTAGCTCTCAATTCAATGTTACTAAATCAAGTCAATTGTAAAAGTTTTTATGTTATTTATTTCATTCTAACAACATAAGTAGATGCATTATATCAAACATACAACAGTAGGGCATTCATCCATAAATAAGTAAAATGTATGCTATCAACTATTTAATCAACAAAACTTCAACCAGGGAAGAGTAGATGGACATATGGACATATTTGAGTAAAATGATGAAACAACAAATGGAACATCCAAGTTCCTCCCAACCATAGAATAAAACAACAAATGGAACATCCAAGTTCCTCCCAACCATAGAATGAAACAACCAACCTACTTGTTTCGTTCAGCCCCTAGCCTGACCATGAATCCATGAGGTTGAAATCTAGAACTCCTCCTAAGCTATTGTCCTCTTTTGGAATTAGAAAAATTCTCCTTGCCTCACACTCAGCAAACCAATGCTCATAAAAATAAGTGATAACCCCTCCTTAGCATACTAGGCAATGCCCTATCTCCTCCCATATGCTATATATGCAAAAGCATTTGTGCCTAGGTCTTTTCCCCTTGGGAATTTTCGCATCTTTACAAATCCCTGATTTTTAGGGGCTGCCAATGGCCAAATTCCTGATTTGTCACTTGTAACATTCAACCCTGAGGTAGTTCCAACATGTTCCCCACTCATGGAGTCATGATTAGTTGATTTCAAACTGGTTGTTCCATTTGTCTCTCAACAATAAATATAAAAAAATATTTGTTTCTTACAAGTGTCATAGTCAAAGAGTTGGTTGGGAAAATCAAGTATTTTCCCAATAGTCACCAAAATTAAATTACAATTAACTAAATTCGAAATTCAGAATTGCCATAAATGACAATAATTTTCCAATTTCGAATTTACCAAAAATCGAAATGAATTCCTAAGTATTTTTCAGACTTCAATAATAATTTATTTTTGGGGATGTTACAACAATGGATAAATTGTTATCACAGAAAACTGTAGTTGATTCATATTGTTCTTGCTGCAAATCCTTTAACATTTTTCTCATTGAAATAGCTTGGCAAGCTACGCTTGTAGCTGCGACATACTCAACTTCAAATGAAGAAAGAGTCACAATAGGTTTTTTCCTTGATGTCCATGACACTATACCTGTTCCAAAATGAAATGTGTGCCTAGAGTTACTTTTCCTAACATCTATGTTGCCTGCATAATCATTGTCAGTATATCCAACAAGTCTTAAATATTATAAAGTAGAGTACATAATGCCAAAGTTTTTTATTCCATTCACATATCTCATAATTCTTTTTCCTGCCTTCCAATGATTGTTTTGGAGTTTCCATGAACCTTGAAATCAGGATCACTCTATACATAATATTAGGTCTCGTTGTTTTCATATACATAATGATGCCTACCAACCTTTTAAACAGAGTGGGAACAACTTTATATATTTCATCTTCCTTACTTAACTTCATTCATGTTATGACAAGTGTTGGGGCTGCTTTGGAATTTATCATGTTGAATATTTTCAAGATTTCATGTGTATATTTAGATTGTGAAATAAATATACCAGATTTGGACTGGTGAACTTCAATGCCCATAAAATATCTCATAAGCCCCAAATCAGTCATTTCAAACTCATCCTTCATGAATGACTTAAGTTCTTCTACGCCAAAGTCACGTGTAAAAATGAAATAATCTACATATAAGCAAACAATCAACATATTACCTTGTTGATTGTCTTTGATGTACAATATTGGCTCATAATCACTTCTTTGAAATCCATTCTGAGTAAGGTAGGAATATACGTGACTGTACCAAGCTCTGGGAGCTTGCTTTAATCCATACAATGCCTTCTTCAATCTGTATACTTTGTTTTCTTGTCCTGGAATCTCATAGCCTTGTGGTCATTCCACATATACTTCTTCAAAATGTCCCATAGAGAATGCTAACTTTATGTTCATTTGTTAAACATGCCAATTATTATGCACAACAATAACCAAAATAGTTCTGACTATGTCCATTTGCACAACTGGTGCAAATGTTTCATTGAAATCTATTCCAGATTGTTGTGTAAAACCCCTTGCAACTAACCTCTCCTTATGCTTCCCCACATTTCCATCTGCAACTTGCTTGGTTTTATAAATCCACTTGACACTTATCACATCCTTGTCCTTAGGTACATATACGAATTTCCATGTTTGATTGTTCTCTATGCATTTAATTTCTTCATCCATGGCTTGTGCCCATACATCATCCTTGACAACTTCTTCAAATTTTAATGGATTATTTATTTACGAAAACAGAGCAAAGACTAAAAATTAATTTGTTGTATCAACATTATAGATGTCGCACAAACTTATTTTATTCATTGGTAACTTACTTGCTAATGTTGGATCTATAGATGTAGAACTACTCGATCTGATTTATGTAGTTTGTTGCGCTCTAGGGGTGGATTGCGCACTTGTAGATCTTACTGGAGTAGTTTGAGTTGTGATTTGTGTCGCAATTCCAGTTGTGCAAGGATTTTCTCTCTAATTTATAATTAGTGTTTGACCCACTTCATCCTCCATGTCATCATGCTCGATAACATCAAGAATTCTAATTGTTCTTTCTATGCTTCCATCCCATGCTTCATTTTCCACAAATTGAACATCGTGGTTGATTATAACTTTTCTTGCAACAAGATCATACAATTTGTATTATTTTGTATCTTCAGAATACCCAACAAATATACATTTATGTCCTTTTTTATATAACTTATTTATCATCTCATCTCAAACATGTGTGTATGCGACACAACTGAAAACTTTCAAGTGTGTAACATTATGCTTCATTCTTGTCCAGGCTTCTTGAAGAACATTTTTTTTCACACTCTTTGTCAGACATTTTTTCATGGTGTATATTGTAATTTCTAATGCCTCAATCCAATACTCATTTAACAAATGTTTGGATGCTAACATATTGCACTCCATCTCCATGATGGTTTGATTCTTCCTCTCCGTGACACCATTCTGCTGTGGTGTATACCATGCATTGAATTGCTTGTAAATTCCATGAACTTTACAAAAGTTCTAAAAACATCTTGAAACATATTCACCACCTCTATCAGTTCTTAGAAACTTGATGTAATAACCTCTTTTCTTATCCACAAGTGATTTGAATTGCTTAAAACAACCAAATACGTCAGATTTATGTTATAGAAAATAAATCCATGTTTTTTTTGAGAAATCATCAATAAATGTAAGAAAATAGGTACTGCCTCATATAGATGTTGTTTTCATTGGTCCATAGATATCTGAATGTACAATTTCTGGATTTTTTCTCTATATGACTTTCCAACTAGAATTGAATCTCTATGATTCTTTCCAAATATGCAACCTTCACATATTTTTTATGGTCTTTCAATTAATGGAAAACCTTTCACCATATCCTGTGTATGTAGTAGCTTCAAAACTCCAAAATTTAAATGTCCAAATTTGAAATTCCACATCCAGGAATCACCCTGAACTTAAGATTGGAATTTTGCCTGCAATTCTAATCCATTCTCTTCTTCTTTATTGGAACTACGCGCACTACCTTTTTCTTCCCTGGAACAACACACACTTACTTCTCTTTCTACTTTAAATGCGACACATTCTTAGATCTAGAGCACACAGACCCACTCAACACGCTACATTTACAAAGAAAATTGAGCGGTCCAACACTTTGTCTATGAGCTCTCAATACTTACTACGCAATAGACTATGCGATGTGATGATAAAACTAATAAATCTATTTCTTGTCATAAAATCAACATTGTGCTACTCTTAGCACATAACCTCACATATAAATTTTCAGTTCAGATTCAAGAAATTAGAAACCTACTTAAGCTTGTGTAGAAACAAAGAGAAGGTATTTTCAAAGTTCTTGAACACCAAAAGAACTTATAAATACTCATAAATATATCAACACACAAATACTGGTAATAATATTGTGGGTCGTTGTATTTTTGGAGTTACACTCCGTGGAAAATAGGGTTTGTGGCTAGTCCTGAAACTAGTAAAAAACAAGTGTTTCGGGTAAAAACATCATAACTTATTCATAAGAGATCCAAATTTCGTCAGAAAAAATGTGTTGGTTAGCATACAGTCTTTAGTATTATGTGTAACATTTTCAGATCAATTTAACAAAGATTCCGTGCAGGGCACTCTCTACAAGGTTGCTCTCTAGAATAAGCCATAATTCAACAAGGTGTGTGATTTTTTCCATAACTTCTTTTCTGAGAGGTTCAAAGTAGTGAAACCCGGAGGAATTCGATAAAACACATTGAATAACATTGTGTATCCATTTCGTATCTTTATTCATTATAGGTACAAAGTTATGATTATTTCAAGTTAGGGTTGTTGACTAATCCAAAACTAGTCTTGTGAGACTAAAGAAACGTTTGATGAAAATGCTAGTGACTTGTTGTTAAAGTTAAGGA
>JZKD02S0124624.1:868279-883824 GCA_000966675.3 Picea glauca
TACCATACCATGGGAAGGAAAGGTAAGGAATACCATACCATACCATGGGAAGGCAAGGTAAGGCATACCATACCATACCATGGCAAGGCAAGGAATGTCAAGGAAATGCATGCAAGGACAAGGCATGGCATGGATTGGCAAGGAATAACATTGGCATGACAATGGCATGGAATGGAAAGGCATGGCATAGAAAGTCAAGGCATGGCATGACAAGTCAAGGCATGGCATGGAATGGCAAGGCATGAAATGACAAGTGAAGGAAATGCAAGGCATGGCATGGCAAGGCAAGGCATGTGAATGCATGGCATGGCAAGTGAAGGAAAGGAAATGCATTGCATGACATGGAAAGACAAGGAATGGAAAGTGAAGGCAGGGCGAGGAAAGGAATGACATGGAAAGGCAAGGCATGACATGGCATAGAAAGCAAAGGAATACATTTCCTTCACTTTCCTTTCCTTCTCTTGCATACCTTGCATACCTTTCCTTCACTTGAATACCTTGGATACCTTTCCTTCACATGAATTTCCTACACTTTCCTTTCCTTGCAAGGAATACCATACCATACCATACCATACCATGGCAAGGAAAGGCATACCATACCATACCATACCATACCATACTATAGCATGGGAAGGAAAGGCATACCATACCATGCCAAGGATACCATACCATAACATACCATACCATACCAAGGAAAGGAAAACCATACCATACCATACCATACCATACCATACCAAGGAAAGGAAAACCATACCATACCATACCATACCAAGGCAAGGAAAAACATACCATACCATGGAAAGGAAAGACAAGGCATACCATACCATACCATATCATACCATGGAAAGGAAAGGAAAGAAAATGTGAGGCAAGGCATACCATACCATATCATGGATTGGCAAGGCAAGGAAAGGAATACCATACCATACCATACCATGGAAATGAAGGATAAGGCATATCATACCATACCATAGCATACCATAGCATGGCAAGGCAAGGCAAGGCATACCATAAAATACCATGGCTTGGCAAGGCAAGGAAAGGAATACCATACCATACCATCCATGGCAAGGCAAGGCAAGACATACCATACTAAACCATGGAAAGGTAGGGCAAGGCATACCATACCATACCATGGCTTGGCAAGGCAAGGCAAGACAAGGCATAGCATACCATACCATGCCAAGTCTACCATACCATACCATACCATACCATATCATACCAAGTCAAGGAAAGGCATACCATACCATACCATAGCAAGGCAAGGCAAGGCAAGGCAAGCGAAGGAAATGCATGGGAAGGAAAGACATGCAAAGGTAAGGCATGGCATGCATGAAATGTCTTGGAAATACATAGCATTTGCATATAAATGGAATGGCATGGAAAGGCATGGAAAGGCATGGAATGGCATGTAAAGGAAATGCAATGCAAGTCATGGCATGGCAAGGCAAGGTGATGCATGGCATGGAAAGGTGATGCATGGCATGGCAAGGCAAGGAAATGAAAAGCATGGAATGACAAGGCATGGCATGGAAAGGCATGGCATAGAAAGACATGAAAAGGAAAGGCATGGCATGGGAATCGAAGGAAAGGAAAGGAAATGCAAGGCATGGAAAGGAAAGGAAATTCACAAAAGGCAAGGCATGGCATGGCAAGGAATGGTATGGCATGAAAAAGAAAGGAATGGCATGGAAAGGAAATGAAAGGCATGGAATGATAGGGCATGTAAAGGAAAGGCATGGAATGTCATGGAATGGAAAGGAAAGGAAAGGAACATAAATGAAATGGAATTCCATGGTATGGCTTGGAATGGAAATGTCATAGCATGGCAAGGCCTGGCAATTGCATGGAAATGTCATGGAAATGGCGTGGCATGGAATGGAAATGGTGTGGCATGGAATGGAATGGCATATCTTGGAAAGGCATGTCATGTCATGGGAATGGAAGGAAAGGAATGACATGGCATGGAAAGGAAAGGAATGGCATGGAAAGTCAAGGAATGGCATGACATGGCATGACAAGGAAAGACAATGCAATGCAAGGCAATGCAAAACATGGAATGGCATGAAAAGGTAAGGGAAGGAAAGGAATGACATGGAATGGAAATTCAAGGCATGACATGGCATGGAAATAAAATGAATGACATGCCAAGGCATGGCATGGAAAGGCATGGCATGGCATGGAAAGACATGGCATGGCATGGAAAGACAAGGAATGACATGGAAAGGCATGGCATGGAAATAAAATGTGAGGCATGGAATGAAAAGACACGAAAAGGAAAGCATGACATGGCATGGAATGGAAAGGTAAGGCAAGGAAAGGCATGGAAATGGCATGTCATGGAAATCGCATGGCATGGCATGGTATGGCATGGATTGGAAAGACATGGAAATGGAATGGCATGGAAATGGTGTGGAAATGACAATGAAATGGAAATGGAATGACATGGAATGGATTGGAAAGGCATGAAAATGGCATGGTAATGGAATGGAATGACTTGGAAATGGCATGGAAAAGAAATGGCATCAACAGGTTTGTATGATTGGGTTTGGGAGGGTCCTTTGTCTCCTTGTGTGCTCTAACCCACAAATTGGGTAGGAATGTGAAATAAACTCTCATAGATGGTGAAGGGAAATGAATAATTGTTTCAAGTCTACCTGGAGGAATTTTTGTATCATAGAATTACTTTCTATGGCATGCCATGAAATGTAACCTCAAAAGATTTATTTGTAGGTGGAAATGATACCCATTCTAAGATCTAGTTTCCATGTGAACTCTCTCATTCTATTGATCAAAATCAATAATTTTAGTGGACACAATGAAAGAATAAATAAATGTTATTAATAATTGATGGGTTTAAGAAAATTCACATATACCCACTACTTAATCTAAACAAACATGAGTGTATTAATGGTCATTGACTAGTGTTTTTGGCATTTATTAAGGGTTACACATAAATCAAATTATTTTATATATGTCATGCATAGAAAGAGGGGAATAATGTGTGTGCCCTATAAAATGGTCAAATTATGGATTGAATCAACTAAGAAACTAACCACTAGTGTTCTCAAAGGAATGTCAATGGAAGAATAGGGTCAAGGTTTTGTCCTAAGGAGACGAGGAATACTCGGACTTATACCTAGAGGAGAAAATAAATATTTTTATCATGTTTCTCTGGTAAGAGAAAAAGTTATAGTTTTGTGGCATTTGAAAACCCTAGTGCTACCCAATGTTCTTGTTATCGAAAAGATAGAGGGCGTTTATCTTGTACACGTGTGGGATACAACTATAGGTTCCAAAAAGGACATATCACTGTGTATGCTGCCTTGTTGATGATCTCTAATGGAGTGAGCTATTGGCTAATGTTATCTTATGGTTTCCATCGTTAGGGTTTGAAGAGCATGAATTCTAACAACCCATGATAAGATATTGGTAGGTGCATGTACTGCATATTCTAAATATATATGAAGTGTTTGTGTTGTCCAAGTGTCGTGTACTTGCATAATTTAATTTTAGCTTATGTTATCTTCATAATTGAGTAATTGTAGTACTATTTATGGAGGTTAATTTGAGATAACATTGAGTTGATATTGTTAAGTGATTTACAATTATGTAGAAGATAAATGAGAAAATTTATTTCTATAATAAATTATTGTAATATGCCAATTTTTAGGTCACAATATTTTCAAGTGGCCGCTATTTGAGTGTGGATTGTCCTTGTATTTAGATGGATATAATTCAAGAGGTAGTCCATATTGTTGGTTATGAGTTAGAATATGGATATCCACAACATTCATGCAAATAATTCAGAAAGAATGATCTATCGATGATGCAGAGATACATGGTTGATTAGCAAGCAATGCTACTCGAGAACCATTATTTTCTTATGGATTTAACACTTAGCAATATTTTTGACCATAAGATATTCCTTAATGCGTAATGAAAGTATTTATAATCAATTTAGAAAAAAATTAAGGGATTAATAGACATAAGATTCATATACTTTGGAATTCAAGCACTTTGAAATTCATATATTCATCAACATAAAATGTAGAAGCAATGAGATTCATAAAAAATGTGCCATGAAATGTATGTATGTATGTATATCTATCTATCTATCTATCTATCTATCTATCTATCTATCTATATATATATATATATATATATATATGAATATGAATATATAGATATATATTCAACATTGTCTAAATTGTACATTGTTTACAAAATGGAAACTCATGACCAATATACAAAGCGACAACAAGTGCCCTAACATAAAAAAACATCCATATGGTGGCCTAGATACAAAATGGCAGTAGTTGGTCAATCGTTAACCACTTCCACCCTTGCCAACCTCAAGAGCATCATGGAAATTTATCTTTCTTCTCTTTCTTGAGGAGGCACCTCGAGAGGTTCTAGACTTGAGCATTCTTCGACACTATGGAGATTACACAAAGAATAAACATTGTTATAAGTCATTTTCCTCAATGAATTAATATACATACAAAGTGATACTTTGTAATTTAACCTAAGACAACTCACCAAATATGTTGCTATCATTCATGAGGGTGTTACCCTCCTCCGTGAATCCAATATTTCTGTGATGCCACCTTGCATGAATTACAAGGATCAAGTCAAGAAAATTTTAAAAATATGTGTAAAAGCAAATTCATGAAACATAAGAATTATCATTAATGCATTATCTCACTGTGAATATCTCAGGGCTTGATGGAGATTCACTTGAAGATGGAGCACTAGGTTGTACAACCTACTCATAGACAACCTCAACTACTGTAGTCTCAGTTGATGGGGCTGATGGAAATTATGGTGGGGGTGGGTGTCATATAGGTGGTGCAGATGGGTGCCCTGCATGTGAATCCATTGAGAATGCATGCAATAAGATAGATGTTGAGGTTGGGCTGAGATGGACCGTCATGGGCTGTACAAGTTATTGCAACTCCCTGGGCATAGAGAAAGGTAACCCAGAAGCAATGCCCAGGTTCCCAGGGAGTGAAATAGTACTATAGCTAGAAAATATATCTGTAGCCTACATACATATTAATAAAATTGAACTATTAGTACCAAATAGTAAAATTAAAAAACATAAACACAAAAAAATTGATAATTATATGATATTTAAATATACAATTATACTTGTGACGCATGTGACTTGTGCATCCCAGATGGGCATTCCCTGGCATCTCCTAGTCCCAAATCCTGTAGAAACATGAGAACATTAAAAATTTGAGGATGCCATAAAATAAAGAAATGACTATGGTGAATTTATCAAATGTGATACATACATGTGTGTGGGGTGCACCCAATGAATAGGATGCCTCTATTGTTGCATCATTGGTGGGTCTAGGAACTAATGCATCCATCGGCGTAGAGGGTCTACTTCCTAGACATAAAAACTGAAAAACAACATACATTAAAATATCGATATAAATACAAAAAATAAAAATTAAATATATAATGATGAAGAGCATAGAGAGGGTTAATATACTAACCTCATCCTTGAATTTATGTTGTCCATTGGGCTCTATAGGCCCATAACATGTCTTCCCAAAACTCAAGCTTCTGTGAGGTTCACATGGATGACCTCTATGTCCATTTTCCCTCTCCTCACTATATTCTCCTATGCATGTTGAAGCTGCAACCCCTCTATCAATTTAACTAGCAGGCACCTCCTGTCGAGATAGTCCAACAAAGCTACTATAGGCTACGATTCAATGGTGAAATGGCTAGTTGTACCTCTTGCAAGATCTCTGCAACAGTAGGATGTTGGGTAAGGGGTCAAGCCTTTGCCTAGGGGGATGAGGACCTAACACGGGGTCACGCCTGACATTTTCTCAGTCCTATGTGGACCCTCGACCCACCCCCTGAAATTAACCAATGTCAAAGTAGTTGACATGCTTACCAAAAATAAGCTCAACCCATAATTTTCTCATAAAATATAAGGGAATCTCCCTATTATTGCAGGGAGGTTTATCAAAATCCATATACCACCTATCCATCTAGTTTTGAATAATCTATGGATGGATGCACTAGTCAATGGATATTCATTTCTTGGTCAATGGTAGTTCTTGTCCATTTATAGGATCCCTAAAAATAGAAAATATTTGTTGTTTTGAAATTCCCAGTTCTTTGACTTCGTTTCTGTCCAAACCATTGTTATAGTACTCATACATTCTTTCTGTATAATCAGAAATAGAGGTCAATTTCCCTTGGGCACTTGCAATGGAATTCACAATGGTGTCCAAAGAATTGGCAAAGGACACTCTTTTAGGCTCTCTAGTCTCCCTTAATTGTTCCTCAAGGGTTCTTAATATAACCAACCCCTCATCAATTTGAGTGTTTACATTGAGTGGTTGTGGTGGGTTGGGGTTTTGATCTTCTTGGTTTTCTTATGAACAGTTTACATTGTCTTGGGATTCCATTATATTATCTATGTTTCAATTTAAAATCCATGGCATGTAAATTAGGTTGGTTTTTTAATTAAAATACAAAATTATAATTTCTTTTAATTTAGATTCTAGGGAGAAAAAGACTAAATTGGGTTAAAAATAAGATAAATCAAACATACTTGGACACATTATAAATATCCTCCCTTTGTTTCTCCTATCTATATCTTCTCTATTTTCTCAATGAGAGTCAAAACATGAGTGTTATTTGTGCACAATGAGCACAAATCATGCTCATGGCCTTTTAAAAAAATTTAATAGAAGGAACATGTGCACATTCCTAGGAACACACACATGTTCTTCGGAATGTGTACCCATTCCTAGGAATGTGCACATGTTCTTAGGAATGCACATGCATTCCTTCCACTAAACCTAAGTCGCAAGCCTCGTGGAGGTTCGACCACTTCCAAACCTATATGTTTAGTAACACGTGTGCATTCCTAAGAGTGTGCACACGTTCGTGTGAGTGTGTGTTCCTGCTGACCCACTTGCCACTTTTTCGGCCACAAAATTATTGCACTCACCCATATTTCTCCACTAAAACCCTTTCTTTATTAATTTCATAACACTCTTCTAGTAGATGAAAACCATCATATTTATTTCCCTTTTCTCCTTACTGACTTATGACGTGATTCTTTTGTAGTCTAAAAAGCCTTCTTGCAAATTTTACATGTGTTTCCTCCTTGCCATATTATCGCGCTCTCCACACTAGAACGTATTGCTCAATACTAGTGTGAACTGTTGATTCTTTATTTTTTCGATATACTTGATATCCCAAACCTTTCTTTTGATGATGCACATGATCTTCCAATCCTTTCTTAATTGATCCACTTCTTATAGCGATCTATCAATCTTTCCTTATTTCTCCTCTTCGACGATATATTTCTTGCAATGATTCTTCTACTACTTAGGGATTCATACACTTGAGTGTTCAATCATTTCTTGAATTTATTTCTCCATGATAATTCCCTTTCTTTATCTCAAATTGCTTATCTCTTATTACTCCATGATCCCTGGGCACCTAAGCCCTTCTGTGAGGTAGTTAGTCCTAGACCCACTCTGATATCAATTTGTTGGTTTGGAGACTTGATGCCACACATAACATCATCAATATGTATTTTATATTAAGATAAACTATTAGTTATAATGGAGTTACAAGGGAATAATTGACCAAATACTTGAACTACTCGTAACTGAAGAACAAACTAATTGGTGGGAATAATTATTATTCTCCAAAGTAGAAGAAAACCTATACATACTCATTCAATCATTTGTGAAATAGGGTTTTAAAATTTGTAAGTGGGTGAAAATACTAGAGATTCACTTCTTGGAACTGATGAGAATTAGACCGATGGTGGAATGAATGATGGTGGTATGAGGGCTCTTGAGTGCATGCACAAACCAAACATTGAGGGGGATCAACTTATCTACTCATTTTCAGTATATGTGGAGGAATAAAATCATGAATTATCAAGTTCTAAGAGCTCCATAGGATCTCATGATGATGGGGTCAAATATATAGGAAAGGATGCTAGATATATACCAATTCAAGAGGTGGACTCATAAATATTATAATTTGGAGGGTTTATCAACTAGTACCTCTCTTGTGAGTTGATGAGTGGTTGTTCCCCTATGAATAATTTTACCTCCACCATGGAGAGAAGACGATTGTGAGGCATGGAACTCCACAAGAGGAATAGGAAATTCGAAGGACACCAATATGGTTCTTTCAGATGGGGATAAATGCCATGAAATAAAGGATATAGCACTGTGGGGAATTTTGTGAGTAATAGTATGTCAATGAGCACTCTAAAATGATAGAATTTTTAAAATTTCACATCTCTCTTAGCCTATGATCCCAAGATCATGATTTTGATGAAGGAATGGATGGTCTGGATTATTAACTCGGGAGAAGAAGCCAAAAATATCCTTTCTACACAATGGATTTGGGGTTATCAAACCTGCTTTCTTAAGAAATGGAGGGTTGAATTTGATGCAAAGTTTGAAAAATTAGAGATCATTCCAGTCTAGGCTCAACTACAAGGGTTTCCTCTAATTCTATGGTCTGAGTAGTTTTTTTTGGAGATAGGAAATGCTATAGGATTTTCTATGAGCATGACAAATCCTTCCACACCATTGGTTATTTGCGTATGTCATGAATTCTAGTAGGGATGTATGTTTCCAAATGTTTGGAGGATTATTTGATGATAAGGGATAGGGGATACGGTTGTTGGTAAGTTAGTTGTCATTGATGTCAATATATGTGATGGGTGCATTTGAAGAAGTCTACAAGAAGCCCCAGAGGTTTGGTCATGAATCTTGAATTTGTTTGAGGAATAAGGACATGAAGGAAAATGTAAATGTAGGCACCACACTCATATATGGATAGTCCTCATCATGTCATTTCCAATAGTAGGTGGTACTCCATGTAGATCCTCACAATTGAGGAGTTATGAGGTCATGAAGTTGGAAACCCTGAAGAATAGTTAAGAATCCATAAACGGTTGTAGGTCATTAATTAAAGGATGAAGTTATTGCAAAAAGAAAGAAAAACTTTCCCCTAAAGTTACGGAAAGAAGTTGCTTTGAAAAATGCATAAATACACTTCAATAAGTCTCTCATAACAACATTAATACAAACAAGTTTATTGAATATCTTCTATGTGAGAAAGTGATCTATTGGTGTGTCTTCGGTAGAGAGTCTGAGGCAAAGAAGGAAGTGTGAAGGTGAACATCTCGGATTTGAAGAGGAGAGTGAGAGTTTCTGATAAACCATAGTTAGGTTGACCCTTGTGGGTGAGACCAATCATGTCCCACGAGGCACCACCGTGGGTCAGGTAGTGCACGTCACGCAAGGCCTAGATGAGGATAGTCTTCGTCCAGTGAGGCTAAGGAATATTTGAGTTATTATGATTTTACTAGGTCATTGATTCCCAAAAAGGTATGTATGTCTGAGATTTGATACAACAGGGTGACTGCTGGTTTAAAGGCATGTCTATATGCATGTTTGAAGGTTATGTTTGGTGAGGTTATGGTACATGCTTGAGGGATGTCTTGGTGATGTTGGTACATGTTGAGAAAAATCTTTTTGATGTCATGGTACATTGTTAGAGACCTATCTTGGCCATCTTTGTATCTAGTTTAGTATATGTCATGGTGATGTTGGCACATTCTTTTGATATTGACATATGTATGAGGCACATGGTTAAGGAACATCATTTATGTTATGGTGCATGGTGTATAGAATGATTGAGACATATCACGAGTGATGTATTATATGGATGAGGTGCATATCTCCATGCATGATATGGTACAGGTTTGGTACATGGTCGATGCATTTTATTGTAAAGGTTTGGTACATGGTTGATGCATGATATGGTACAGGTTTTGGTACATTGTTGATACAAGATATGGTACAAGTTTCATGGTTGATGCATGATATGGTACATGGTTGATGGATATGGTACATGGTGTATGGACATAGCACATTCTTTGATGAACATCTTGGTGATGGTTTTGGTATCCATGTGAGTGGATCTGGTTATAATTGGTTGATGATGGTATATCAATGGCAATGATAGGTTGATGTGGTAGTGATAGTGACAAGTTGATGTGATAGTGACATGTTGTTGGCACAAGGGCAGACCCAGGGTTCAGCTCTAATGGCACACCAATAAGCCCTAACTATTGGCCCTTTCGGCAGCACCTGCGAAGTAGATGTAGTCTCACCTGAAGTAGCTATAGGGGGTTGTAGGACACAAATTTCTACAACTATAGAAAATGTAAAGTGGATCCAATACAACAACAACACAACATCTAGATATCAGTTACCCACTTAGACCTACTTCGCACATTCATCTGTCAGATCTAACACAATAATGTAACAACCATATATCAAAGGGATAAAGAACGCAACATCAATCACACACAACAACAATATGTACGTGGTTCACCCTCTCCCTAGGGCTACATCCACTGAACTGTGCTTTATAATATATTAAGTGAAAGCATGCAGTCCTATCTTCTCTCTTAGCTAGAGAATCTTCTCTCTTTCTCTCTTCTCTCTTTCTCCCTTCCCTGTGCACCCAGCTACAGGGTTGATCTTCACACCTAGTTGAAGATCTTACAATACAAAATTCTCTCTTAGCACAATACTTCCCTCTCAGTAATAACAACAATCACTCATCATCACATCATCGAACCCATATCAGGTCCTCTTGACCTTTATTTATACATTACAATAGCTCACCGACCGCCTTCGGCCAAAACCTAAGTGCCAAAAACCTAGATAAAAAAACCCTAGGTGTCTAAAACCCGAGGTCAACTTGACCTGCATTTTCATAGCTTTGCCAACTTGTCTTTCCTTCTTTCTGTCATGGTGCTCTCGAAGCATCTACCGATGGATTTTTCCACTTTATGAGTTGTCCACAATATGTCTTCCTTCCTGATCTATCATTCTCGATCTCCTTGTCCAATGGATTGCGTTCTTTTAGTTCACTCCATCTTTTCTACTCTTCTGGTCACTTCGACCCAATATCAGTCACTGGTCTTCCACGTAGTTCACATTTCATCTTTTATTCCTTGATCTTCTCTTTCTTCCAGAATAAAGGGAAACAGGCCCCCAACACTCACCTGTGACTCTTCCCAAGGGACTTCAAATCTGATCCTTCTTTTTTTCTTCAACTTTATGCTGCGCGGAGCAGCCTGTGCTTTCTGCTCTCTCCTCCCCCACTGTGTGAAAAATGTCTTTTCTGTTTCTGGTACTCAGTTTCAACTATACCTAGTACCTAGACCCTTTCTTCTTCTAATTTTACCGAGAGCTATGAGGGAGATGGTTTTCGTAGTACAATTTCAACCGGCTTCCATTCACCAATCTTTCCTTCCATTCAAATTCTTCAATTGCGCAACTCCTCCTTCCATAACATAGACAACCTCATATTGTCCTAGCCAATGGGTTCTGAACTTCCCTAGATGCTTCATGAATTTTTTGTCATATATGAGTACCATATCTACTTGCTTAAATGCTTTCTTCTTGATATGTCTGTCATGGTAGGCCTTTTCTCTTTCCTTCTGCACCTGTTGATGGAATCTTGCAATGAATCGGTCTTCCTCTAGCTCAATCAACTACACAAGCCTCTCTTGAACAACGCTAGTGTCATACATATATGTAAAGGCTGTGATTCTTAATCTAGGGACCAAATATTCCATTGGGACAACTGCTTCTAGACCATAAACCAACTTAAAGAAGGTCTGCATTGTTAGATTCTTGCAAGTGGTTCTATAGGTCCATAGTACTACTGGTACTCTTAAATCCCAGTCATCCCTGTTCACACTGCAAATCTTCGTCAGCATTTTTTCCAATATCTTATTGAATGCTTCAACTATCCCATTTACTTGTGGATGGTAGTGTGTGCTCTTCTGATGATGAACTGCAAATTCATCAATCCAGGCTTCAATGGTTTTATTAATAAAATGTGTGCCTTGATCGCTCATAGGGATCTTCGGGCATCCAAACCTAGTTATGATGTCATCAAATATGAAGCATGCAACTGTAGTTGCACTACAATATTTAAGTGCTCTTGCGTCGGCCCATCTGGTCAAGTACTATGTCGCAGTGATTATGTACCTTTCTCCTGTGCACTTTCCTGGTGGGTTTATAGGTCCCACAAAATCAATGGCCCATTTCTCAAATGCTTGTAAGGTTAGTTAGGGTGCTAATGGCATGTCATCTCTTCTGGACAATTTCCCAACTCTTTGGCATACATCACAGGCTCTATAGTAGTCCTTAGCATCTTTGTGTAAAGTAGGCCACCAGAGGCCATCTCTAAGAAACTTCTTTGTTGTTTCTTTTCCTGAATAGTGTCCTCCTGCGATCCCTTCATGAGCTTCTTCTAAAATTAGTAGTCTTTCTTCTTCCATAACACATATCCTCAAGATCTCATTAGGTCCCATCTTATATAGTTTTCCAGCTATAAGTGAAAAGTCTGTGGAGTGCACTACCAACTATTTCTTATGGGTGATTGTATCTTCACTAGGTGCCTTTCCTGTTGAAAGGAACCAGACTATCTCGATGAAGTGATCATCAATCTTTCTGATGGCTAACAACTGTGCATCTGACAGTGTATCCTCCAAACTAGTAGGTTCCTCACCATGTTCCAACCTCGACAAGTGGTCAAGGCCTTTGTTCATTCTCCCTGTCTTAACCAAGATATCAAAATCATATTCCTGAAATAGCATAATCCATCTGCATATTCTTCCTCCCAACACTAGCTTGTTGACTAGGTATTTCAGCATGGAGTGATCAGTAAAAATTTTAAAGTTTCCTCCCAACAAGTAGTGGAAAAACTTCTGCAGTGCATACACCATGGATAACCCTTCTCTCTCAGTGGTGGTGTAATTAATCTCAGCGGTTGATAGCTTCCTACTAGAAAAGGCTAATGGGTGGTCAATGTCTCTAGTTCTCGGTTGTGCTAGAACTTCTCCTAATGTGATAGAAGATGCATCAACATGCACATGAAATTCCTTTCTCGAATCTGGGAAAACCAGAATAGGTTCAATAACCATTTTTTGTTTCAGTGTGTTGAAGCTCTGCTAGAATTCTTCTGTCCGATGAAATTGACAGTCTTTCTTCAAAAGCTTCTCCATGGGTGCTGTGATATATGCATCACCTTTAATAAACTTCCTGTAGTATCCAATATGTCCTAGTGCAGTGCCAAGTGTTTGAATAAAGTAGGAGGGGGAAAATCAACTATAATGGAAATCTTAGATGGATTTACCAAAAATCCCTACTAACACACAATATGGCCTAGCAACACTCCAAAGGGTGAAAGGAAGATGCACTTATTCAGGTTCAGGGAAATCTAACATTGCCTTCACTTCTCCAACATTAGTCTTAAGCATTCAATATGATTTTGCAACAAACTAAAAACAGTCTAATCATCAAAATATGCTTCCATAAATTTATGTAAAAACTCCTTGAATGCTTCAACCACCACCCTAGAAAATATGGATGGCGCATTCTTCAATCCAAACGACATCACTGTATACTGGTAGGATCCCCATTTTGTGGAAAATGTAGCCTTATGACAATCTAAACTAGCAATCCTAATCTGATGGTATCCTAAAAATCCGTCGGTGAAGGAGTAGAGCTCCTGTCCTCCCACGTTATCTAACACTTTGTCATTAAATGGTGTATATGTTCATGAAAATAGTCATCATTCAGCTTCCTAAGATCTACACAAATCCCGATTTTTCCAGTCTTCTTATTCTGCACCACCATAGGGCTAATCCACTATGACTCTTCAACATGTTCTATGATTCCTGCTTCCAACATTCTGTCTAATTCAATCTTCACTTTCTCCTTATATTTAGGATTCAATCTGTAGGGTCTTTGTTTAACTGTCCTTGCATATGGCTTCAAGGGGATCTTCATCTCTCCCATGGGCCCTTTAATTCCCTTCATATCAGTGAACTTGGTTGGAAACAATTCCTGATATTCATGCAATAACTTTGTGATCTTGTCAACAGTGGAAGCATCCCAATAATCTCCAACATTTGCAAGCTTTGGTCTTTTCTCTATTCCAATATTGAGTTTCTTGATTTTAAATGATTGTCCAATGAAAGGTATCTCAACTCTCAGTCCTTCTATGCCTCTATGTCCTTATTTTTCGAACGATGTTCACCTTCCTAGGATCATCATCTTCATCAACATTGATATTATAACAACCCTGTAATTTCTGAAGAGGCACAGTCCATTCGTCCTCTTCTTGCTCCAAAGGGAGGCTAGGTGCCTCCTCAAATAATTTCTGTCTTACAATCTGTAACACTTGATCCACTGTAGGATATTGGATTTCAAACAAAAAGGTAGTTACAAAGTTCTGAGTCATACCTTCCCAATCTGCAGTGATGAGGTGTAGTTATGCTTGAAGATACCAATTGATAGGGGTTGTGTCTAGCATGTTAATGAATTTTTTCACCCACTTCTCTTGAGGAATGTTGCTCCAGGCTTCCTCACAACTTCGCACATGGTTTATCAGAAATCTTTGACCTATGTACCTAACTTCGTAGCCTTCTACTTGTTTTGAAAACTGCGTTGTGATCAAAGTAAGACATTATATACAGTCTGTAATGTTGTTTTTGTGTGTCCCCCATGATCTTGTTGGAGTTTGTTTCAAGGCCTCATTCAGTGCCAACAATATTTGTTGTATCGGTACACTTTCTTCAAATTCCAACAAGAAAGCTTCTAAATGATTTAGACCATCAAAGGTGGGAAAGTTACTTACTGTTGTGTCCATCCAATGAACTTCTCTGGTTAATCTAGAACATCTCCTTGTAGATACTTCATACATTTGGTTCTGCCAGTTCTCCAGTGCTTCTTCTGAATTTGATGAACATGCGTTGTCACTTCGCCAGCTTAGGTTTCCATCTACTATAGGATTAATGTAATCATGTTGTCTGGTTGTCAATTTGTATATTTTTTCTAGCTCATATGTGTGGTCTTCCTCTCTTATGGGCTTTGTGTATCTAGGACCTTCATTAGGATCTAGAGGTTTGATGACCCTAAGGCCATCTCCTTCAAACATCATTCTTCTTTTCTTCAAGTCAACAACAGTATAATTATTGAAATCCCAATCAATTCCTAACAACGCGGGGTAAGGACAACTCTCATCGACTATCTCAGTCACCTCGAAGTCCACAAATGTTCTGACCCCATCGATGTCCACAGGGACATGTTCTAGAATTCTGAATGGGCTCACAGCCTATTGATTGGCCATCCTAAGCCTGATGGGGGAATATATCAACTTAGGTTTTCCCGTCAGTGCCCAGGTCTACTTTTTCATGACATTGACCTCCGACCCTAAGTCGAGGACCACATAGTGTATATCATACTCTCCAATTTGAGCATTCAGGTGTAGTTCCTTATTTGTCCTTCTCTTTTTGGATAGTTGATGTACTTGTTTATTCAATAGAGGATATATCTTTCCTAGCTCATACTATTTGATCAATTTTTGTAGCTCTTGTACATCACTCTCATCCTTTATCAAATTAAGGCAAGTGCATAAAAATTCCATGAGCTTACTTT
>JZKD02S0124624.1:887732-901525 GCA_000966675.3 Picea glauca
TGTGTATCTGTGGTTATTTATTATGCACTGATGAATGGTATTTTTTATAATGCAATGATATACTAAAGCATAAGCAATAAAATATTGAATATTGCTGATAAAGTTGAAGTTTATATATATTGTGATTGAAAGTGGTTAAAATTGTGCATATTGATTCACCCCCCCTCATAGTATTCCAACAATTGGTATCAGAGTTGGTCCTTCAATAAAATAGTTTAACCACTAGAAGGAAGATCATGGAGTACGCTAACATTGGAGTATCATAGTTCAATGGATAAAACTATCCCTTCTAGAGTAGAATGATGAAAACATGTGTACAAGCATATGGATTTGATGTTTGGAAATAAATAGTAGATGCATACAAATACCATGCCACTCCCCCAATAGATAATGATGGAAAGAAACTCAGTAAAAACAATTTAAGGGATAAAAATGCTATCTTGAATGGCCTGGTTGATTTGGTATATGTCAAGGTTATGCATTGTTATTATGCAAAGGAGATTTGGGACAAAATTCATAATTCTTATGAAAGAGATGCCAAAGTAGAGGAGGCCAAGCTTCAGACTTACAAAGGTCAATTTGAATAGTTGAAAATGAAGGAATATGAAGACATTGCAAATTACTTTTTACGAGTTGATGAAACAATGAATGTGATCAAAGTATTGGGAGAATAAGTCAAATAATATATAATTGTTCAAAAGGTACTAATATATCTTCCAATGATATTTGATCGTAAGATATCAACTCTAGAAGAAAGAACAAATATTGATACGATGAGCATGGATGAGGTACATGGAATATTTAAAGCTTATGAAATGAGAATATAATAAGAGAACCCATCCAAGAAGGAAGCAACTTTCAAATCATCCAAGAAGACAAAGAGGAAGAAAAATCATTAGTCAAATCTGAATTTTAGCTGCAACGATGACTCAAATGAAGATGAATAAATAACCAACTATGTAATAAAATTGAAGAGAGGAACCGACAAGTACAAAGGTATGCTTCCCTTAAAATGTTTTAATTGTGGTAAAATTGGTCATCTTTATACTAAATGTCCTTATGCTAAGAATTCAGATAGTGATGAAGAAGAATATCCTAAGAAAGAAAAGAAATATCAAAAGGGAAACAAGAAGGGAGATAAAAGGAAAGTCTTCAAGAAAAACCTCTATGCAAGAGAAGACAGTTCCTCATCTGATGAATATGATGATAGTGACATTGACTCAGAGAGATTGCTCTTCATGGAAATTGATACTAAAAAATGAACCTATGAAAATGATGAAGAATTTGAAGTAGATCTTGAAGCATAACTAATCAATGCTTTAAGTGAGTTGGAGAAAGAAAGGAAGAAAAGAAAGTCATTCAAAGAAGAATAGATCAAACTAAAGGATATTTATCAAAATTCCAAATGAGTTGCTCATTTAAAACCCAAGGTAAAATAATCATTCAAGAGAGAAAATATTTTGACAAACCATCTTAAGGAAAGATCTGAAAATTTAAACAATATTGAAGCAGAATTCAGTCAACAAGAAAGAATACTTGAAGAAGAAATCATCCCCTTGAAAATTGAACTTGAAGAAGGAAAAGGGATGGAGGATGTAATGCAAATCCAAATGATAAAGAAGGAAAAAGAGTTTGATAAGCTTGAAGAAGAAGTCATGTCATTGAGAGTTGAATTCAACAAGATCAACAAGAAATTGAAAAGTTGTCAAGTGTTAGAAGACATTCTCAAAATTCAAAGGTTAGACAGTGACTAATCTAAACTAGGATACAAGAAATTTCATGTTGAGGAAGGTTCAAGCTCCATGATGAAAGAAACATAAGAAACAATTTATGAAAAATTTATCAAAGGAAGGAATCATAGTAAGCAAGAGTTAGAGAGGAATGAGTATAGAAGAACTTGTACATTCATGAAGCAATGAGGCTTGAATAATTGTGATGTAAACAACTAAAGAGAAGATTGTGATCAACTAAAGAAGGAATTCATAAGGACTACACCACAAACAACATCATTGACTCCCAGGTATCAAAATTTCTTTTTGGGTCGTTGTTTTACAATTACAAACTTTGGACATAAATTTGTAGATTGCAAAGCATATGGAATAAATTTTAAAGTGAGAGATGGTTATGTGGCTCTCTTCAATATTGAATGTTACAAATTCCACAATTATTGTCACATAGCTTGAAATTGTAGAAGCGTGATAGATCCTCCCATGAAGGAAAACATTGAAGTAGGATATAGGATGGTTTAAAGAATAAATGAAAAACAAGAAGAACATGTGACTGAAAACCAAGTCCCATAGATCATATTCATAGGATTTGCAGAAGCACAAGATTATGATGAATCTATAGGAAAAGAGAAATATGTCAGAATCCAAGAAGTGGATGAAGACGAAGATGTTAGAATTTAGGAAGAATATGAAAAAGATTTTAGAATTCAGGAAGAGGATGAAAAGGAAGATATCAAAATGCAAGAAGATGATGCCAAAATTCAGGAAGATGATGCCAAAATTCAGGAAGATGATGATTCCACAGACGAACAAGAAGATTACTTTGCATTAGAGAAGGTATTTTTCTGATCCATCTGACTTGGACTCCCAGTAAATATGAATATTGAAGAGTGGGACTCTAAGAAAAAACCCTACATATCAAAAAACTATCTTTGGAGCAATATGAAGTGTTTGCGTATTTTGGAAAGGCAGTTTCAGAATGGCAGAATGTCTTGTGAAAATTTTATTGTTTGAGGAGTATATTTAAGAAGACATTCCCATGCAGGTATCAACTGATAGTTATGAATAATATTAGTGGAACAATTTTCATGCAGATATTCATGATTGTATTGAGGATTCTAGGCATGTATTTAGACAAGGATATATTCAATACATATTGTTGCAGACATGTAGAGTCTGATTTGTAGAATGAACAGACAGATTGAGCAACAAGGAATATGTTTTGATCAGTTGCAACATATGTGTCATCAACATATCAAACTCGTGGACAATTGTTATGAGATGATTTCATGATATATTTGGCAGGTCTAGTAGATAGTACTTGACATGAATTAAAGGAGATACATGACAATGGATGAAAGCATATTGAAAAGTGGAATCATTTATTCATGGGAAGGAAATCTATGAAAGGAACAACAAAATAGGGAAAGAGAAACTGTCAGTAGAAGCCATACCATCAAAGGTAAATTAGTATTGTTGAAAAGTATGGTAATTGATGTCTAAGCAATGAACATGACAAATTTGAATTATTTTGTATATATATGTCAGAGAATTACAAGAGGAAGCACTAATGGACAAGAAACACCAAAAGAGAGGAAATAAAGCATATACAAGAAGACCCACATTGATCTACACAACATCTTGTAAAAGAATACAAGGGAAGATAAATCATCAGAAGCAGTCACCCTTATGTCAAAGGGGAAGAGAAAGAACAAATACATAAGAGAAAATATCAAAATCATGAATATAGGAGGATCACGTGAAGTTAGAGAAATATTTTTCATAGAAGGTATACTAACAGGGGGAGTTACCCTTTACACCCATGATGTCAAAGTGGGGAAAAATAAAGATCATAATAGAAATATTAGAAGCATGAGGACATGGATAGTATCCACAAAGAGAGATACCCTTTTCCATTGATGTCAAAGGAGGAGAGACACATGAGGAGAGAAACATCGGAAGTGATAGATGAGGAGAAATGGTCACAGGGGGAGTATGAGTGTTTCCATCAATGCCAAAGGGGGATATTGTTGGTAAGTCAGTTTTCATCGATGTCAACAAAAGTGGTTGTAATTGATGTCAACAGATGTGATGGGTGCATTTGAAGAATTATACAAGAAGCCCCAAAGGTATGGTCATGAAGCCTAAAGTTGTTTGAGGAATAAGGACATGAAGGATAGTGTAAATGAAGGTACCACACTCATAGATGGATAATCCTTGTCATACCATTTCCAATGGTAGGTGGTACATTAGTTAGATCCTCACGGTTGAGGAGGTATGAGGTCATGAAGTTGGAAGACCCCAAGAATGGTTAAGAAGCCCTAAATAGCTGCAAGTCATTAATTAAAGGGTAAAGTAGTTGTAACAAGAAAGAACAAGTTTCCCCTAAAGTTAAGGAAAGAAGTTTCTTTAAAAAATTATAAATACACTTCAAGAAGTCTCTCATAAGTACATTAATACACATAAGTTTATTGCATATATTCTATGTGAGAAAGCGATCTATTGGTAAGTCTGTAGTAGCGATTTTGAGGTAGTGAAGGAAGTGCAAATGTGAACATCTCAAAGTTGCATAGGAGAGGGAGAGATTTTGAGAAACCCTAGTTTGGTTGCCCCCCTGTTGTAGGGATTTTATACCCTGCAAGAGATAAGCCCGTTGAATCGATTCTTTCATAAGAACTCGTAATTGAACCTTCATTCCATATACCTATGACAATTGATCCTCTTTCTTCATCTGGTGAACATTTTCCTACTAATATCCAACAATCTAATTTGGCCTCGAAATTGGCGATGAGAGAAGAGTTGGCAGATGAAATGAAGCTTGGGGGGCATGTCTCTAGCCTTTGATTATCATGTTGGAGTTAAGCCGCTAGCTTCTTAAGATGGGGGAAAAATACCAACTACCCACCTATGGAGTTTACATTGGGAAGTGTCGAGCACAATTAATTTTTGGTTTTAATCTCATTAAAACAATGAAACTATTTTTGAGCATAGTTTTCCTAGTTTCAAGCTCGCGAAAAAATGAAACCTACCCAAGCATAGTTTTACTTTGTTTCAAGCTTGTGTAAAAATGAAACCAATCACGAGATTAGTCTTTGTTCTTTCTCATGCTTGTAAATACATGAGAGTAGGTTACTGATCTTAGTTTTTGTTCTTTCTCGTGCTCGTTAATACATGAGAATAGGTTACCGAGCACAATTTTATCTCTTTTTCGGACTTGTAAAAGCTATATGAAAAATGAACTCTTTGGAGTCTTTTTTAAGCTCTTTTTAGACTCTCTAAATATGAAAAGATTGTTGAGTGAGCTTGTTTCCTTTCACAGATGATAAAAGGTTAGAAAGGGAGTCTTTTGAGTGATAGTTTACCCCCTTTTCTTCCTTGTTAGACTAATTATGAAAAAGGACCTCATTATGGAGAACTCTTTAAGATATTTTCGAACTCTTTAAAAAATGAAAAGATTGTCGAGCAATCTTGTTGTTTTTCACGCTCATTAAAGTGAATTAGAAATCACGTCTATTGAGTGGTATTTTATCTCTTTTTTGGTCTCATCAAACTATTTACTAAAAAGGAACACCCTATCCATTGTGGTTAGGATTGTTCTCCTAGGTATCGTTTTATACTTTTCCGGACCCTTGAGACTAACTTTATGAAAAACTTCATTATGGAGTCTTCTTTACGACCTTTTCAGACTCTCTAAACATGAAAAGACCATCGATTTTACCTTCGTTGGGATTGTTAAAAATCTACATCGAAGGACCCACATATGGGACCAAACCCCTCCTTATTCAGGTTCGTTAAATATATGTCGAGGGACTCATTGTAATATGAGCTATATTGAGCATTTGTTATCCTCCTCAAGCTTATAAAACTAGAAAGAGGTACTCACCAATCATGGTGGGGAATTTTTAGAGGGTTTTTCCATCTTGTTATATTCATTATCTGACAGTCATTACTAATTTGAGTGCCCTTGGAAAATGCACCTATTCTATCATCATATATAGCATTCGAGTCATCCATTCTCTCTCATTGACTACCATTCCCATCATTGTGTCACATTCCACCCATCGGTCCATGACCAATTATTATGTTGTTCATATGAGTTAATTTTTTTGAGTCAAGCCATTTTTCGTGCATACTTTTTCAAGGGAATTTTACCTATGTTGGCCACCTGTAGTCCTTTTTTTCCTCTTTCTACCGACCATCCCTGTGTCATTTGTGCTCAATTATTATGATTTTTACACTATTAATCCTTACATGTTTCGTATCAATTGATGGGGGATACATCAAGGACCTCCTTCGATGGGTTTCACCTTGTTGACTCTAACTCATTATCCAGTATTGAAATATAGAAACCCATAAGTACCTTGGAACTTGTAGACATCAGTGGCAGGTCTCCTTGCATTTTTACAGTGAGTTTACATCATTGGCTCCTGTCGAATGAATCTACAACTGTTCGAATTCAACTCCTTTATTCAAACTTCATAGACTGTACTCGGCATATTGCGTTCCATCATAATCATTGGTGGAATCCTTCATGTCTGATAATGGTATACATCAATGATTGGTAATCAGATGATTTCTACCATGCTGGATTTCAACTCCTTTATTCACATGTCGTAATCATACCATTTGGATTACGAACAAATACCTTGGGGAATATTACTCTCATGTTCTATGATACTCTTTCCCAAGCTATAATGGAGATTAATTTTGAGCACTTAACTTGTTGGTCATTGCTTTGTGTGGCATCACATAGATCCAAATTTGTACTTGGTTGTGGCTATGATTTCACTTGCATCTTTCATCGATCCCCAGTGTATACTTTCATGGCCATGAATCGAGTCATGTTTTTTTTGTTGATGGATCCACCGTGTACTATGTTTTGGCCATCACTTGCATCATGCATAGATCTGTAGTGTATTTATGGTAGCTATGATATCATCTATCTTACCGAGCATGGGAATGCCCACCTTAGGGAACTTTTTTGTAGGATTGGCGATGCTCTTATCCAGGATCCTTGCCCACATCTCTACTCCTTTTATTGGTAAAGTATTTTAGCCATCATACACCTCTTCTTACCTCACACTTTAGGGGGCATCTGTTATAGCATTATTAACCCCCTAACCACTAAGAAATCATCTCCTAGAGGTAACCTGCCTAATTCATTCATTTTGCATCATCTTCCCACTGAGTTTCTAGCCTAATATCCCTTCGGTCTCCCTTGTCATTCCTCAATACTACAACCGAAGGGGTTGGTTTCCCTTTCTGGACTGCCAATCCATGACTAGTTCTATTTTTTTGTGTACTTAGGTTGCAACCGAGCCTAGAAGCTCCCTTTTCTTGGGCTTGGTTGCGTTGGATCATACCTCACTCTGATTTCTCAGGGTTTATTCTAAAAAATTCTTCTAGTATAAGCCTGAAGATCTTATCCTATTAACCATATGGCCTTATCTCTAAATCTCTATAAGAACCAATCCATTTCCATGGGAAAGGGGAGAAATAACTAGAAAAGTTACTCTGGCATTTTGGTGGTAAGGCATGGGAAAAGAGTTTGGAAGAAAGACATATCTTCAGTTTACACCTATAATTTGCAATGTTGCTTACTTGATTAATAGAAGATGTGTTGGATGTTTCCCTCTAAACGATTTTTCATGTAAGTTTTTGTGTTCATTGGTAGACAATTGATATATTTGTATATAATGACATATTATCAATTTTAGAAGCATCCTTTGCTCGTATATTTTTTCTTGTCTTAGGTATAGGAAGAACCTAAGGGATATCATCTCCTGCAGGGTATAAAATCCCTACAAAACCCCCAAGTCAGACTACTGGTGTCCCATGAGGCACCCCTCCAGGTCAGGTAGTTCCCGTCACATGAGGCCTTGTGTGAGGACAATCTTCATCCAGTGAGGCTAAGGAAGATCTAAGGAATGATGCTTGTAGCAGGTTATTGATGCCCATAGAGGTTTGTATTCCTGATATTTGATTTAGCAGGGTCACTAGAGGTTTAAAGGTATGTTTATATGTATGTTTGAGGGTTATGTTTGGTTATGTTATGATACATTCTTGAGGGATGTATTAGTGATGTTGGTACATGTTGAGAAACATCTTGGTGATGTCATGGTACATTGTTAGAGGCATATCTTGGCTATCTTGGTATCTAGTTTGGTATATGTCATGGTGATGTTGGAACATTCTTGTGATATTGACATATGTATGAGGCAAATCATTTATGTTATGGTGTATGGTGTATAACATGATTGAGACATAGCATGTGTGATATAGTATATGCATGAGGCACATCTCTTGATGCATGATATGGTACAAGTTTGATACAAGGTTGATGCATGATATGGTACATGTTTGGTACATGGTTGATGCATGATATGGTACACGTTTTGGCACATCATTGATGCATGATATCGTACACGTTTTGGTACATCATTGATGCATGATATGGTATAGGGCTTTGTACATGGTTGATGGATATGGTACATGGTGTATGGACATAGCACATCATTTGAGGAACATCTTGGTGAAAGTTTTTGTATTGATGTGAGTGGATTTGGTTATAGTTGGTTGATGATGGTATATCAGTTTTAGTGACATGTTGATGTGATAGTGACAATGACAGGTTTATTTGAAAATGATGGTGATAGTGACAATGACAATGGAATTTACCAGTTGATCATTCATATAACTTGGGAGTTTAGTTTGGATCTTTAGGATCACTACCCTATATTCTAGAGGAGGATAATTGAAAGGGATTTCTCTCTTGTCTTTTTTTCCTCTTGAGACCTCATCCATTTAAATTCATATCATTAAATGATATTAAATAGTACAATGATGTTTCCTCACATATTTCTAAGGAGTAACCTCCTCCAACCCCTTCTTCCTTGTCGTTTTCTCAATATGACCCCTTACATATTACGTGGATAAAATATAACATGTGCTCAAATACCAAGGGACATGAATATCTTTTGTGAGGCATGGAAGGTTTTCTAGGACCTTTGAAGACAAATAGTTGAATCCTACTAAGAAGGGAAGGAAATATCTCATACCCTTAGATAACAAACAAGCGAACTCAAAAGTAAGAACTAGGAAACAATGTTCTCTCTTAGATCCCTTAGAGAAAAATACCTATGGAAGGATCCCTTATGATCATTCTCTCCCCAAATTGCACAGATATAGCCAATCCCTCCAAAACATTGGTCATCAAAATATTGTTGGACACCAATAACCCATCAATCTTGTTCATTCAAGAAGCAATGTTGGAAGGAGACAAATCTATAAAAAACATTTCCTCATCTTTACATGATTAGGATTTTATGGCCACAAATTCCTAGGGGTGCTTAATGGGTCATATCATGGGATTGAGAAAGATTCCATTGAATTTGAAAAAATCATGGGTAATTAGAGATGTCCTAGGTACCTCCTTCTGATCTTGAGATATGGACATGGAATTCCTACATGTTAATATATATGGGACATATATAGAGTGTAAATGTTTCTCAGAGCACACATTTCAAAACCCATTAATGAAGGATGGGGATGTTTTGAAAGGTGGTTATATTAAATTCCATTTGGGAGGCGATGAAATATGAAGGTTGGTTTCCCTGTTGGACCCTCTAGTTGACCTTTTCATTTCAAACATAGAAGAAGAAGGATTTCTTGACCAATGAAGCACAAAACCACCTCGAGGAATATGAAAATAGGGGAGGTGAGAGTCACACAAAGAATTGACATATTTCTTGTTTATGAAGCCACGCTAGATGAAAATCTCCATATTAGACAATGTGTTTCCTCAGGAGGGGACTCATATCGCATGACCATTGTTCTGAAACTTTCCCTCCTTCTATATAAATCCCATATCCCTTTCAAGATGAACCTAACATGGATGGAATATTATTCTTCCCAAAAATTGATCAATTATTGTTGGAGACCCTCTGAATCCTCCTCTTAGGAATCCCCCCCTCTTCAATCTCATTCAAATACTATAAGGGAAAATGATGTGGAAATATATTGGAACAAAGAAAAAAGAAAGAGGGATGATCGATTTTGGAGGAAATAAAAACAAAGTTTTCAACAATGTTTTCAAGGGGAGGGGAAGGGATTTTTATCTATCAAGTAGAAGTAACAAGTAAAAACCATGGAGGAGAAGGGAAGAAATATTCTAGTCAACATGGATAAATAATGGATACTAAAAATCCAAGACACATGGCTACATGTGAGTGATCACAACACAAAGTTATTTCATCAATTCACAAATAGAGGAATGAAAATTACAACCATATGCACCATAGGTAGGGAAAATGGGACAAAAGCTCCATCCTTTACCGACCTAGATGATGAAGGGACTCTTCACTTCATAAATATTTTCAAGGAAGACTCCATAGAAATGATAGATACCATACTTAATGTAGCCATCCATTTCCCTATATTTATTGATCAAGAAAGAAATCCACCAATAATGGCATAGGTCTCTAAGGAATATCCCCTAGGTTTTTTGCAAATTTTCACAAGGATTAAAGTCCTAGTCCAAATGGTATCCTAGTGGAGTTTTACCTAGGCTATTTTGACATCCTAGGAAATTATTTGTTTAAGGTTGTGCAATATTCCATGAACTCTAGAAAACTATGGTTGCTTTCAATTCCACCTTCATAGTGTTGATTCCTAAAATAGACGATCCATATATTTTTATTAGTTGAGGCCTATTTTGTTGCATAAAATATTTTACAAAATCATCTTGAAGTTGATTGATACAAGACTAAAAGAAACTCTCTCCACTCATATCTCTCTAAAAAAATTTGGATTTCTTTGAGGGAGATAGATACATGAAGCAATTGTACTTGACCAAGAAGATTTGCATTCCATCTATTCTAGTAATCATTGAGCTACTACCTTCTAGGTGGACATATCCAAACAATTTTCTATGGTAAGTTGTCTCTTTATCAAACTTCTACTCATCCATTTGGTGTTTAGCCATTCTTTTTTCACCTGGATAATGAACTTGTTGGCACTCAAATTTTTCGGTAAAGATCATGTGCACACAAAAACAAAGTTTTTCACACCTATTCTAGTTTTGTGCACACTCATAAAGTTGGAAAATAGGGAGAAGGAGGCATACACGCTAGATCAAGTTTTGATAATGCATGTTAATTCTAGTTTTTCCAATGCGTACTAGTCTAAGTTTTGTGATATGCACTAGAAATTAAGAAAACACCGCATGCACGCTGAATCAAAAAAATAATATTTGGGAAATATTCCCAAATGATTACTTCAAGAATAATAAGAGATCATGGAGAAGTAATGAGATGAGCTGGAAAAGTTGCTAAGATTTCCATGATTCCAAAGAGGCTACGTGGAATGCATGCGTCTGACAAAAGCATGGAGGACTGGAATTCATAGGAGAAATTGGGGAAGAACTAAAAGTAACAAAGTGTCAGAGCCGAGAAGAGAATAAAAGGGAGAAATGAAAATATAAATAAGTTTGTTGGTTATTATTATCTTTGATTTTTATGGTTTTTGTTAGTCACTCTAGCGATCCAACTAGTTAGCCAGTGTGTCAATGTCCTATAGCTTGCTCTAGGACTATGTTTTGTAATATCTTTGTTTGTGGGTCTAGATATGTAGTATCTATAGAGTTTAAAAGAAATTGCATGGTTCTATGAAATGTGATACCAGGAAAATGAATAAGAGAGTAGGGCTATGTTTCTATGGATTGATGAGGTTCTTAATGTATGCATGTGAATAGTTGAATGAAGATAATAAAATTGTAGTGATTCTTTTCTTATGATGTGTTGATCATGTATCAAATGAATGTGTGTGATGTTGTTATACATCGTTAGTTTAAAGTAGTTTGCAATGAATCATATGAATGGAAACCTATATGAATCCTTGTGTAATTGTTCCTTCATCACCGACACAAGACCATATGTTATTTTTTATCCTCATGGCATCTTGAGTGAGATCTTCTTCAATTTTTGGATAAGGATTGATATGCCGACACCTTTGGGTTTTGTTTCGTAAAATCTAGATGAACCCTGAATCTTCAATCCCCCAACATTAATAAGGACACATGCAAGCATAGAATGAACCAACATAAATGAATTAGCATGGCCTCATCTCTTTACTCATAAATGGATCTGCAACACCCTTTTTTTAAGTGAAAAGAGGAATTAGACAAGGATTCTCTATTTCACCCCTTCTCTTTTCCTTAGTTGCATAAAACCTTAGTAGAATATTGAAGGATACCTTAGCGGGTAGTCACTTAAAAGGTATCGATATAATCCCCACATGCTCCATCTCTCACTTCTTCTTTCTAGAAAATATTCTAATATTTTGTGAAGGCAATATATTCTATGTGGAGCATTTAGAAGAAATTATGAACATATTCTACAAATCCACATGCATGCTCGTCAATAAAGGGGAATAATCCCTTTACAATTGGAGACTCTCTGAATAGGAAAAAAAATACCATATAACAAATTTCCTCCATATATCCTAAGGACTTGGTCCTAGGTTTAAAATATTTGGGCTTCATGCTCAAAGCCAATGACTATCAGAAGAGGGATTGGTTCAGGATTCTTGATAAATTGGAAAGGAGAGTCAACACTTGGTGCAATAAGTGGTTATCATGGTGAAGATGACTTTTTTTGGTTAAGGATATTTTAGAATCCATTCTTCGGCACTGGACATCCCTGGCTGGGATCCTGAAGGGTATTTTGGGAAACATTTGACAACCTTCTTATCGATTTATCTAGGTTAGAAATTATAATAAAACTCTTAGGGTGTTAGACTATTGGAAGAAAACTATCCACCCGAAAAATCCTGAGGGGGATGGGGCTTAAATAAAATATTTGTATTCTCAAAATACATGGAAGAAAAAAACATGTGGAGGATGATACAAGGAATGGGACACTAGGCTCAATTCACAATGGCTAAATATTTTCCTAAAAACTCTATAGTGGAGTGGATAAGGAAGAAATTAAAGAAGGTGCCAAATGGATCCATCATTTAGAAATCCATAAAAAATTATTTATCTCTTTTTGGGAAGTGGTTGATTAGGAGAATAGGGATTAGGGCTCAAGTCCTCATAGGTAAAGTTCCCTAGATAGGAAGTAAATGAAACTACTTACTTCAACATTACCTAGTGTGGGACCTCAACAAGGGAGGATTATAATTTATAAATCAAATCAAAAGAAGTGATTATTATACTCAACATATCTGGTGGATGTCTTGGTGTGAATTAGTACTAGAGGGAGACTATGGACCCATGTGGAATAATTATATTAGATCTCCAAATAACTTCTTCATCTCTTCCTTGGATCAAGAAGATCAATTTCTCTAGTCCCTCAATCCCTTTGGTGAATATGTTCTAAATCTTGGATATTTATCTCTTGTTCAAGAAAATAGAGTGGATCCTCATCTATAGTTGGGGGGGAGGACTATGGAAAATAAAATTTCCATCCAAGACACAAATTTTCATGTGTCTACTACTACACAACATGGCCTCACCTCGGATAAGCTAGAAAGATGGAAGTTTCAAGGGCCTAGGAGATGTTTTCTTTGTAGTAAAGATCTTGAAACAAAACCATCATCTCATCTTGGTTTGTAATTTATACTTGGAATTTTGGGTAGAGATACAAATTATATTAATCCTCTCGTGTGTATGGGGAGGTGTTATAACACAAAATGCCACACCTATGCATTTGTTTTATGGCCTAACCTTTCCCAAAGATTTCTAGAAATTTTCCCAAGTTGCCTCTCCAAAATCATTTTAAAAAACATTCCTTATGAGCATATTTGTGGGTTTCCCTAGTGAAAATAATGGATATAAATGAATCTCAAGCTTGCAACCTAAAGATGCCCTCAAAAATTATAAAAAATAAAATAATCCTGTGTTTTCAGGCAGGTTTTGTTGAAATAATGTAACTGCAAAGAGTATTCTTATTATTATTTGATATATTATTCATTGGATCAATCCCCATTGTGGATTGATCATGTCGGTTATTGTAATAGAACCAAATCCCCTTTTGTGGATTGGTCAAAAGACAATTGTAATAGGAA